>SJYW01051061.1:0-16553 GCA_006410735.1 Raphicerus campestris | reverse complement strand
GATTTTATACCTATGCCATCTCCTGCATCACCCCCACCAAATTACTCGATGTTCACTTGGTTGCTCCTGAACTGAGTTCCTGGGTCCTTGCAAGATGGCCCTGACCTCCCCTCTTAAGAATTCAGGAACTAGCCCCTGTCCCTTTTGGTTGACTTTTTCTGAGTTCCTTTGTGACCAGATCGTGACATTTAGTGGTCTTATTTTAACTTGGAACATAATGTTCCTTCTCTCCAGTCTGTGACTCTAATGTAGCTCTCAAATTCTAAATTCAGACTAAATTTACCCTAATCTGGATCTATGCAATACACGATGCCCAAGAAACTAAAATTATCTGCAGACAAAATTTAACAGTGTTGTGCTCAAAATATATGACATTCCTTGGAAGAGCTTATGTCTCCTCTGTTCTCCTGACTTCTAGCTTCAGGAAACATCTTTGGCCAAGAAACAGTCAAGATTCTACTGGGTACCGGGGAAAAAAACTTAAATGAACTAAAATGTTAGCTCTCACTCCTGGAAAGTCGCTTCTTCTCATGTGTTCATGTCTGTTCTTACACATCTTAACTTCACTTTGGGACCCAGAACCCCATTTTGTTTGGTCATTAAAGGCTGTTCCTAAAGTTGTATAAACTGAGCTAACAGACACACAAACACAAATTTAGTATTTCCCAAGGTACTGAGTATTTTTTTAGTTTAAGCAACTGAACCAAGCATATTTGGAAAAAACAGACAATCACACATAGCAGAACATCATTATGAAAACACGATCACTACTAAGATAAAAGAAGTTGGAGTTTCAGTGGCTTTCCGTATTCAAATGTATCTATTCCTCTGTATTCCACAACTGAATACATGAANATTTGGAAAAAACAGACAATCACACATAGCAGAACATCATTATGAAAACACGATCACTACTAAGATAAAAGAAGTTGGAGTTTCAGTGGCTTTCCGTATTCAAATGTATCTATTCCTCTGTATTCCACAACTGAATACATGAATAAACATAGCATTCCCTATGACTTCCAAAATTTGGGTCCTTCAAATTCAACCATTTTTGTATAACTCACATTATTTCCCGGTAACTTTATCAGTGATAGAAATGTTCAATTTTTCTGAAGTTGCTAGAAATACTCTAATACGTTCTGAGCAGCCTGAAGCTGCCCACATCTGAAACCGGTGAGCTTTCTGGTACTCCTGGTGACACTGACACTGAAGCACACATAGCCGAACTCCTAGACTTGACAAGTCCCAAGACTTGACCCAGCTCAGCCAGAGGGCAACCCTTTATATTTCCCGCTCCCTTGAAATTGTGGCAAAAAAAACCTCAGTGGTGCCCGATCACTGATCACCTGCAGGTGTTCCTCTGAGCCCTGGAAAAAAGTCTTCTAGTGCAAGGGAGGTGCTGTAAAGTGGATCCGAACAGTTTATGTTGCTTCTTTGTTCGCTCTGTACCAGGCACTGTGCTGAGAGCATTGAGTTCGTTTTCTTATGCAATCTNCCTCTGAGCCCTGGAAAAAAGTCTTCTAGTGCAAGGGAGGTGCTGTAAAGTGGATCCGAACAGTTTATGTTGCTTCTTTGTTCGCTCTGTACCAGGCACTGTGCTGAGAGCACTGAGTTCGTTTTCTTATGCAATCTCTACAGGTGTACCCTATGATCATATTGTTATTAGTCAGAACAGCAGTGGTGGTTCTATTGTCATCACCCCAATTTTTTTTAACTTTTGCTTTTGTATTGGGGTATAGCCAATAAACAAACAGTTGTGACAGTCTCAGGTAAATAGCAAAAGGATTCAGCCATACATATACATGTATCCATTCTTCCCCAAACTCCCCTCCCATCCAGGCTTTGCATAACATTGAGCAGAGCTCCACAGGCTATACAGTAGGTCCTTGTTGGTTATCCATTTTAAATATAGCAGTGTGGACATGCCCATCCCAAACTCCCTAACTATCCCTTTTCCCCATCCTTCCCCCGGCCACCATAATTTCATTCTCTAAATCTGCATCATCCCAATTTTACAGATAAGGAAGCTGAATATCAGAGAGGCTAAGTCACATACTAAGGACCCCACAGCTTGAGCAGTAGCATCAGAGTATGAACCCAGGCCTGCCTGTGATACCCAGTGTCCAGAAGTCCCAGTACTCAACTATTACCTGAGACTCACTCTAGCCAAGTGTTGCTTCTCAGTCAGGAATGACACAGATTTTTACCTTAATTACTTGTTCATCCCTTGCCTTTGCCTGGTCTTCTATACAATGCCCAAGTGTGAAACCTCCTAAGTAGTAGTCTCCAGGCATTTCGAGAAGGCCAGGTTCCCAGGTTTGCCCTACCCACAACACCAATGCCCTGGTAGAACTTTCCACCCACTGAGCCTGAGGGAATTAGAACTAGAAGTATTGGGCCTTGGAGGCTACCTAGTTGATTCCCCTCATCGCATAGGTAAGGTTCTGCAGAAATGAGGGGCCTTGCCTGAGATGACCACCTGATTCTGTCATACCAGAGCCTATGACTCAAGTCTCCTGCAGCCCAAGTTAATAAATGTCCTTTATAGAATGTAATTACAGTAGAAAAGATCCTGCTGTAAGAAAATCTCTGTAGGATGTGGCCATGGGTATAGACAGTAGTGTGGAGATTGGTTATGGTTTGGGTTTTAAAATGTCCATGCCCATGTTCTTAAATGGCAAGTTGGTAAGTTTGCCCAGTCTAGAGAAGGCATTACCCTAGAGTTGATAGGGTACTCAAGGTCAGACATAGGCCAGCAGGGATGCCAGGGAGCTATTAAAGAGAGGAGGAGTGCTGAGTACACTGAAAGGCAGAGGGGGACAAAAAACTCCTAGACATTTGGCACAACCCAGCCCTGGGTCTAGGAGAAGGCAATGGCAACCACTCCAGTACTCTTGCCTGGAAAATCCCATCGACAGAGGAGCCTGGTGGGCTGCAGCCCATGGGGTCGCTACGAGTCGGACACGACTGAGCCACGTCACTTTCACTTTTCGCTTTCATGCATTGGAGAAGGAAATGGCAACCCACTCCAGTGCTCTTGCCTGGAGAATCCCAGGGACAGCGGAGCCTGGTGGGCTGCCATCTGTGGGGTCGCACAGAGTTGGACACGACTGAAGCGACTTAGCAGCAGCAGCAGCAGCAGCCCTGGGTCTTATCACCGCTTGGACACCACTACCTTCTCCCTTGGCCCAACATGTTAGGATGTTCTTTTCAATATAGCTCTTACCCCCACTGACTCTGTTTGCTTGCTTTCTGTGTGTCTAAATTTTGTCACAGAAAAAATCGAGCTGCCAAACAGCACCAGCACAGAAGTGGAGATGACACCCTCCAGTGATGCTTCGGAACCAGTACAAAATGGGAATCTCTCCCACAGCATCGAAGCTGCAGAAGCCCAGGTCAGCAGTTTTTCATTGCTCTCCAGGCTGTTGTGTGAGTCAATATTTTATCATAACCACGCAGTCACCTCGGAGGCCCTAGCTCCCAGCTCAGAGGACCCCTGAGTCATCTGTCCCTGTGTGTACTTCCCAGTACCAGCCAGGGCACTGCATGCATCAGACTCTTCGTTCATCATATAAGTGCACATATTCTCCAAGCCAGGCTTCCCAGGTGGCACAGGTAGTAAAGAACCCACCTGCAAGGCAGGAGATGTAAGAGACGCGAGTTCGAGCTCTGGCTCCGGAAGATCCCCTAGAAGATGGCACAGTAACCCACTCCAGTATTCTTGCCTGGAGAACCCCATGGACAGAGGAGCCTGATGGGCTATGGTCCATAGGGTCGCACAGAGTCAGACATAACTGAAGTGACTTAGCACGCACACACGCATTCTCCAAGCCACTGTTTCTCAGAGTGAGATTGGAGGAGTCATGCATCAAATCTCTTGGGGATAAAAATGCAGATCCCTGGTCCATATCCCAGATCAAATGGGAAACAGAATCACTGAGAAGCAGCACCCAGGAGTCAGTGCTTTTTTCTTCTGAACTTTTTATTTTGTGTTGGGGTGTAGCCGATTAACAATGCTGTGATAGTTTCAGGTGGACAGCGAAGAGACTCGGGCATACATTACACACACATCCAAGGAATCACCATTTTAACTCCCGCCCCTGGTGATTTTTAATAGATGATAAAATTTGATCACTGCTGCAGTCTAATCCTCTCTGTGTCTTTAGTGCCATGATTAAGTAACAGAGAAACCACAGCCGTCATTCCTTGGTTAACCCCCTTTGGCCTTTTTTTGTCCCTGCAGTTGAAATTAGTCAGTACTGTGGTCCAGTCCACCATTCAGTGTTGCAACCATTAGATAGCTGTTTGATCTAATGGCTGCAGTACTTAACATTTATACACACTGTGTGTGCCGTGGCTTCAGCGCTAGGCGCTTTGTCTGTGCTATCACTTTAAACCTCCCAGCTGAAGGTATAAACATTTAGTATCTCTGTTTTATAGGTGAGGAAGCTAAAGCTTAAGATGGAGTAGTTATTCAGGATTACTTGGTTTGTAGTGATTAGAGCTGAGATTTGATCTTGTGCGTGTGTGCTAAGTCGTTTCTTAGAGCTGACCCTGAGTGTCTGACTCTGCGACACTATGGACTGTAGCCGCCAGGCTCCTCTGTCCTTGGGGATTGTCCAGGCAAGAATACTGGGACTGTTGCCTTAGGACTGTCTAAATACAGAATCTGTACCGTTTCCACTGCCTCAGGACCACAGTTGCTCAAAAAAGTTGGCAGGAAAAAAAAAGTAGGTGTTGCTTGTTAGATTTCTGGATCTCACCCTCATCAAGGGAATCAGAATTTCTAAGGCATAAGAGTCCCAAATTTACATTTTAACCAGTTACCCTTGAGTCGGTGTTGCTCAAACTTTAATGTGTTTAGGAATTTCCTGGAGGATTCTGTTAACATTCGGGGTCTGGTTTGTCAGGTCCAGAGGGGAGTGGGGGCCCAGTCTGCAGCTCTCCTGAGCTCCCAGATGATTCTGAGATGTGGCTGGTCTAAGAACCACGCTTTTTGAGTAGCATGGCCCTCAAGTTTGTGACCTACTTCTCTAGACAGAATTTTCCCGATGAGCCGATAATGAAGCCAGACCACAGCAAATCCATTCCAACCCTCCCTTCTCCTTTACATTGTGATGCTCTCTGCAACAGAGGAAGTCTGTGCTTCTTAGAAGACTTTTGCTCATTGTTGCCTATTGCCTTTATTCCCTGAAGAAACATGCAAAGGTTTCTTCATTTCAAGGAAAAGATAAAGATGTCAAGCACCTTTTTGTACATGTTTTGGCCATTTGTATGCTGTCGCCTTCAGAGGAATATCTACTCAGATCCTTCACCCATTTTTCAATCAGGTTATTCATTGCTTGCTATTGAGTTGTAAGAGTTCCTCATATATTTTGGTTATTAACTCCCTGTCAGGTATATGATTTGTAGATATTTTCTCCCACTCCATAGGTTGCCTTTTCATTTGTCTGTTGTTTCCTTTGCTGTGCTTTTCATGAGGTATCCTATCTTCACCTTGTACACCCTAAATAGATGGAATTTTTGTCAGTTATACCTCAGTAAAGCTGCAGGGGGCAGGGGGGAATGACTAAAGGAAAACAGCGACACGGCAGCTCCTTCTGCCCTTGTCTCCTCTGCCTCCTGGGCTCTCGCCCTCCTGCCCAGAGCCCCACGGTCCCTTCGCGTTAGCTCAAGGGTGAGCTGGCAGAGCAGCTTATGTCTGCAGCATGTGGCAGAAGGAGGCAGGCCCCAAGAACATCTGGCTGTCCTTGGGGACGCACAGTCACAGGTGTGCAGAGGGCACCCTCATCACCATGCCTGTCCATCTGGCTGGCAGAGGGACAGCTATACCCCCCACAGGGAAGCAGCTTGCTGCAGGGGCTTGACAGAGCTCTTTCCCCGCGTCTCACTCAGGGTAGCAGGACAGATTTGTGCACCATGCTGATATACCGAGAGCTCAAGGGCACACAGGCCTTCAGAGAGCCACCCCACCAGCTGCCCTCAGGACAGCCTGGCAGTGATTTTTCAGAGTCAACATGAGAGAGTTATCAAACCTTCTAGTTTCCTCATCTGCAAAGTACAGATAATCACAGTACCTGTCTCATTCGGGATATTAGGAGAGTTACATGAGATAATATACATAAAGCACTTAGCACAGAGCTAAATGCTCTTATTTGTTACTGCCCATTTTGTTGTTCTTTAGTTTGCTAAGTCATGTCCAACTCTTTTGGGACCCCATGGACTATAGCCCACCGGGCTCCTCTGTTCATAGGATTCTCCAAGCAAGAGTACTGAAGTGGGNGGTGGGGGCCCAGTCTGCAGCTCTCCTGAGCTCCCAGATGATTCTGAGATGTGGCTGGCCTAAGAACCACGCTTTTTGAGTAGCATGGCCCTAAAGTTTGTGACCTACTTCTCTAGACAAAATTTTCCCGATGAGCCGATAATGAAGCCAGACCACAGCAAATCCATTCCAACCCTCCCTTCTCCTTTACATTGTGATGCTCTCTGCAACAGAGGAAGTCTGTGCTTCTTAGAAGACTTTTGCTCATTGTTGCCTGCTGCCTTTATTCCCTGAAGAAACATGCAAAGGTTTCTTCATTTCAAGGAAAAGATAAAGATGTCAAGCACCTTTTTGTACATGTTTTGGCCATTTGTATGCTGTCGCCTTCAGAGGAATATCTACTCAGATCCTTCACCCATTTTTCAATCAGGTTATTCATTGCTTGCTATTGAGTTGTAAGAGTTCCTCATATATTTTGGTTATTAACTCCCTGTCAGGTATATGATTTGTAGATATTTTCTCCCACTCCATAGGTTGCCTTTTCATTTGTCTGTTGTTTCCTTTGCTGTGCTTTTCATGAGGTATCCTATCTTCACCTTGTACACCCTAAATAGATGGAATTTTTGTCAGTTATACCTCAGTAAAGCTGCAGGGGGCAGGGGGGAATGACTAAAGGAAAACAGCGACACGGCAGCTCCTTCTGCCCTTGTCTCCTCTGCCTCCTGGGCTCTCGCCCTCCTGCCCAGAGCCCCACGGTCCCTTCGCGTTAGCTCAATGGTGAGCTGGCAGAGCAGCTTATGTCTGCAGCATGTGGCAGAAGGAGGCAGGCCCCAAGAACATCTGGCTGTCCTTGGGGACGCACAGTCACAGGTGTGCAGAGGGCACCCTCATCACCATGCCTGTCCATCTGGCTGGCAGAGGGACAGCTATACCCCCCACAGGGAAGCAGCTTGCTGCAGGGGCTTGACAGAGCTCTTTCCCCGCGTCTCACTCAGGGTAACAGGACAGATTTGTGCACCATGCTGATATACCGAGAGCTCAAGGGCACACAGGCCTTCAGAGAGCCACCCCACCAGCTGCCCTCAGGACAGCCTGGCAGTGATTTTTCAGAGTCAACATGAGAGAGTTATCAAACCTTCTAGTTTCCTCATCTGCAAAGTACAGATAATCACAGTACCTGTCTCATTCAGGATATTAGGAGAGTTACATGAGATAATATACATAAAGCACTTAGCACAGAGCTAAATGCTCTTATTTGTTACTGCCCATTTTGTTGTTCTTTAGTTTGCTAAGTCATGTCCAACTCTTTTGGGACCCCATGGACTATAGCCCACCGGGCTCCTCTGTTCATAGGATTCTCCAAGCAAGAGTACTGAAGTGGGTTGCCATTCCCTTTTCCAGGGGATCCTCCCAATCCAGGGATGTAACCTGTGTCTTCTGCATTGGTGGGTGGATTCTTTACCACTGAGCCCCTGGGGAACCCTATGTGCCCATACCTACTATATAAATAGCGTCCAAGATGTCCCTTCCCTATAGGTAAAATGTTCATTGTAGCTAAAATGAAAATTATATTATATATAGAAAGAATATATATATATATAATGCTTGAGTATATCCAGGGTATGATAAGCAAATAAATAAACATCAGTAGTAGGTAAATAATTATGACCCAGTATGTCACATAAAGAGTCTACCTGCAATACAGGAGACCCAGGTTCAATCCCTGAGTCAGGACGATCCCCTGGAGAAGGAAATGGCAACCCATTCCAGTATTCTTGTCTGGAGAATTCCATGGACAGAGGAGCCTGGTGGACTCCAGTCCATGGGGTCACAGAGAGTCTGACACTACTGGGTGACCCTCACACATATGTCAGGAAAGTATATACAAAGTGTTCCAGGAGCCTTCCAGAGGAAGACCCAGGCAAGGAAAAATGCCAAACCTTAAAAGAAGAGGTAATATTTGAGCTGGGCATGGATGAGTGAGTAGGAGTTTGTTGCTCAAAAAAGGAAGCAATGACAACATGTTCCCTTAAGAGGAAAGTTCATGTTAGTGATTGGTGAAAAGGCCAGAGAAACTAGAGCCTGAAATGTGAGGTGAGGAGGGAGGAGAAATCCACTTGGAAAAGTATGTTGGGCTGAAATTCTTCCATTGTTGAATCAGAAACTTTTCAGTGCTCATCCAGTATGCGTTAGGCTATGTGCTGGGCCTTGGAAATTCTAGCAGAATTTTAGGACCATTCTAGCGGAGCAGAGAGACTGCAAATGGAAACCAAGACATCAATATGGACAGCAATGGGGCCACGAAGAAAATAAAGCCTTCAGACTCAATGGAGGGCGAGTGGAGGGACCCCTTTAGGTGGGGAGGTCAGGGAAAGCTTCTCTAAGCAAGTGGCATTTGAACAGAGGCTGAACTTTTAAGAACAAGCCAGCCGGAACATCTGTGGTGGTCCGGTGGTTAAGACTTTGCCTTCCAATGCAGAATAGGGTGCGAGTTCGATCCCTGGCCTGGGAACTAAGATCCCACGTGCCTTGCGGTGAAAAAACAAAACATGAAGCAGAGGCAATATTGCAACAAATTCAATAAAGACTTTAAAAACAGTCCACATCCAAATAAAAATCTTGGGAAAAAAGAACAAGCCAGGCCAAGGGAACAGCGCCCACAGAGGCAGAAGTGAGCTTGACTTGTTTGAGGAACAGAGAAGTCAGTGTGGCTGGAGCCTGGGGAGCAGAGCGAGGGAAGATGGTGGCAGTGAGCTCCCAGTAGGGCTTGCCTGCCTTGAGGACCGTGACACGCAAGTTGACTTCCTTCCAGGGCAACAACAAGCTGCCATAGGTTCCAGGTGTGATTTGCACCTGTGAAAGATCCAAGAGGCTGCACTGAGTTGTAGAGATCGGATGTGCAGCAAGAAAGTGGATGGCAGGGGCAGGGCAGTGAGGTGGCTGCAGGTGTTGGGGCAGAGCTGATGAGGCCTGGACCAGAGCAGTGGATGGGGAGGGAGGAGACACACGGGCATCAGGAGGGCGTGCGGCTCTGCCTGAGAAGTACAGACATCCCCCTGCTGGAAGCAGGGAGCTGCCCTGGAGTGGCGGCAGCAGCTCTGTGAGATAGGAAGAGAGCTCTTTCTGAATGGCAATGAAGGGGCCAGAGTGAGGGAGGGTAGGCTACAGGGTGGCAAGGTAAGAGCCCTTTTGGCTCAAAGATTAGCAAACTGTGCTGTGCTTAGTCGCTCAGTCATATCCGACTCTTTGCAACCCCATGGACTATAGCCCGCCAAGGCTCCTCTGTCCATGGGGATTCTCCAGGCAAGAATACTGGAGTGGGTTGCCATGCCCTCCTCCCAACCCAGGGATCAAACCCAGGTCTCCCGCATTGCAGGCGAATTCTTTACCATCTGAGCCACCAGGAAAGTCCTAGCAAATGGTGATCTGTGGCCAGATCTGGCCTGCAGCCTGTTTTTGAACGACCCCTGAGATAAGAATGTTTTTATCTTCTTGAAGCTTTAGATAAAAGCAGCAGCAGCATATGTGGCAGAGACCATAAGGCCCATAAAGCCTAAAATATTTACTATCTGGCCCTTTTCAGGAAAAGCTTGCCCACCCCTCTTTTCAACCATCTGTAGTCATTACCCAAAAAAAGAAAAAGAGAAAGAAAAAAATAACAAGGAAGCTCTTCATGCACTTATATGGAATGATCTTCAATATATGTTGTTAAGTGGAAAAGGCAACATACCAAATTCATCCAGTGTACTCTTTGTAAGAGGGAAAAAAGGAAGGAAATAACATACTAATGTGAAAGCGTTTGCTTTGGATTCTGTTGAAGAAACTGGCTGATTGCTACCAAACAGCAGTCTGCAGTAAGGAACTGGGGTGGAAGGTAGACTTCTGCATACATTTTTCAGTATGTAGCCGTCTGTAGCTTTTGTATTTTGAACCAGTTAACTGTTTTACTTATTCCCCAAAAATGCAACAACTAAAACTAGTAATGGGTTAAATTAAAACAGAAACAGTGTGCATTAGTCCCTTAAGAGAAAAGTCTCTGAAGACAGACCGCATGAGTTCAAATCTAAGATTTGCCACTCCCCAGCTGTGTGACTTTGGACAAGTTACTTAACCTCTCTGTTCTCATCTTTCTTCTCTCTGAAACAAGGATACTATCCTATTTCACAGCATCCTTGTGAGACTAGAATGCTCATAGAACAGTTCTTGGCGAACAATAAGCACTGCACAATTATTTGTCATTATTAGCAGTACTTGTAAAACTGTCTTTAAAATGTCTGTTAAGTAGCCCAGATGACAAGGCCTCAGACCAACTATGAGTTGTAGCGTGGCTGACAGTGACTAGATGTGAGAGCTATTTCTGAGGAGGCATTAAGATCATTTGTTAATAAATCAGTCAGAGAGAGTAAACCAGAAAAAACAGTTGTGGGTGATACTGAAGTTTCCAGGCTGGAATGACTGAGTAGCGGAGTAAATTAGAGCTGTGATTCTCGACTCAGAAAAATAGATGTGAAATCAGGACACTTGGGCCACCTAAAGCACAGTTTCACAGAAAGACTTCAGTGCCTTTTTACTGTTGAGTTTTATTTCTTTCCCAGTTGTATTTTTATCAAGCTCCAGGAGGAATGAGGTATGCCTCCCGACTTTATTAATGGAAACGATGAGCCCACACTCATCACTCACCACTGATACTCTCCTGAGTTTAACCCATCTCATCTAATGAACCTGCTGTTTGCAGAACCGTATTTACAAGTGAACTAATTTTACATTGACACCTCATCTCTGAGAACTTCCTTATGTCCAGACTTTACACTGCCAGTGAAGAGCACTGTAAAAGAGCACTCTGTGAGTACTTCTCACAGAAGTCCCTTTGCAGGAGATTTTTTGCTTCATTCGTAAATTTTGTGGAACCAAAAAAATGTGACTTCTCAAATGACTTAGTACTAATTATCTTCTCCCAAGGCCTGCTGATAGAATGCTGTTGATTCTAACACAACTGAGTTGAGCTGTCACTGAGAATTTACTGACCTTCCAAATTTTCAATGTTGAGAGTTTATCCATGTTTGAAAGACAATTCTAAAATATATTCTGTCCCACCCAGAACCCAGCATTTTCTTAGATTTTAATTTTGCCAAGATGACATCACCAACTCAATGGACATGAGTTTGAGCAAATTCTGGGAGATCGGGAAGGACAGGGAAGACTGGCATGCTGCAGCCCATCGGGTCACAAAGAGTTGGACACGACTTAGCACCTGAACAACAACAGCAACAGACAACAGCCAGGTGATGGCACGTGGCTGGCATGCTCAGGGAAGCTGCCTGCCTTTCTGCATCATGGTCTTCCAGGCATAACACATCCAGGCTCTTTATATTACCTGCTCACAGTGGGAAGGGAGAAAGAGAAAGGCCTTGCAAATTTCTTAGATTCTGAAATCTGAAAATCTAACTCTTTCTTCATGTATTATGCTTTTTATATGTTGCAGCTTTTATTTCATTTTGCCTCTAAGACTTCTCTCCGTCCTTAGGGAAATCTAAATTGTCTTTGCTTTGGTTAAGAGTTGCCTAGTTGCAGCAGTGGGCAAACAGACTTATTTAAGATTATCACATCCCTAGGAAAAGAGAATACACATACACACTCACACACACACACACACACACACACACTTGTACAGATAGATAACTAGATAGATAGTTAGATAGATATTGAGTAAAATGCCCATTTTTCTTCTTTTTATCTCACTTTACAACTTAAATAATATCTTACTATATTAAACCCTTCCTTTCTCCCTCTGGAATTTCAGCTCTAACTTATTTCTTCCCAGCCTACCACTGGTCTTCACCTAAACTCAATCTGGTTTTTTAAGATCTGCTCTTATAGTGCTGGTTTAAATGTTTGGGTGACTAAGTAAAGGGTGAGTAGAGAAAGATGATGGACATGATCATAATCTTAGATTTCTCTTATGAAAACTAAAATGCATTATTGTTGGCATTTAAAGTTATAGCTATGATTTTAAAGCTCCGTAGAAAGATAATGAACATTGGTCCATAACATTAGCTCTGATAAGGACTCCCAAGATTATCCAAGCAGATGGTATCCAGAGTCCACATGGTGTGTTTCTTCCGAAAGTATTACCTTTAGTTAGAAAGTTTACTTTCTTCGCAGTGATAAGATTTGAGCGGTTTGTTTGTTTGTTTGGTGATGCCAAGTGGCATGTGGGATCTTAGTCCCTCAACCAGGGATGATGGAACCTGCACCCTCTGCATTGGGAGCTCAAAGTCTTAACCACTGGACCACCAGGGAAGTCCCAGCAATGTTTAACAGAGAGTTTTCATACCTCAAACCTTCCTGTTATTCAAAGAGCAAGTGTCTCTTCTAAATGATTATGGTATAATGGCCAGGTCAACCATTTTGAAAGTTTAAAAACAGCTAAGAACCAAATTTCCCACTATTAATCAGATTATTCAATCTCTTGAAACACTGATGAAACATAAGAGCATTCTGGCACTCAGGAAAAGGAAGTTTTGGTGGAAAGGGAGCACAGGGCAGTGCTGGGGAGAGAGGACAAGACCTAAGTATGAAAGGAAAACAATAGTCAAAGATTCTTCATCAGACTGGAGTTTTCAAGGTCCAAGCCATGTTAGATCTCTGATTGCCTTAGAAAAAAAAACTTACTAGTATCCAAGAAAACCTAGTACACACTATACAGGGGGAAAGCAAAAATTAGTGTTTTATCTACCAGGCCATAGTACATGGGTTCCATTTCCAAGGAGATAACACTTTTTTTCTTTCAATCTATACGTTTATTTTTTAAGGAAAAGTTGAGATCCAGTTTCAATATCACATGACCTGTACAATATTTACCAACTGCTTAAGATCCACACAGAGGCCATTTGAACAGTTAAAATGAAATAGATAGATCTGACTCGAGTTTCTGCCTAAATTTGAATATTGACAGAGAATAATAACTTCACTTAGAATCTTACTGTTAATAACACCATTTGTCACTGTGCTTTCTGAAGGAGTTTAAGTCTATTAATTATTCACATAAGATACATTAAGGGCTGACTATTAATAAAAAGAAAAAAACGCCATTGCCACCCTGAAAAAAAACTGACATTAATACCACTGGTCCTGTGAGTAATTGTAATCCAATTGATAATAAAACAATGAGAATGACTTTTGAATTATTTCTTATGATTCTTCAGTAGCTTTTATGTTGACAAATCTTCTGTGATTTGTATCAGCAGGATTTANCACACACACACACACACACACTTGTACAGATAGATAACTAGATAGATAGTTAGATAGATATTGAGTAAAATGCCCATTTTTCTTCTTTTTATCTCACTTTACAACTTAAATAATATCTTACTATATTAAACCCTTCCTTTCTCCCTCTGGAATTTCAGCTCTAACTTATTTCTTCCCAGCCTACCACTGGTCTTCACCTAAACTCAATCTGGTTTTTTAAGATCTGCTCTTATAGTGCTGGTTTAAATGTTTGGGTGACTAAGTAAAGGGTGAGTAGAGAAAGATGATGGACATGATCATAATCTTAGATTTCTCTTATGAAAACTAAAATGCATTATTGTTGGCATTTAAAGTTATAGCTATGATTTTAAAGCTCCGTAGAAAGATAATGAACATTGGTCCATAACATTAGCTCTGATAAGGACTCCCAAGATTATCCAAGCAGATGGTATCCAGAGTCCACATGGTGTGTTTCTTCCGAAAGTATTACCTTTAGTTAGAAAGTTTACTTTCTTCACAGTGATAAGATTTGAGCGGTTTGTTTGTTTGTTTGGTGATGCCAAGTGGCATGTGGGATCTTAGTCCCTCAACCAGGGATGATGGAACCTGCACCCTCTGCATTGGGAGTTCAAAGTCTTAACCACTGGACCACCAGGGAAGTCCCAGCAATGTTTAACAGAGAGTTTTCATACCTCAAACCTTCCTGTTATTCAAAGAGCAAGTGTCTCTTCTAAATGATTATGGTATAATGGCCAGGTCAACCATTTTGAAAGTTTAAAAACAGCTAAGAACCAAATTTCCCACTATTAATCAGATTATTCAATCTCTTGAAACACTGATGAAACATAAGAGCATTCTGGCACTCAGGAAAAGGAAGTTTTGGTGGAAAGGGAGCACAGGGCAGTGCTGGGGAGAGAGGACAAGACCTAAGTATGAAAGGAAAACAATAGTCAAAGATTCTTCGTCAGACTGGAGTTTTCAAGGTCCAAGCCATGTTAGATCTCTGATTGCCTTAGAAAAACAAAACTTACTAGTATCCAAGAAAACCTAGTACACACTATACAGGGGGAAAGCAAAAATTAGTGTTTTATCTACCAGGCCATAGTACATGGGTTCCATTTCCAAGGAGATAACACTTTTTTTCTTTCAATCTATACGTTTATTTTTTAAGGAAAAGTTGAGATCCAGTTTCAATATCACATGACCTGTACAATATTTACCAACTGCTTAAGATCCACACAGAGGCCATTTGAACAGTTAAAATGAAATAGATAGATCTGACTCGAGTTTCTGCCTAAATTTGAATATTGACAGAGAATAATAACTTCACTTAGAATCTTACTGTTAATAACACCATTTGTCACTGTGCTTTCTGAAGGAGTTTAAGTCTATTAATTATTCACATAAGATACATTAAGGGCTGACTATTAATAAAAAGAAAAAAACGCCATTGCCACCCTGAAAAAAAACTGACATTAATACCACTGGTCCTGTGAGTAATTGTAATCCAATTGATAATAAAACAATGAGAATGACTTTTGAATTATTTCTTATGATTCTTCAGTAGCTTTTATGTTGACAAATCTTCTGTGATTTGTATCAGTAGGATTTACAAAGCCCATGAAAACTATACAAAAACCAATTTATAGCAACAGTACAGATTGCACCTCAGAATTATTTGGGCAAAATGCAAAGTGAAGGAAAGTAATTATATTTCACCAGACCCTCCAAATGCCATTTTACATTAATATAAGATGGTTTCTTGGCTTCATGGGAAACTTGGGTCTGGACAGCTTCATCACTCACAGCAAACTATTTTGAAATCCTGGTTTTAATTCAGAGTCATGGAGAAACAGATGAAATGTTTTCAGGCTGCCATTGCTGAGTGAAAGTTTATCATTTTGTGTTTGATATGCTAAATTCTTGATGCTAGTTTTTTTCCCCATCTATATGTAAAACAAATTTAAAGAGGGGTGAATTATTTCCTACTGCTAGATAGGCTGAGATTAATCACTTTTTTAAAAATCTATATGACATTTAAATGTTCTCTGTTGGTTCAGGGTGTCTACTCAGAAGGCAATACAGATATCTCAGGATGGTGCTGCCTTCCCAAAAGAGATGCTTTGTAATTGACCTCTTCTTGATTTATCTCTTGGAAAGAGATAAGTGATAGACACATAGAGATAAGAGTGGAGTCAAGAGAATGAAGGATATTGGTAAATAATACAAGGGCAAAGACACTGAAAAACTCAGGGAACAAAAATAAAGAGATTTCTCAAAGACCCAGTAAAGAATGAGTGGAAAAGGGGTTATTTACTCAGCCATAAAAAGGAACAAATTTGAGTCAGTTGCAGTGAGGTGGATGAACATTGAGCCTGTCATACAAAGTGAAGTAAATCAGAAGGAGAAAAACAAATATCATATATTAATGCATATATATGGAATCTATAAAAATGGTACTGCTGAATCTATTTGCATGGCAGAAATGGAGATATGAGTATAGCGACATTCAGACATAGTAGAAGAAGGAGAGGAGGGGATGAATTGAGAGGGTAGCATTGGCATATATACACTGCCATGTGTAACATAGATAGCCAGCAGGAAGCAACTGTATAGCTCAGGAAACTCAGCTCAGTGCTCTGTGTTGACCTAGAGTGATGGGGGATAGGGAGAAATGCTCAAGACAGAGGGGACACTTGTATACTTACGGCCGATTCATAAGCCATATGTTGTTGTACAGAAGAAACCAGCACAACGTTTTAAAGCAATTACCCTCCAGTTAAAATAAATTTTAAAAATAAAGACTAATAATTAAAAAAATAAAGACTGCAGCACTAAAGAAAGAATTATACAACATTATAAAGCAAGTATGCTCCAAAAAGATTAACTTCAAATAAATTACAGCAAGGAACATGATGATTTCTTTTAAAGCAAAAAAAAAAAAAAATTCAAAATTAAGATACTTTAAAAAGGTTACTATCTATATGGTAGGTACGTATCAGTCTGCCTGGGCTGCCAAAACAAAAAATTCACA
>SJYW01051052.1:462044-479184 GCA_006410735.1 Raphicerus campestris | reverse complement strand
TGTATGCCCAGCAGTGGGATTGCTGGGTCATAGGGCAGTTCTATTTGCAATTTTTTAAGGAATCTCCACACTGCCCTCCATAGTGGCTGTACTAGTTTGCATTCCCACCAACAGTGTAAGAGGGTTCCCTTTTCTCTGCACCTTTTCCAGCATTTACTGCCTGTAGACTTTTGGATTGCAGCCATTCTGATTGGCCTGAGATGGTACCTCATTGTGGTCTTGATTTGCGTTTCTCTGATAATGAGTGATGCTGAGCATCTTTTCATGTGCTTGTTAGCTGTCTGTTTGTCTTCTTTGGGGAAATGCCTGTATAGTTCTTTGGCCCACTTTTTGATTGGGTCGTTTATTTTTCTGGAATTGAGCTGCAGGAGGTGCTTGTATATTTTTGAGATTAGTTCTGTGTCCGTTGCTTTATTTGCTATTATTTTCTCCCATTCTGAAGGCTGTCTTTTCACCTTACTTATAGTTTCCTTTGTTGTGCAGAAGCTTTTAATTTTAATTAGGTCCCATTTGTTTATTTTTGCTTTTATTTCCANACTTGTGCTCAGCCGGCCAGCCACTCGGGAGCCCTCGTTTGACCAAAGCGGCTTGTGATCAGTCTTCAGCCTCCTGTTAGCCGTTGTGATAAATCATGAGCTAAGATTCCCAAGAGAGATTTCCCCTTTAAGGCTTAGTCTGTCTTCTTTGTTTGTTTCTAGGACCACTGACCTGATTTTCAGCGTGTATTTTAGTAAATGCTCGTGTTTGATGATGTTAAACATAAGGACGATAAGCAGCGGGCATCCTTCCCCAGTTTAGTTCTTCAATTGAAAGTGAAGAGTGAAAGTGAAAGTTGCTCAGTCCTGTCCGACTCTTTGCAGCCCCGTGGACTATACAGTCCATGGAATTTTCCAGGCCAGAAGAGTGGGTAGCCTGTCCCTTCTCCAGGGGATCTTCCTGACCCAGGAATTGAACCTGGGTCTCCTCCATTGTAGGCGGATTCTTTACCAACTGAGCTATCAGGGAAGCCCATGTGTGTGTGTTAAAGTTCCATCACACTTCAGGATGTGAGCATGGACTTTGTTTTCTCACTTGGCACCTGCGAAGTCCCAGAGGGCAGGTGTGGGCCTGTGTGTTGGGGGGAGGTTCTGGACGGGGCACCGCTGTGCAGGACTGCGTCCCCCAGCGGGGAGGGCGCCGGGAGGTCAGCCCTGAGCTGAGGGACCCTCTGGAAGGGAGCGTTGGCAGCGCCTACCCCCGGAGGTGTTGATTCTGGGTTGTGTGCGGGGCCCCCAGAGCTCTCACCTTGTCTTCTAGGTTTTGACCGAAGAAAGGCCCCGTCACACACGAACACTGAATCTTGCCATCGTTTGAATAAAGGGCAGTCCGCGGCGGAGCGCTCAGGAGGTGGCCTTGTGAGCAGAGGTCGCAGGAAGAGCGTTCAGCGGGGCCTCTCTGGCCTCATCCCCACCCCTCTTCCTGTGCAGCGGCCCAGGGAACACTTACTCAGGGACCCTCCGTACCAGGGGTGGCAGCCTCGGCATGGCGGGGGCGTGTGGAGCCAAGTGTAGGGGCCTCTCAGCCACGTCCCCGCTGTGCCCACACGGGCCTGCAGGCCATGTGTGCGCCTGTGCCCGCTGAGGTTAGGGCCTGAGAACCCGAGGTGCTCCCATCTTCCCTTCCATCAGGGATGGGGACAGAGAGCAGCGCCCAGACAGCGGTTTCAGAGCTTTCCCAACGCAGTCCATGCTGCAGGCCCTAGGATTCAGTGATTTAACAAAATCATGCCAGTTTTACTTGAAGAAAATGGTAAAAAAAAAAGAGAAAAAAAGATCTTTCTAAAATTCTGCACTCTCAAATTACGTCTCGGGCATGCTATTTCCTAAAGTGCTTTCCCTTCCCCTGGGAGTTTCAGCAGCACCGAGCCCGTCTACTGTCTGAGTGTTTTGAGTAATCACGTGGCCAGTTCCCTGGGAGCATTTAAGATGCGTGGACTAAGCAGTTGTTTGAGGCCGCGTGAGTGGAGAGGGACATGTGTGCACATCCCGTGTTAAGGACACATGTATACACACACGTGCTTTACTTCCTGGTTCCCAGAATGCTGTTTTCGAAAAATGATCTCAGTTTTTCTGACCCAGAGGAATTCACGTGAGTAACCCCGTAGTCCTTTAGAAAACGCTCCGGCAGGCTCCTGTCGCAGTCTTCCCAGGATAACCTTCACATGGGAAGCCTTCCAGGGCAGAAGAGGAGGGGTCTACTGTGAGAGCCCTGTTTGTTTTTTATTTAATGGTGGGGTGCAAGTTGCTGTTGTGGGCGGTATCCATTTCTTCAGCAAATATTTGTTGACCATCTTATATGAATAAAACGCTTCTAGGAACAATGTAGATAAATGCGCTAATGGACAGTTTGGATCTGATACAGACTTGCTGAGTTTTACTGTAGTTCCAAGCTCTGTCATTATAACCTAGTATTTTGTTTTCATTGGGACACAGACAGCCAGTTAGCTGATTGCCATTCTTCTCTTCCTTATGAACACAGTTCCTGTGTTATCTGGATCAGCTGTGTGCTTAGTTAAAAGATGGCATTTTCCAGCTTGCACAGCAGACACTCTGACTCTCCTGAATTCCGGCCAGCGAGTGTGAGTGGAAACGCTGTGCTGGCCAGCAGGAAGGGATGTGTGAGAGGCACTGGGAAAAGTGCCCCCTGGGCCTTTACCTTCCTCTTGTCTACACCTGGTATGTGGATGTGATGTCTGGAGCTCCAGCAGCAGTTCTGGATGATGAGGTAGTCTTGAAGACAGAAGCCAGAAAGACGGAAGGTGCCTGGGTCCCTGATTATAGTCGAGCTAGTGATCAACAGCCACACCATCCCTGGGCTGACTACCGCCAGACTCTCTTTATGTGACATGTGTTAGGGTTTAACTTACACGCAGCTGCAGTGAATTATTTTGAGCACCTTAGGTTTCCGTGCTCATCGTCCGCTTCAGTGGTGTGACTCTGAGCCCCACACTGAGCGGACCTCGGGCTCCAACCGTGTGCTCGTCCTGCCCTGTGGTGCCTGGAAGCAATCATTCCAGATGCGAGTAAGGAAATCCTCAGATTAAGGAATGCTAATTGCACTGGTCCTGAACAAGTATGCCTGGAAAACTTTCCTCGGAGGTTCTCAGAGTGCTCCCCAAATCAGCAGGTCTGGCATCACGTGGGTGTTTGTGGTCACCAGGCCGCGCCTCGGCGCTCTGAATGAAGCTCTGGAGGGAGGTCCGGCCATCTGAGACTCGACATGTGGCTCAGATAGACAGTGGTCTGAGATCGCGGCATTGTGACCTGCATCTTGTCAGTCAGACAGACAGACGGGCACACGCAGCTGAGGCGGGGGCAGCTGGGTCGCTGACGCGGCCATTTGGGCCCTGCTCGCGCTGTGTCCCCTCTCTTACGAGGAGCTGGCAGAGGAGCCTGTGGGGAGACGCAGAGGGCAGGCAGCCGGGCTCCTGGCGTCTGCTGGAGCTGCCCCGGGGCACGCCTGGCCTGGCCTCCCGGCTGCGGTGAGGACCCAGAGCCACCTGGTGGCGGAGGGAACAGCAGTTTGTTTGAATGGGGACATCTGATTTCACATTTGGATATCTGGGCTTTTTATTACCCAGATAATATTATCAAACTATTTCAATGGAAAATGGACAGACTGCTCGGAAAAAACTGACACACGATGAAACAGAGCGCACGCGCGGCAGTGTGGCTGCGGAGGGAGCCGGCAGCGGCATCCGAGCCTCTCTCTACACGTGCAGAAACCCTGCAAAGCAAGCAAGGCCCCTGGCGCTGCACACAGAACAGGGAAGAGGGGGCGGCCGGGCAGGACCTGGGGAGTGGAGTGCGGGGGCCCTGGGGAACAGGCGTCGAGGCCCCCACTGCGGAGCCCTTTTCCTGCCTTCAGCTTCTTTTGCAGGGTGGAGATTACTGGGAAAAGCAAGTGAGGAAAAGTATGTTTAAGTGTTGAGAGCAATACACGTCAGATAGTAAATAGTCGATATATATCAGTCATTATTATCTTCCTTTGTAAAACTTTTCACATAAAAAAAGTCAGTGTTGAAAAGTGAAAGTCGCTCTTTGCAACCCCATGGGCTGCACAGTCCATGGAATTCTCCAGGCCAGAATACTGGAGTGGGCAGCCTATCCCTTCTCTAGCACATCTTCCCGACCCAGGAATCGAACTGGGGTCTCCTGCCTTGCAGGCACTTCTTTACCAGTTGAGCTGAGCTGCCAGGAAAGCCTTTGTAAAAAATACCAGTGTTCGGTAAAGCTCTGCCAGAACACACAGGCTATACGTGGACTTCTGCTTTGGAAACTGGCCGTCTTGGCTTTTGGCCTCGCAGTAGCTGTAGGAGAGGGCAGATGAGAGCACCAGTGCCCACCTGGGCCTGGGGGAGGGTGGCAGCCAAGCCGCAGGACAAGGGCCCCGCCAGCATGTACGGCGGAGTAGTGACCGGCGGAGGGGCGGCCCCTGGTCTCCTGCCCCAGTCCCAGACCATCAGCACAGACATCCTCTTGCCTGCCGACAGCAGGCTGGCCGTGGCCCTGAGACGGGAGCCCCATGCGAGGCACGCTGGGCGCCCCTGGAGTAGAGGTGGTCCAGGCCCCAACCTCGTCACCGCATGAAGCAGCATCCTTTCTGGATGCGCGTCCCCTGACTTTCTGGACGCGCCAACATCAGGCTGTTCAGAGGTGCCTCAGCCTCACCTCAACCCCTGCCCACCGCCCCCTTCAAGAAAAGGGTTAAATACTGGTACATTTTGGTCCATTCTAGTTTCATCTTACTGATTATTTGTTCAAAATGGATTAGTCTCCCTAACAAGTTGCGTGGCCATTTAAGGTTGTCATTTGCTCAGCCCCCAGCCTTCCATCCTCGGCCCAGAAGGGCGCCAGAGGCCTTCTGTCCACATGCACCCCACGGAAGCCAACGCAGGGCCTGCGGCCGCTGTGTAACGCGCATGCCGGCCAGTGGCTGTCCTTTAGTCGCAAAGGCGTGTCCAGCTCTTGGTGACTCCGCTGCCTGCCGCACACGAGGCTCCTCTGTCCTCCACTATCCTGGAGCTTGCTCAGACTCATGTCCACTGAGTCGGTGATGCCATCCAGCCATCTCACCCTCGTTGTCCCCTTCTCCTCCCGCCTTCAGTCTTTCCCAACATCGGGGCCTTTTCCAATGAGTAGGCTCTCCGCATGAGGTGGCCAAAGCACTGGAGCTTCAGCTTCAGCACCAGTCCTTCCAATGTATAGTTAGGACTGATCTCCTTTAGGATGGACGGGTTATCTCCTTGCAGTCCAAGGGACTCTCAAGAGTCTTCTCCAACACCACAGTTCAAAAGCATCAATTCTTTGGTGCTCAGCCTTCTTCACTGTCCAACTCTCACACCCACACATGACCACAGGAAAGACCATAGCTTGAAATATGCAGACCTCTGCTGGCAAAGTGACGTCTCTGCTTTTTAACATGCTGTCTAGGTTTGGAATAGGTTTCCTTCCAGGAGCAAGCGTCTTTTAATTTCATGGCTGCAGTCACCGTCCGCAGTGATTTCAGAGCCCAAGGAAATGAAGCCTGTCACTGCTTCCACTTTTTCCCTGTTTGCCATGAAGCGATGGGACCGGATGCCATGATCTTAGTTTTATGAATGTTGAGTTTTAAGCCAGCTTTTTCACTCTCGTCAAGAAGCTCTTTAGTTCTTTTTCACTTTCTGCCTTTAGAGGGGTATTATCTGCATATCTAAGGTTGTTAGTATTTCTCCCAGCAATCTTGATTCCAGCTTGTGTTTCATCTAGGCCGGTATTTCACATGATGTACTCTGCATGTAAGTGAACAAACACAGAACGTTCATTTGAGAGTCAGGGACTCTCCCTAAACCACTACGGAGAACACGGGAGGGGCGTTTCAAAAGTCAGGTCCTGACACGTGAAACAAAACTTGCAGCCTGAATGTCACAGCGGCATTCGCAGGGCGCGCACAGTGGGGCTGCTGGGCTGTCTGAAGAAACTTGGCGTTTTGTCTGCGAGTAAGTCAATAACAGGAACTCAGTCATAAATGCCCTGGTTTCCTGCCAGTGTGGCCCCCCGGAGCCCCCTCAGGCTGGCAGGAGCACGCGTTTAAATAGCAGCTGGCAGCGTGGCCTGACAGGGAGGCCTGCATTATTTCTAAATTGGGGGATTGTTCCTCAGAAATTTCTTTTCTTACATATTCTTTTCCAATTTTACCATCATTTTTCATTTCAAAATTGAATAAATGTCTTCAAAGTGACAGGAGAGCCTACCCTGAATCAATAAATGTTGCTCTCTTCAGCCCCGCTCCCCCCAGTGGCCTCAGATAAGTTGAGCACATAAGTGTCAGCCTGTTATTAATTGGACAGGCCTTCAAAACTGAGGAAAAGTAATTTGTGTTGGCAGTTTGATTAACAGGCTTCCCACGAACACGCATTCCTATAAAACTAACAACTATGAACCATTCAAGACACCAAGCGCAGCTCTGAGGAGCCTTTCAGCTGGAGAGGCGGCAGGGCGCCCCCGCCCCGGCCGTTGCTGGTGCTGTGGGCTGGATTTCCGCAGAGCCTGCAAGTGGAAAAGGATGCTGCTCTGGGCTGGGCCTGGGGCCTGGGGCCCTCCTTCCTCTGCTCCTCCGCTGCAGACACTGGCCACTGGCCAGAGTGAGGGCCGTCGGGTCAGCAGCAGCGTGCTCTCTGGAGATACCCTAGCGGCCGTGGCGGCCCGTTCGATCGGCTCCCACCCCTGGGCCTCCCTTCCTTTGCCGGAGCGTGGGTCATGGCTCAGCCTCGGGCGGAGCCCGTGGGCCGTCTGGACGGCTCCCCTCACCTGGTCTCGTGGGGGGGCTCCATCCCCACTCGGCAGCCAGCCCTGCCTCCCGGCTCCAGGGCACAGAGAGAGTGCAGCCTTGGGAAAAGCGTCTGAGGCGACACCCGACCTTCAGTTAAAAGCACAGCAAATCAGACTAAACATGTATGCCACTGGACAAAAGTGAGCGGTATTGGATGATGCAGTCTTTTATATGATGAAGTAGGAAATTGCATTTTAAAACATTTCACTATTGAAGTTGCATTTCGCGTGAACAGACTGTCAGAACTTAGAGGCTCAGCTTCATGAAGCAGGGCTGGGCGCTGCCTAGGGTGCGGAGGCTGCGCTCGCCTCCGCTGGACGTCCGCTTCTCTCTTCCCGTCCTGCTGAGGACTGGGCGCGAGGGTGTGACCCCACTGGTCAGGCTCCCGGGAGCCCCTGCTCCAGACACCAGGCCGTGCCCGCGGCTTGCTTTTGCTCCAGCTTGGCAGCAGTCTGGCGTGGTGCGGAAGTCACTGACGCTTCTCACCTTCCCTTTTCCTGGCCCTGACTCTGATTCTGTAAAATGCCTGTCTCTGGGAAGGATAAACCCCCTTGCTTGGTTCTGTCTGCGGCTCACGCTTCTTTATCGCTAAGTTCCCTCCTTCTTTGCTTCTGATCCCGGGGTCTCTGGGGCGTGATTAGAAATTATTGACGTAACCTTGGACCTCGCAGTCATCGGGAGTCCCTGCTTTCACACGGTAGAGGAGGGAAGCAGGCAGATTGAAAGCTATGTCACCGAAGGGGAAGCTAAGTGCAGTGGTTTACAGGACCCACAGCTTCTCCGCAGTGTGGACGCATCTCGTTTCCTAACTGGCTGCTTTTCCTGCTGTGAGACGGCAGTGACGGGATGGCAGCTAACAGGCCTCTTCCCAAGGAGACGGTNTGACAGGACCCACAGCTTCTCCGCAATGTGGACGCATCTCGTTTCCTAACTGGCTGCTTTTCCTGCTGTGAGACGGCAGTGACGGGATGGCAGCTAACAGGCCTCTTCCCAAGGAGACGGTGGCCTTAGAGCCCCATGTATCTGTCCGTGCGGCGCTCCCATGTCCACGCCCCTGGTCGTCACCAGCCCGTGGGGGTCTGGCCCAGGGGCCACAGGGCTGGGGACGGCGTCCTCGTCACAGCTGGGGCTTGAGTGACCCAGCTGGGATCTGATCCCTGACCTGCTCCTCAGGCTCACGTCCCGCTATCGCCCCTGCTGCTTCTTGGCGGGGACTTCTTGCAGAAGTGGCTGAAGGGCTGCGCTTGAAGCTGCCTTTGGCCCCGCATTGGGAGGGCCGGCTTCCTGAGGGCACCCCCTCTGTTGGCCGCCCCCGCCGCGGCCCTGGCTTGCAGGCCGAGCCCTTCGCGCAGCCGGGCCCCGGAGAGCTCTGAACCCGGAGCTGTGTTACCCGGCTGGGGAGCGAGTCCCCCCGACTGCGCTGAGGCGGGCGGCGTCTGAGCCCCCCGAACGGGCTCATGCGAAGCAGACTCTGCAGCCGGGCCTCCCCACGCAGGCGCACGGAGCAGAGCAAGGCAGCCTCGGACGGGAGCGTGGCCACAGTTTCAGGCCTGGCCATCGCCCTGCCCTGGTCGCGGGGAGCTGCTTTCTCAGGACCACACAAGGAGGGGAGAAGGCTGGCCAGGGGCCCCGCCTTCCCGCCGAATTCTTTTCCTAAAGCTGTCTACCTTCCTCAGGAAACGAGTCTTTTAATAGCAGCCTCGCCTCTGCCCAGAACCCAGCCTGGAGGATGGGCAGAGCCACCCTCGAGGAGTGCCTGTCCGTCTCCACGGGGCGAGCCGTGTGGCCTGCCCTCCTGGGACGGGCCAGGGGCGCCGGGTGCCCTCGTGGGGGTCTGGGCCCCTCCCGGGGAGCTGGCGGTGGCCGCAGCGCCGTGGAGCGGGCAGGTCGGCTGCTCGTGGTTGCCGGCACTGAGCTCCGTGTGTCTCTATTCACGAGACTGCTGAAGCTCCGGGCACTGCTGCTGCTGGACGCGGGTCCCCCTCCCCGCCCACTTACTGGGTGAAGGGCTTGACTGTCCCTGGCTCCGTGGCCGGCATGTGTGCAGAGCCGACTTCTGCATAATCCTCTCCTCCACCACAGGATTGTCTAATGCCCTCTGCTTCCCAGGCCTTTCTATTTTAAGATGAAGGTGTTGCTTTTATAAAAGGTTGAGCACCCGCGGCATCTCTTTGGGACCTCTTTTGGCGTCAAGCAGAGTCGTAAAGACGGCCTTCTGTAACTTTCCTCTTGTCGGCAGATTGTACCTCATCGCCTTTTTTTCCTGTGTGTTTTTTCACCTACGTCTCTGACCACCTGTTGCTGCCTTTCTGGAGGTGAAGACGGTGCCCTCTTAGGAGTTACGTTTGCTCTGTTCTGAGCTGCCAGACCCAGGCAAGAGGGCAGCAGAGCCTGGCAGACCTCCGCGTGAGCAGCAGTGTCTTTGAATTTGTTCTGAATTAGGCACCTGGTGTAGGCCTCAAGCACTGTTGAAAAGACCTGGGAACAACGGGAGACCGCAATGGGGAGCCGGCAGCAGCGGGCCCTGCGCGGGCCACAGCCGCGTCCATCGGGTGCTTCTCTGCGGGGCTGCACCGCATGGCCGACACTCCGGGCGCTGGGCGTGTGGGCTCCCTGTGGTCTCGGCACCAGCAGGAGAACCCAGGCGAGTCCAGCGTGGGCCCCTGCCGGCCCACAGGTGTTTCTCGGTGCAGTGAGGGCGGCAAGCCACCAGGTGGCTCAAGTCCGTAGCACTCTGGTCCCTGATGCCTCCCCTGCACCTTCCAGTTGTGGTTTCATTTCAGAGACCAGTTCAGAGAAACCACTCAGAGTTAATTTAACACCATCTTAGACTCTTGCAGAGGAAGATTATTACCTTCTTGAATTGTGTCACTCATTAGTATTTACAAGATTTTGGACCCATATACTGTGTGTTTTGCTTAGATTTATAAAAAGCTTGAACATTTATTTCCGTTTTTGGCTGAAGTGAGGCCCCCCCCCCAATTGTTGATTTAGAATGTTGTAATGCTACAGTTCATGGGGTCATGGGGTCGCAAAGAGTCGGACATGACTGAGCAACTGAACTGAACTGAATAATTTATCTATTTTGACATACATTCCACAGTTACAAGTAAAATGAATACAGAAATTTAGACCGTCATACATGGTTTAAGCTTATGCTTCTGTTCTTTGAGAAATGAAGAGACACGTAGTACCTAAAAAATGAGCACATAATTTTTGTGGACTTATTTCTCATGAAGAATTAGAAAACCTACCTTATTCCGTGAGAAGGACGTTACTGTGTAGCTTCCCACTAGCATTAGACAAGAAGTATTAAAATGCCAAAGTATTTCCTTTGTTAGGAATACGTGCAGTAAAGTTCAAATTAACCCTCGGGAGACTTGCTTATTTTTTTAGCAGGTCATGACATAGCGTCTTAATTTTGGTTTATTTTTCAACCACAGATTTTCTGGAATTAGGATTTTTTCTGATACAGTTAAGGCATATTAGAAACTAAAACCCATTCAAACTTTAATGTTCAGTTTCCCATTTACGTGGGTCTTTTTGCTTCACTGTTTTTGGACAGAGTCCTTAGGTACTGTCACTTCTCTTGCTTGGCGGGGAAAGGGAAAAGAAGGTGAAAGTCAAATCAGGTGTCCCCCCCCCCCCTACTAATACCAGTTAAAACTTCTCCTGGAGAGATGAAATAAATTTTAAAAAGCATGTTTTGAAATTACCATGGGCTTATATCCCCTTGTTAATGAGTTCATGTAAGTATAATTCCCTCAGAAAGGAAACCAGAGTCTTTGCTGCTGTTACAAAGGTTAAGCGCTCTCGTCCTTTCTCGTGAGGCCAGGCTGAGAGCTGCGGCGCCTGGCCTCGCGCGGGGAGCTGGCAGCGCGGCCCTCCGCTCGCAGCAGCCCTGTGGCAGCCAGGGGGCTTCACCAGCGGGTCTCTGTGACGGGACTCCTCTCTGTTAAGGAAACTGATGAGATTTAAAAAATGCTGTTGCTGCGCGTGGACGCGTGGTGTGAGTGCCGCCCCCGCCCCCATGATTGGGAAAATAAAGCAGCGAGAGAGTCTGTGTTATGCAGCACTTTTTAATTCTACTTTTCTTTAACTTGGTGGCTTGGTATGAAATGGAATCATTTGTTGGGACGATAAAGCAAGCTGATGGAGTAAAATTGCTTGAAAGCAGCTGAAGACCTAATTGAATTTTATAAAACTTTGAGGTGTAGAGCTTTCCAGGTGGCTCAGCGGGTGTTCGATCCCTGGGCCGGGAGGATCCCGGGAGAAGGGCGAGGCTAGCCACTCCGGCGTCCCGGCCCGGAGAGTCCCGTGGACAGAGCGGCCTCCGGGCTGCAGTCCCGGGGGCGCGGAGCTGGGCGCAGCTGAGCGGCTGAGCCCGCGCTTGGAGACGTGGCGTCTGTCTGTTGGGTTTAAACAGTATTGTGTGTGTCTTTAAAAAGTACTGCATAACGAATTGCCCTTATGAGTCAAGAAGCATGCTTCCCAAACTTTATTTTTCACGTCTATGTTTTTTTTTAAATTTTCACTGTGAATATTTTAATCCCATTTCCTCCTCCTTTAAAATTGTTTTAAATCAGTTTTATTTTGTATGTTGCTTCAAAAATCACAGTGAGTTTACACTTGAGCGCTGGCCTGCGGCGCCCCCCTCCGCGCATCGTTCAGACGCGGCAGAGCCGAGATTAAGGCAGGATTTCCTGAGGCCCGGGAAGCTACCGAGCTTGACTTGCGTTGCGCCGAATTGAGAGAGACAGGTAATATTTATGTGCCTTTAAAAAAAATAGCCCTTTCACTAAGCTTCCACTCTTCCAGGGGTCCATGTGGCCACTTCATGTATAGTTGACGCCTTTACAGTCTTGAAATGAAATTCATGGATAACATATCTTAACGGCACACATTATGTTTTTTTAAGTCCATGTAATGTTTTCTTTATAACCAAGAAAAGGAAGGGGAAGTAGCTTGTCAGGAGAATCTGATCCGTGTGTTCACGTGAGGCGCTGCTGCCCGGCACACAGCCTGAGGCCCCGGACACCTGCCCTGCCGTGCCTCCGGGTGCGCTGGACGGCCCGCGTGCGCCCTGACGTGCTGGCCGGGATGTGCGTCCTGACGTCCTGACGCGACGGCCCCGCGTGCGTCCTGACGTGCCGGCGGGATGTGCGTCCTGACGCGCCGGCCGGGATGTGCGTCCTGACGTCCTGAGGCGACGGCCCCGCGTGCGTCCTGACGTGCCGGCGGGATGTGCGTCCTGACGTGCGGGCCAGGGGTGGCCGGGGGGTGGCCGGGGCAGCCCAGCAAGCGCTGCCATCGTGCTGTTGGTGTCGCCGTGTTTGACACGGTCTGACTCGGCTGGCTCTGCCATCGGGCAGTGGCTTTCCTCGGCACGCTCGGGGCGCCGCTTGGCGCCGCGCAGAGCCCGGGTGGGCGCTGCCCTGAGAGGACCGTGAGCGCCCCCCTGTCCTCTCCGCACGGGGAAGCCCGCGGGGCCTCTGCACGTGGCTGCGGCCTGCGGGCCTCCCGGCGCTCCCGCTCTCCTCCCCGAGGCCGGCCTTGCCAGGCCCCCGGGCTGTCTCGGGGGCCGCGAGAGCCGAGGGAGAGCCCCGCCGGTCCGGTCCTCCGCGGCTCCGGCGCCGGGGCCCCGGGGCTGAGGCCCAGCCTTGGCGGGGCACGGAGCCCTGCGGGTGTGGGGACGCGAGGGGGCCACCGGCGGGTCCGGGCAGCGCGCCCCCGCGGCCCGCCTGCGCCCGCCGCCCATTGTGGCCGCGCTGGAGGAGCCCGCGCAGGAAGCGCCCTGGAACCCGAGGCGCCCGCCCGGGGCAGCTTCCTCTGCAGAAGCCAGGACGGTGGGATTCGCTGCCGGTCAGATAACTGGGGGAGGAAGAGAGAGCTGGGAGGCGAGCCGTGTGTGAAAGCGTGTCTCTCGCTATTTTTTAACAAAAGAGACGGGGTTAGGGCTGCTCTCTGTTTGCCCTTTTACTACAAACACTAAAAAAATAAGTTTCCCGATGCGAATGAGCTCAGTGCCACTCACCTGGACGGTTAAACGTGGTTAAAATACTCTTTTATATTGTGTGATTTTTACCACGATAAAAAACATTAAAAAACCAGAAAAACGAACAAAGTAAAAGTTAAATTGAGAGAATAAAACCCCATAATAAACAAATAAAACCCCATGGTCTGTCCCGTCAGGGTTTCATTCCACACTTGCTCTTTTTCCCCTTGCTGATTATTTTCTTTAGATAAATACAGTATAACCTGCCTGTGAGCGAGCGAAAGTCCTGGGTGCCTGGCCCGGCGCAGGGCGGCTCCTGGTCTTCAGGCGGCTGGGCCGAGTCCCACGCAGCCGCTGTCTCCGTGTGGAGCTCCTTTAAGTGCTTCCGCAACCTTCCTAGAAGGTCCTTGATGAGGCCCTTCGCGGCAGCATCCGAGCACAATAACCGTCCGTAAAAGAAGGCTTAAGAGGGCAGCGTAAACACTTAGGATCACGCTGTTTCCTACAAAGGAACTGGGCCGAGTTGCTGCTACATACGTTTTATAAGAGTCAGAAGTGTAGCATTGTACCAGGACACAGCCAGATTTCAGAAAGTAGGTAACTTTTAATGCCTACATTAACAGCATTCATCAGAGAGTGCATTCCAAGTAGGTTTGCCACTTAGGCAAATAATGCTCTCCAGGTAATTTAACAGTCCAGATAATACTAGTTAAATATTTCTCTCTGAGATGCCCCTGGGGCCCTGTAAAGCATCCCAAAGGCAGCTGAAAGTCAAGAGGATTTTAACATTTGTATTTGGAAAGTTTGTCAAAAAGTTTCAAAACACTTAGTCAAATGAGATTGTAAGTCACTGTGAGACAATACTTATTCCTTTTCCAAGTTACAAGCGAGCTCACCTTCAACACCAGACATTGGTTTAATACAGAATATTTCTTCAGATCACATGAACCTGAAATTTGCTCGGACTGGTGGCTTTTATGTTTCCAAATGTTTGTGTAAGTGCTTTCTTTCCTTTAAGCCACTTAAATGGAGCTCTTCTGTCCACAAACCGCTTTTGGCAAAACCATGCACCTACAGCAGACATGCAGGTAGGTCCACGCACAGGCCGCTTAGCCCCGCTGCAGAGCTGCTGCAGAGCTCCTGCAGGGCTCGGCCGCGACAGCGTGGAACCCATCAGCCCCAGAGGAGTGGTGGATGGGACGGATCAAGGCCACCTGGCTAAACCCTCTTCAGGGCAGAAGACAGGATTTCTGTTTGTCCTCGACAAGTCAACTTCTAGATCCTTACCTTGTTTTCAGAATTTGCGTTTTAAAAAGATGGTGGGTTCCTGGAGAAGACCAAGTGGAATATTTGCATCTCAAAGCATGCGCGGAAAGGCAAGTTTCTCCTAGGATGACTTTGTTCCCTTAAGGCCAGAATTTTTTTCCCCCTCAAAGAATTGAGTGACCACCTCAAGGATGCTGCATGCCCGATACCCCGGTTCACCTGTTCTGGAACAGTGGCATAGGAACAGACTTCCCTCCATTTATGTTAGGGAGCCCCCCATCCCCCCAAATTCCTGTCAGCCATGGTTGGTTAGCCAGAGCAGTGGCCTCCCATATTGGTTAGTCATAAATACTTTTGAGGCTCCTCCCTGGGTTTAAGAAATACGTGCCTTAGATTTGGACACTCTGTGGCCCTGCTGAACTTTTAATAACCACCAGCTGGATGTCTTTGGCCGCGTCTGGGGCCTCTGCTGTTGACACGCCAGGGTCTGTGGCGTCTTCTGTTTTAGCTCCAGGTTTCATCTGCTCCTTCCCACTTTCTGTTAGAAGCCGTGGTGATGAGGGTGGTTTCCTTGCCCCTCAAAAAACAGTGGCCCTCATTAGTTAAAGCACCTCTTCCCATTAAAGGGATGGGACGGTCAGACACAAAAAGGGATGTGGAAACAGCTGGCTATTGGCATTGCACAAAAGGGGCTGCAAGACAGTGCGCCCCTGCCTCTCCCCGCCACCCCATCACATGCTCCTCATGGTTGCTGAGACCTCCAGTCGTTGGGGTTAAGGCCGGGAAGGCTGCACCAGTGTCTAAACAATTGTCAGCTGGCTGCCCTGTCAGTGACCACGCGTGGCTCGATGCCAGTTATGCGGAGGGCGTCTCTAGGCAGAGCCCCTGTTGGCCTCAGGCCCTGTCCGTCTTCTGATGGCAAAACTGTCAATGGCTGGGGCCCCCCATCGCTCTGGCATCTGGGCATCCCCTCCACCAGTGCCCTGGGTCTTTGCAAAGGACTCACGGATCGTGATCCTCCCCCAAGCGCCCCCTTTGCCCACCCCAGAACCCGGGCCCAATCTGCATAGCCATGAGCCTAGCGGTCCAAGAGGGCCACGTTGGCCCAGAGAAGCGGGCTTCCCCTCGGCAGTCTGAGTGGACAGAGCCTTGCCGTCATCTGGGCCTGTGCAGAGCTCTCTGGGTGCCTCCAGCCTGCTTGCCAAATCCCTACGACAGGAGACTGAATAAACCAACTGAAGCAGACAGTTGTGGGCATCTGAGGAGCAGCTGTCGCCTTCTGAGTACCGCGCCTGATGTCGGCGTGGGGGCCAGCAGACGGCTGGAAGACACGCAGCCTAAAGGACCTGTCCCTCGAGGTTGGGGGGTGGGCTCCGTGCTGTCCTGCTTCCCGAGAGCCTCCTCTGGGCCCCCGGGGAGGCTGCAGGTCGTCGCCCTGTCCCTGTTGGACTCTCTCACCTCGTCACAGCTGACGGTTTCACTGTAAGTGTCTTCACGCCCTCTGTCGGATAGGCGATCTGGTCCCGTCTGGTGACACGTTTCCGTGTCAGTACACTTCCCCTGGTGATTCCACTGTGGGCCTGTCTGCCTCAGGGGCCCCGAGTGCTGGTGATCCCTAGGGGCCCAGTCAGCGTGTCCTCTGTCCTTCCTGGAGTCCCCTCTCCGGGCTCCTCAGGCCCTGCCTTCCTTTTGGGTCTCGTTGCCTGGATGCGTGGCCACGGGAAGTTGAGCGTACGGTGCCCCGGTCCATTTCTAACTTCCTTCTGTGATATGAATCTGACTGCAAGCTGGGGCCACAATTCAGGGGTCCGTCTGGTGGCCACTTTTCTTGGCTTCCTAACTCGTATTGTGGCCAAAGCTGATTACAGAACCTAATAAGACTTTTTTCCTTTTTAAATTCCTGTTGGCCATACTTTTCCTAGTCCCAGAGTGCATGGCCCGAGGGGTATTAGTTGGGATGGAGGTGGCCTGGCCCATTTCAGACCCAAGCCTGGAGTGATGTCTCTAACTCCCGTGCTACCCAAAAGTTACGCTCTCCTGTCAAACCCACTGCACAGCTTGGTGAGGGTTTGCCTTTGGGATTTTGGGTGCTGTCCCTTCCAAGATGGTCTCCATCCAGGTGTCAGTGCCCGAACAGGTGCCACAAACAAACGAACAGTCGGTACAAAGGTGTCCCCAGCGGTGTTAGCGGTGAGCGGGGGCTGGTCCAGCTGCAAATCGGGAATAAAGGGTCAGCACTTGATAATAAAAATATCTCTTGTCGGCCACACAGGCCTCCAGGGGTGGAGAAAAGAAAGGGGACGGGAATGAAGGCAGAAGGTAGGAGCAAGCCTCTGAGCCAGGAGCAGAGTGTGGAGGCTCAGAGCCTGCGGCGTGCGTGGGCCGTGACTGCCGGGCCTGCCGTCCGGCCCAGAGGTGGGCGCAGCCTCCACCCCACTGGTCGCAGAAGAACAGGCTCTGCTTCTTCGAGGGTCGTCACTGACGGGTGAGTGAATGCCTGGCGTGCAGGCCCTGCCAGAAGCCCCCAGCCCACTCCTGTCGCGGGCCCCACGGGCGTGGTCGCGGGGCGCAGCGGACGCTGTCGCTTCCCGGGGGCGTCTGCGCGTTGCCCTGCACCGTGCGTCCTGCCGGAGCTCCCTGAAGGAGGCCGGCTTCCTGCCCCTCCTTGCGGGTCGGCCTGCGTCTGTCTCTGAGCCTCTGCGGCGTGCGAGGTCACTGGTTGTCGCCTTGCCCTGACGACCGGACGGTAAGCTCCTTGGGAACCGAGACTGGCTCCTGGTGACACCCCGCGGCAGCTAGCGGGGAACGCAGACGCCGTTCGTGAGGCGGGAGCTGCTTGTTGGACCCTTAGAGCTGGACTTGCCTGCGACGCTGCCCACTGCGGCAGAGAAGGCGCGTGGCAGCCTCTTTCTGCCTTTCCTGCTTCAGCGATGAACCCGGTGCACGTCAGGTGAGGGCAGTCGGCGAGCTCCGGGACTGATTCTGTGACGGTTCTGTTTCGGACGCTTCAGTGAAGCAGCTGGAGAGACT
>SJYW01051052.1:426315-447169 GCA_006410735.1 Raphicerus campestris | reverse complement strand
TAAAGAGCCCAGAAATAGACCAACACAAATATAGCCAACCATTCTTTATAAAAGGAGTAAAGCCAAGTCAGTAAAGATAGTCTTTTCAACAAATGGTCGTGGAACATTTCAACATCCAGATGCAAAAAAATCTAGACATAGACTTTACACCTGTTTCAAAATGGATTATGACCTAAATATAAAGTGTAAAAATTATAAAATTTCCACAAAAAAGAAACTGCAGAGAAGAAAATCTAAGTGACCATAGGTTTGGTGAGTTTTTAAACATAGCTCCTAAAGCACAATCCATAAAAGAAAAAGATGGTAAATTGAATTTCATTAAAGTTTAAAACTTATGCTCTACAAAAGATATTATCAACAAAATAAAAGGACAAGCCACAGACTGGGAGAAAATATTTTCAACACATATCTGATAAAGACCTTGTAGCCAAAATACATAAAGTTTTTAAACTTAATAATAATGCAACAAATAAGCTAAGCTTGAAATTGGCAAATTGTCTGAATAGATACCTCATTAAAGAAAACACGAAACCAAAGTTCCAACTAGTTCTTAAACAACCATTGACAGGAGGACACTGGAACCCACCAAAAAAAAAGATACTCCACATCCAAAGACAAAAGAGAAGCTGCAATGAGATGGTAGGAGGGGTACAAATCACGATAAAATGAAAACCCATACCCTCCAGGTAGGCAACCCACAAACTGGGGAAAAACACCAAAGGAGAATAATACCCCACATCAGGCTTCCCAGCCTGGACATCCAGCAAAGAGACCAGGATCCCCAGGGAATCTGACTTTGAAGACCTGTGGGATTTGATTATAGGCTTTCCGCAAGACTGGGGGAAACCAAGACTCTATTCTTGCAGGGGACAAACAAAATCTTGTGCAAACCAGGACCCAGGGGAAAAGAGTAGTGATCCCATAGGAAACTGAACAAACAGAGATGAACAGTGCATTAGAAGGAATCAATAGCAAACACCCTCTTCAACAGCACAAGAGAAGACTACACATGGACATCACCAGATGGTCAACACCGAAATCAAATTGGCTATACTCTTTGCAGTCAAAAATGGAGAAGCTGTATACAGTCAGCAAAAATAAGACTAGGATCTGACCATGGCTCAAACCATGAACTCCTTAGTGCCAAATTCAGACTTAAATTGAAGAAAGTGGGGAAAACCACTAGACCATTCAGGGGTGACCTAAATCAAATCCCTTATGATTATACAGTGGAAGTGACCAATAGATTCAAGGGATTAGATCTGATAGACAGAGTGCGTGAAGATCTAAGGAGGGAGGTTCATGACATTGTATAAGAGGCAGTGATCAAGACTATCCCCAAGAAAAAGAAATGCAAAAAGAAAAGAAAAAAAAACGGTTGTCTGAGGAGGCCTTACAAATAGCTGTGAAAAGAAGAGAAGTGAAAGGCAAAGCAGAAGAGGAAAGATATACCCATTTGAAAGCAGAGTTCCAAAGAATAGCAAAGAGAGATAAGAAAGCATTCCTCAGTGATCAATGCAAAGAAAGAGAGGAAAATAATAGAATGGGAAAGACTAGCGCTCTCTTCAAGAAAATTAGAGATACCAAGGGAACATTTCAAGCAAAGATGGGCACAATAAAGAACAGAAATGGTATGGACCTAACAGAAGTAGAAGATATTAAGAAGAGGTGGCAAGAATATACAAAAGAACTATTCAAAAAAGATCTTCATGAACCCATATAATCATGAAGGTGTGATCACTCACCTAGAGCCAGGCATCCTGGAATGTGGAGTCAAGTGGGCCTTAGGAAGCATTGTGATGAACAAAGTTAGTGGAGGTGATGGAATTCCATTTGAGCTACTTCAAATCCTAAAAGATGATGCTGTGAAAGTGCTGCACTCAATATGCCAGCAAATATGGAAACTTCAGCAGTGGCCACATGGCTGGAAAAGGTCAGTTTTCATTCCAATCCCAAAGAAAGGCAATGCCAAAGAATGTTCAAACTACCACATAGTTGTACTCATCTCACACACTAGTAAAGTAATGCTCAAAATTCTCCAAGCCAGGCTTCAATAGTATGTGAACCATGAACTTCCAGATGTTCAAGGGAGATTTAGAAAAGGTATAGGAACCAGAGATCAAATTGCCAACATCTGTTGGATCATCAAAAAAGCAAGAGAGTTCCAGAAAAACACCAAATTCTGCTTTATTGACAATGCTAAACCCTTTGACTGTGTGGATCACAAAATACTGAGGAAACTTCTTTAAGAAATGGAAATACCAGACCACCTGACCTGCNGATCATCAAAAAAGCAAGAGAGTTCCAGAAAAACACCAAATTCTGCTTTATTGACAATGCTAAACCCTTTGACTGTGTGGATCACAAAATACTGAGGAAACTTCTTTAAGAAATGGAAATACCAGACCACCTGACCTGCCTCCTCAGAAATCTTTATGCAGGTCAAGAAGCAACAGTTAGAACTGGACATGGAACAACAGACTGGTTCCAAATCATGAAAGGAATGTATCAAGGCTGTATACTGTCACCCTGCTTATTTAACTTATATGCAGAGTACATCATGAGAAATGCTGGACTGGATGCATCACAAGCTGGAATCAAGATCGCCGGGAGAAATATCAATAACCTCAGATATGCAGATGACACCAACCTTATGGCAGAAAGCAAAAAAGAACTAAAGAGCCTCTTGATGAAAGTGAAAGAGGAGAGTGAAAAAGCTGGCTTAAAACTCANACTTAGGGGGTCACGTTTATGAAATGCTTGTTGCTGCCAAGAACTGGGAGGGGTCAGCTCCTTACAAGCTGACAAGTTAGTTGGTGGGTTTCCTGGGAGCTGGCGGAAGACTTCAGAGTCTCGGGTCAGAGACAGGAGGCCTCACCTCATGACTTGCAGCGGTAGCAGCGGCCAGGGTGTCCTGCGCCCCTGCTGTCCTTCCAGACCCCCTGTTTTCAGAGGGAGCCGTGGAGGCAGAGGGAGAGGTCCGTGCGTGCAGGACGGGAACCCCGCGCTTAGGAACCCGAGTCTTTTGTGATGGGCGGTAAGCAGGCTTTTTGTGGAGGGAAATGGTTTATCTTCAGCATACTCACTGTCCAGACCTCCTTGAAAAGGCAGTTCAGGATGCAGGACAGTCGGTCCTCCTGCTTTAAGATGTGCAGAAGCAGGGAGGCCTGTGAGCCTTGTTTCCCAGCAAAAAGCCCTGACTGGTGCTGTTGGGAAAGACTGGTCGTGAGGGGTTGGTGACGGTCACCTTTGGTCCCGTCCCAGCCTGAGCATAATAGGCTTCTTCCTGCTGCCTCGTCTAATCCTCATTCAATCCTGTCTTCCCAGCTTCTGTCTCAGGACTTCTGGGTGTGCGTTTTGTGGTTTCTGGCACTTTCATCACGATTTGACCTGTCAATTTCGGTCACTTATTAATTTTAAGCCACGTGTGTGTGCGTGTGCACGCGCGCGCGTGTGTGTGTGACACGTGCGTGCGTGTGTGTGCACGTGCGTGCGTGTGTGTGTGCGTGCGTGCATGTGCATGTACTAAATCACGGCCCTCACTCTGCAGTGATCCTTTCTGTGATGTATTTTTTGGGGTGGATGTAGCTGAGCACACCTGCTTCTCTCTCTCTCTCTCCCTCCCTCCCTCCCGATGTTCCTTTTTTTCCCCTCCCCTTCCCGGCTTTACCCTTTTCTTTCACGTTTTTGTAAATGTGTCTGGCAGGTCATGTGACACAGCCCGCTATGTCTTGCCGAAGGGGCTCCATGTTGAACAGGCTAAATGTCTTCTCCGTTCCCTGTTGGTCTTCTCTTGTTGCTCGTATTTTTGTTTGAGTCTGGCTAAGGGCTCACTGCTCTATTTTATTAAGCTCATGAGACCCTGGAAACTTGTGCAACAATCTCACACTTCACTCCTCAGGTTAAGAGTACAGACCCCTGAGCTGGGGCTCGAGAGTGCCTGAGTTCCCTTCACATCCTGGGTTTGTCATCTGTGATGCTGTCGTTCAGGTTGGTAGATACTCACGGCAGTGATCTTTTCAAACCGTTTATTCACTTATTGGATTCTGTCTGTGCTGGGTCTCGGCTCGCGTGAGGGCTTTTCTGCTGCCGCGGCGAGCGGGTCTGCTCTGTGCCGCGGCGTGCGGCTCCTCGTGGCGGGGCTTCTCTTGTTGCGAGGCGCGGGCTCCCGGTGCTTGGGCTCCAGTAGCTGCGGTGCTCAGGTTTCGCGGCCCCGCGGCGTGTGGGGTCCTCCTGGGCCAGGGCTGGAAGCCCTGTCATCTGCGTCGGCAGGCGGATCTTACCCACTGCACCAGCAGGGAAGCCCACTGGTAGTAAGGTTTGAAAGTCTGATGTGTGTTGGTTTTTAGAGTTTTCAGTCTTCCAGAAAAGACAGACGGGTGAGTCTCTGCTGTAACTAACTTAGCTTAGACTATGCAGTGACAAAGATAAAGGGCTCAAGCACGCTGGAAGGAACACGGCCTTCTTAGCCACACCAGGCTCATGGGGTCCGCCGCCTCTGGCGACTCCGCGGCGCGGCGCGCTCTGCCCAGGCCGCGGGAATTGCCGTCCTTGACCTGCCTGCTCTCTCTCTCTGTGGCTGCCCCGCTCTGGGTCTCTATCTGGGCATGCTGTTTTGCTGGAGGAGAGTGTGAGTTAGAGATCCCAGGTCCTGGCAAGTATTTTATGAAAGTAAAGGGGAAAGGAAGTTACTCAACGGCCCCATCGAATTACAATTGTGATCATCAAGTTCTTGGTGCCTCTGTTTTCCCAACAGATGTAAAGCTGGGTCCCCTTTCCTGGCGGGAGCATGGGGGCCTGCCTGGTTGCTTCACAGTTCTGGGTCCTGTTGCTGAGTGAGCTGTTGTTCCCTCAGGAATTTTCAGCTGTTTTTTTAAACACCTGGACTTCAGTTAGAACCACCCTGATAGCAACGTGCCTGAGCTCTTCCGTTTCTCTGAGGACCTGGCGGGTCCTGGCTTGTCCCCAGAGGTCTGGTGACCGTAGAGCTGCCTGTGTTGGACAATATCCTAGATATTGAGAAAGGAAATGACCTTTGGCTTTTCCTGTAGGAAGTTGATGATGGATCTAAAGTGAAATCCACAAATTCTCTTTGAACCTCATTATCTTTTTCATGCACTCTGTCTACTGCTGAAACTCTCTTAAGTATTCACGAAATGTGGTTCCTAATCTCTTAACTGTGTTTTGTCAATATAATATATCCAGATGGGGTTTAAAATATCAATTATTATTTGTGTTCTCTTGTTGGCTACAAAGACTCAGAAGTCCATGAAAATCACACTTTCTTCCTCTAAATACTCAGCAGTCAGATTTCCTGAATAATTTCATTCTCGCCTGCAGTGGTTGTGTGAAGTTTATATTTAGAAGCAGAGTCCTTATTTGGCATCGACTTTGCCCCATTTTGGAAGTTTATTTTAAAAGAAGCAGTTGATGTGTTCTGGCTAGTATTTGAAAAATGTAACCGATTCATTCAGCTTCCAAAACAGCAAAGAGAAGAGAAAGAGCATCGTAGAGTCTCAGCTTGTGGCCCGTGAGCTAAAGCGTAGTTGGAAGTTTTTGCACCCAGCCTTCTCTCTGAACGGTGCCCAAGCCCAGGTGTCAGCTGTCTGACGCTGGGAATGGACGAGGCCTTGCGCCCTGCCGTGTCGCTGGCCCTGCGTGTTGGGGCTCACACTTTGTCAGCAGCGAGTGGCTCCGCTGCCCTCTCCTTCTGCTTGGAGTGGGGGATTCTGTGGTCCTGCCCCCGCACGTCCTCCACCTGCCTTTTGTCCGTGGAAAAGCTTTAGCCAAAGCATAAGTTTAATCAGAGAAATGAGCGACTATAGAAACAAAGGGAAGCGGCCCAGCAAGACTGAATGGTGACAGCTGAGTCACCAAGCGAAGGGAAGGCCCCCAGTTCCGCCTCAGGAGCTGCAGGTGGCGACTCGAGCCACGTCCTGTGAGCCGTCTTATAGATACGGGACCCCCTCCAGGTGGAGAAGTCAGCTGCATGGTGCCCAGACGGTAGCCGGGACAAGAGCTGCCACAGTTCTGAGGACGGGCCTTAAGGACATGGGAGCAAGCGGGCCCTGGAGCTGAAGATGAACTGTACCCAGGGCAGCCGGGATGGCGCTGCTCAGACCAGCTCCGTGTGAGGAGCCTCTGCTGACACGCGCTCTGCGCAGGCCCAGCTGGCCCTGCTTCCCCAGGGCAGCCTGGCTGGGACAGGGCGTCTAGGCTCAGGCTCTCCCGACGCAGGAACCCAGCCGCAGGTTCGGGCGTCTGACTCTTGGCTGGCGATCCCTCTCTCCCTGAGATGTCGGGTGTCCTGTGCTTTTCCAGGTCTCATCCGAGACGCAGACGACATGGCTTTCCTCTCCCGCCCTGGAGGTTTCTCTAGTGACTGCTCCCTGCTGGGGCAGCTTCTCCCTGTCCTCTGAGCCACACGCATGCCATCGCTCAGTGTCACCCGCCGCGGCTCCGGGGTGCGATATCTGTCCAGAGCAGACGTCCTGGGCGCTCCCCCAGTCTCCCGTGAGCATCACGTCAGCGCTGTCGTGCCAGCGGAGGGCCAGAAAGTCAGAGCTTCTTCTCAGTGGACGGGCTGTTGCTTCCTAACGTTTATCCTTAGACGGTCACAGAGCAGGTGGTGGTGGAGAAGGGCGACTGCAGGCATGCAGAGGGGTTGGGATGGAGGGAGACTGCGCGGGCCCCGCACCCGGGGGCCCCGCACCCAGGGGCCAGGTGGGGCTCCATGTCCTAGGGAAGCCATGCAAGGCGGGGGGCGTCTCCTTAGCCCAGGGCCCCGCTTTAGACACAGCTGGCCCAGTAGGTCTCAGATCTGGCCACGCCCCAGAGCTCCAGGAAGGGCTTGTGTGTGTGTGTGTGTGTGTGTGTGTGTGCGCGTGTATGTGAGAGAGACATAACCTAGTAACTTTGATTCTGTCAGTTGCACCAGGAATAATTTTACTAGCAAGAAATGTAACTATTTTAAAAGTATGAGGTTTAACATTCCAACCTGGAAGCACAAAAACACATCTTTTCTGTTGGGTAGCCCGTTTCAATGAGCCAATTGCTCATTCAGACACGTGGTTCCCAGCCCCAGAGGCCTAAGAAAAGCTTGATGGGAAAGAACTGTGCACACAGATGTCCATTATTTGATGTTAGCTGCAGAAAACCACAGTCTTAATTTGCGGAGCACTGGTGTTCCATGGGAGGAGAACTTGAGAACCGCTGAACTTGTCTGATCAGTTCACCGGAGCAAAACCTGGCCCCCGTGTGCTGCGCCTTACTCAAGATTGCGAGGTCACGTAGCTGCAGGCAGAACCAGGACTGGAGCTCAGACGCCCACGCTGTTAGCTCTGCTTCCCAGTTTCGGAAAGACGGGCTGCTTTTCTTTTCTTTAATAGGCACTAGAATATGTATCCTGGTGTGGCTCTGGGGCCAGTTTAGTCTTGAGAGGCTTTTCCTCTGAGAGCAGTGACCGTATCAGGCAGACAGTTTCCCGTGTCATTATGACGCTGCTTGGCAGAACGTTGTTTTTCTTGGGACTGTCACGGTGCGGGGCGTGCACGCAGTGGGTTCGCTGTATCGCCACTTGTCTGCGGCGGGCCTTGCTTTCGACTTCATCGACAGGGCCTCCTGCCATTAGTGACCCGCTTGGTTGAGGTCTTGGGTTTCTTCCCCCCACCCTCTTTTTTTTTCTCTAATAGCCTGAGTCACAACCAGGAAGTCCTTTGAAACCAAACCCTTATTTGTGTTTCCGGGAGAGTTTGGGAAATGGTAACTCTACTTAAAAGGTGCTTTGGTTTGGTTTACTCCTCTTTCCTCCATTTCTTCCCTCGCCTGGTATGAGAGCTCGCTCTGCCCCAGAGAAGCTGTCCATGGGTCACTGGCGAGGCACCTAGGTTCTCCCCAGCCGCCTCTGGGTCAGCGCTTCGTGGTACCGCTCCGTTACNGTCACAACCAGGAAGTCCTTTGAAACCAAACCCTTATTTGTGTTTCCGGGAGAGTTTGGGAAATGGTAACTCTACTTAAAAAGGTGCTTTGGTTTGGTTTACTCCTCTTTCCTCCATTTCTTCCCTTGCCTGGTGTGAGAGCTCGCTCTGCCCCAGAGAAGCTGTCCATGGGTCACGGGCGAGGCACCTAGGTTCTCCCCAGCTGCCTCTGGGTCAGCGCTTAGTGGTACTGCTCCGTTATNCTCTTTCCTCCATTTCTTCCCTCGCCTGGTATGAGAGCTCGCTCTGCCCCAGAGAAGCTGTCCATGGGTCACTGGCGAGGCACCTAGGTTCTCCCCAGCCGCCTCTGGGTCAGCGCTTCGTGGTACCGCTCCGTTACGAGGTTGAAAATGAATCTCCAGTTACCCCCCGATGGAAACCAAGTCCTAAGAGAGGCATGTGGAAGCCCCTTGGGCCTTGCTGGGTCCTGGCCTCAACTGTGACTGGAAGCCCTGTCCCCGAGACGTTCAGCCCATGGCCCCAGGAGGTGCTCTGTGGACACCTGCTGCCTCTCACGCTGCTTGGTGCTGCGTGAATAGCTTGCTTCAGCCGATGAGTGAATCGCATGCGTAGAAATAGAGGTCAGACCCCAGGATAGTCCTGGCGGAGTGCTTTCGGCAGCGGTGGTTATCACTGCAAACGTCCTGGCGAGCTGCACAGCCTGTGTGGCGAGAATCACGGCGGAGATTCCGGAGCGCGATGCTAGTGAGCAATCTTGGCATCTGTGTGGGCTGAGGAAGCTGTTGTGTTTTCAGAACTAATTAAAAAATACCTATCTAAATTAGTTGTTTGGAATTGGATATCAGACCCTGGTTGAGTGCTTTCTGTCTGAGGTGGTTTCCAAATCAAGCAGGGTCATCAAAGCCTCACCCTCTAGGCTTCGTGATGGGCCTGGAGGGAGGCTGAGTCTGTCACACCCGGGGTAGGATTCTCTCCTGGGTAAGGACCACTGTCTGGAACCTACCTTTCTCTCAGTTGAGATGTCGGGTGTGGCATAAGCTGCAATTCATAAACTAATTGTCTATAAATTGCAATTTATAAGCTGCAATTAAAAAAACTATTGTAATAATCCATTGGAAAACACAGTACTACTTATTTTTATAGGGAGCAAAATTTACATTTGAATTTTAAAATTTTTTTTAAAATACATCAATTTTAGGCTTAAATAGATCCAGGTTGCCTCCACTGACTGTAAAAGATTTATGTTATATATGTATATGTTATTTATGTTATGTATATATATATGTTATTTATGTTATATAAGTGATTTTTCATTGGCTTCTGTGTTCATTTATACTCCAATGCATGGTGCTAATCTATTGTGACTACCAAGTTGCATATTTGTACATAGTATTTACAAAGGCTCTTAAAAATCATTTTTGGCTTATATTTAGTGGGTGTGTGTGTATATGTATATATACATATATGTATGTGTATATATATATATANGGGCGTCTCGCTGTTTTGGCTGCGTTTGTCAGGAGCATCCGAGGACTGGGAAGGGCCCTGCCGCTCCGCGGGGGAACGGGGTTGCTGGGACGGACACCGAGGGGGAGCCTGCAGCCGTCAGTGGTGGCTGGAAAAGGAAGAGCCTCAGCGCCCGTGTCCGGTGTCCTGGCGGGAGGGACGGCTCGAGGGGGCTTCTGCCCGCCCGGCCCGCGTCCCCCTGAAGGGAGGGCCGGCAGGCGGGGCTGCGTGCAGTCACACGGTCAGCAGGTGTCCGGGGGCAGTGTGCCCAGCCGCGCCCGAGACTCTCAGCAGGGCTGCAGGCTCCCCGGTCTGGGCCCTGTGAGGCAGTGTCCCGCGGGAAGCGCCGTTTTCTTTCGAAATCAAGATGCTGTGNGAGGGGGAGCCTGCAGCCGTCAGTGGTGGCTGGAAAAGGAAGAGCCTCAGCGCCCGTGTCCGGTGTCCTGGCGGGAGGGACAGCTCGAGGGGGCTTCTGCCCGCCCGGCCCGCGTCCCCCTGAAGGGAGGGCCGGCAGGCGGGGCTGTGTGCAGTCACACGGTCAGCAGGTGTCCGGGGGCAGTGTGCCCAGCCGTGCCCGAGACTCTCAGCAGGGCTGCAGGCTCCCCGGTCTGGGCCCTGTGAGGCAGTGTCCTGCGGGAAGCGCCGTTTTCTTTCGAAATCAAGATGCTGTGTATTTGAGGTGGATTGGAGATCTTGCTTCATCTTTTTCAGTTTTTAGGGGGAAAATCCCGACCTGTTGGCCCAGGCCTTTCCGCTGCTGGGCGGCGTCTTCCTGCGCCCAGCCGGCTCGGGGAGTTTCCTGAGTGACCCGAGGCCGCTTTGGTTTCCGCCTCCCGCGAGCCGCGCGTGTTTTCTTTGTGTTCGTTCCTGGGATCAGTGCTCTGCAGAGTCGCGAGTGTGTGCTCTCTGGGTCTGTCAGTCCTTCCTGGTCTCGCTGCTGTGCAGGGCAGCAAGGCTGGGCCCGCGCGGCGGCGGGAGGCGCCGTGGCCGGGCCGGGGCCTCGCCTTCCCCGCGGAGGCGCGGCTGCGGGCCAGGCCTGCCCGGGCGGGCGTGCGCTCTGCCGCTCGCCTCCCCCGCACCACGCGAAGGCAGCCCGCGGACGGGGCCAGCACCGGTGGAGGCTGAAACACGTAATTGTGTTGGGTAATAGAGGCGTCAAACATTCCGTTTTTTTCCTTCCACAAAGCAGGCCAGCGGTGAAACCCTTTTGCAAGCGCTCCCCTTCATCTCCGACTGACGCAAGATGCGNGCGGCTGCGGGCCAGGCCTGCCCGGGCGGGCGTGCGCTCCGCCGCTCACCTCCCCGGCACCACGCGAAGGCAGCCCGTGGACGGGGCCAGCACCGGTGGAGGCTGAAACGCGTAATTGTGTTGGGTAATAGAGGCATCAAACATTCCGTTTTCTTTCCTTCCACAAAGCAGGCCAGCGGTGAAACCCTTTTGCAAGCGCTCCCCTTCATCTCCGACTGACGCAAGATGCGTCGCGGCCTGCGGTTTCCTAATCACCGAGGCCCGAGTTCCTTGGCAAGGCTGCGCTTGTCTGCAGGCTTCCTCTTGGCAGCAGAAGTGTTTACTCACAGGATAAGACGAGCTCCGGCCTCCTCGGTGCTGAGATGCGCCGCGCCCGTGCAGCGCGGGGCCGGGGTCGGCGGGCGGAGGCGCGCAGCCTGACCCGAGCAGCGGCCGAGCCCTCTGCGGCCCGCAGACCAGCGCGCCGGCCGCGGCGCTCGTCCTGAAGCCCGGGCCACGGACAGGCAGGCTCGGCCCTGCCCAGCTCCGCGGGGCAGCGCTGGCTTTGGAACGCGTGTCGCGCTGTTTGGGTGCAGGGCAGCGTTGGCGCCGCTCTGTTCTGGGGCGGCCTGGGCTCCGCTGCTGCTCCAGACGGGGCTGCCAGGGGCGCACGCGCTCCTGCACCTGACGCGGAGGCAGGGCTCCTGAAATACAAGGAAATAGTTTACCGTGTGCAGGACGAAGCCCACGCACAGAGGAGCCTGCTGGGGTGCAGCCCCTAGGGAGGCCAGGAGCCAGGCTGAAGCAGCTGAGCGCGCAGGCGCGCGTGCCCAGGNCAAGGCTGCGCTTGTCTGCAGGCTTCCTCTTGGCAGCAGAAGTGTTTACTCACAGGATAAGACGAGCTCCGGCCTCCTCGGTGCTGAGATGCGCCGCGCCCGTGCAGCGCGGGGCCGGGGTCGGCGGGCGGAGGCGCGCAGCCTGACCCGAGCAGCGGCCGAGCCCTCTGCGGCCCGCAGACCAGCGCGCCGGCCGCGGCGCTCGTCCTGAAGCCCGGGCCACGGACAGGCAGGCTCGGCCCTGCCCAGCTCCGCGGGGCAGCGCTGGCTTTGGAACGCGTGTCGCGCTGTTTGGGTGCAGGGCAGCGTCGGCGCCGCTCTGTTCTGGGGCGGCCTGGGCTCCGCTGCTGCTCCAGACGGGGCTGCCAGGGGCGCACGTGCTCCTGCACCTGACGCGGAGGCAGGGCTCCTGAAATACAAGGAAATAGTTTACCGTGTGCAGGGCGAAGCCCACGCATAGAGGAGCCTGCTGGGGTGCAGCCCCTAGGGAGGCCAAGAGCCAGGCTGAAGCAGCTGAGCGCGCAGGCGCGCGTGCCCGTGGGAGAGGATTCTGAGTTAGTTCTGTGCGGCTCTTTAATAATCACAGCTCGGTGATGACAGTTCTCTTTGCACGGTTAGCAACGTGGGCATAACTACGGTGCTTGGCTCTTCTTTAAAGTTCAGTGCCTCTGGCTTCCTCCTCGTTTTAGTAGGACCTGGGAGAATCTGCGGGTTGCCGTTTGGTGGAAAGAAAATAGACAGGAGCATCTTCAGTGTGGAAATGCGAAAGCGCCCCTGCTGGGAGATGAAATGACATGTACTCTTAAATGCATGTTTTTACCCTCATTTTCGAATCATACTCTCTGTTCCCTACCTGACTTTAAGAAAAGAAGGAGGCCGTTTATTTTGTCACGTTGTGAAATTAAAATTTTTTTATTATGAAAAAAAGTATCAATACAATCTTAGTTTAATAGTTATCAGAGACGTGTTTTTAGAACACATTTTAAAAAACCGAAGACTTTTTAGTTTACTGTGAAAATCAGTTTCGGCTGCGTGCCCAATTCTTACTAGTTCACTAGTTTACNGACTTTAAGAAAAGAAGGAGGTCGTTTATTTTGTCACGTTGTGAATTTAAAATTTTTTTATTATGAAAAAAAGTATCAATACAATCTTAGTTTAATAGTTATCAAAGATGTGTTTTTAGAACACATTTTAAAAAACTGAAGACTTTTTAGTTTACTGTGAAAATCAGTTTCGGCTGCGTGCCCAATTCTTACTAGTTCACTAGTTTATTTCATGGTTTATTTGATGAGCATTTGCCATGGGATAGTACTTCGAGGCATGGCCTGCTCATTTCTAGGACTTAGAATTTCTTAATAAAAAAATCAATATTATTTTATGAGTAAGTAATAGGAAATGTTCAGTAATAGGAACGTACATATAAATAAATTACCTCTGAATTCATTTCAAGTGATTGAAAAGTTTTCTGTTGTCTAGTATTTATCCTTCACACTTTGCCTTGTAACACAGCTTACAATTATGGGGGGACTGTTTTTAAAGTACTGAATAATATATTTGATTTTGTAAAGCCAGGGGCAGAAAGTGGTAGTGGGTGAAAAGATTTAAAGAAGAACGCTGTAGCATCCATTCAGATATATTTACCTTCACTTTTAGCAATAACTTGTAAGTATCCTCCCTTCCTTGAGTCTTTAGAAAAAAGTGATCCTAATACTTTAAATGCCAAAAAAGTCTCAGTTTTCTTTTGTGATTGGTTACTCTTTATAGCTGTTTGATTTTTTGAGTAGATTGGTCTAAAGTGTCTTTTCTGACTTTTTCACCTTATGGCCGTTGCTTTTGGTTTCACATACATTTGTAAAATCTTCTCAAAAATGCCCGTTAGCAGCCACGCGCTCCGCACCCTCCGCTGCGGCCGAGGGCCGTTGGATGGAGCTCTTGCTCGGGAGGAAGCTGGCGTCACAGCTCTTCCTCGCACTTCATTTTTCTTCAGGGCCTGGTTTTCGCCAGTGCTCGGTAATAGGAACGCCTGTGCACAGGGTGCCCGCATTGGGAACTTTCAGAGCAGTTCTGTTCTTCTTATCTGCTGCCTGGGACACCCTAGTCTTCTGTCCGTCAGGAGGCGTTAGGCTGAAACCCCGAGCTGTCATCCGTGGGCGGCGGATGCTCGAGAGACACCCAGAATCAGTCTGGGCCATTTGGTCACAAGAAGATACACACCCGAGTGGTAATTGCCTTTCGAGTCTGTTTGTGAATTGACTGAGTTTTTGGAAACTGTCTACTTTTCTGATTTCTTTGTTAATTGTCAAGTCAGGAGGCAAAACATTGTCTTTTTTCTGCTTTCTCACCTCTTTTTGTATTTTGTCTTTAAATATAATTACTGAGAAACAGTAGAGGTTAGCCTGGTTATTCGTAACCTCTCAGTGGATGATGACTTGCCCCCCGTGGTTTGAATCAACTGCGTGTGTCACACCGGGCACGTGGAGTCTCCCTTAAAGAAGTTAGTCCGTTTCTCTCAGTTGCCAGCATTCATGGAGACCTTGTGCCAGTGTCCAGGGAGGACCTGGGGGTGAGCATCCTTTCAGGAAGAGCCTCCCCTCTGGCTTGGGAAAGTACTTAAAAAATAAAGCGTGGTTACATGCATTATGCGTTGAAAAAATAAAGACGCGAGGAGAACTCGTTAGTCTCCTTAGGTTTTACTGTCAGCTTGCGCATGTGATGTAGGTGNACTTAAAAAATAAAGCGTGGTTACATGCATTATGCGTTGAAAAAATAAAGACGCGAGGAGAACTCGTTAGTCTCCTTAGGTTTTACTGTCAGCTTGCGCATGTGACGTTGGTGAAGAGCTCTAGGTAGGCCATGGACTGCGTTTCGTTTGTCCAGCCTGTGGCAGTGTTCTTTGGAATCGCCGGTTTGGTCTGAGCGAAACTTCTGAAAGAATTTTTAAAAATTTGTTTTCTTTTTGTATCTTCTCAATAGGAAGCTTTTATCTGACTTGCCCTTAGCCAGATAAAGCTCAATACAAGCTCAGGTCCTTACTGATAAATAGTTTGAAAAATTCTGTTTTCACTCTGATCATTCATGTAATTATGTCTCAATGCGTGGTCTTATCGACATGTTGTTACTCAAATACTATAAACTTAGAATAAGTTGTGAGAGCGAGTTTTGAGTAGCACCAGACAATTATCTGCATGTTGAGCGCCTAAGTTTAGGTGGAAAAAATCCTTTACTGAATTTGAGTTGGAAGTGGAGTGGGTGCATACTTGTGGTCATTGACTTTCTTTCCTATCCTGTGTGCCAAAATCAGAATTATAGATCTTAACCACTTCCCGGTACCTTAATTTAATTTTGAGGATAAGAGTGCTTTTCAAACATTGTTTTTGTGTGTTAGTTAATAAAAGTCATTAACAGAAATCTGAACAGAACATTTATTTAATGTGCCATTTTGATACTGAATAGAATTTCTGAAATAGACGTTAAAGATTTCTCAAATAGAGTCATTGTATGTGTTCACAGGCATTTTCCTTTTAAGTCCAGAAAAACTGTGCAGTGGGCCAACATCTTAAGAGGAAAGACTAAATATTCGGTATGACTTCTATCCACTTTTGTCTCTAAAATCTACCATAAATATAAAATCTCTTTCTTTGAATTTTTAGTAAATGTGATTATGACTTGGAGTTGTAGGTGTCACCGGGAAGAACAGAGAGTACTTACATAGGAGGACATAAAAGCAGCCTTACTAAATACTTTCTTAATTTTTATACAAAAGTGCTGATGGACGAGGCAGAAAGTCTCTGTCTTCACATTCTTGCCCAGCCCACTCTTCTTGCCTCAGAATGCAGGTTTCGCTGCATCTTTTAGGGATATTTTAATGCATAAGCCTATACACAGCCTTTAGAGTTCGCATGAATGTCGTTTTCTGCATAGAAGTCTGCCGCATGCAGGACCAGACGTTCCTGTTTAAGTGCGAACGTGCAGCTGGGTGAGCGCGCTGGAGCCGTCTCCTTTTGGAGTGTCTGTTTCGTTCTGCATAGGGTCAGTGTGCTGCGTGTGTGCTCATTATCTGTTTATCTGTGTGTTTTCTGTCAGTTACCTGTTCACAGCTGTGTCTGCTTTTCACACTGAGTGGTCCTTCTTCTCAGACACGTTCTTTCTGTGCGGGGCCTGTAGCACTTTCTGTCATGTTGAAGGTAGCTCCCCCCTCCATTTTCCCGGTTGCCTTTTGGCTGTCTGGTGTTTTTTGGCCCTAGAGGTGTCTTTAATCTTTCTGTAGCCAGCCAGCCGCCCTTTCCTCGTGCCCTGGGTATTGTGTCTTGTTAAGTATGGTCCTTGCTCTAAAGTCACAAATGCCTGTATCCATTCTAGTGTAGCTAAGATTTTGTTTGTCAGCTTTGTTGGGCTTGGAATATAGTTCAGTATCAGGACCGAGGCAAGGCTGTAACTGTATTTTTTTCCTAAAGCACTGATTTCTCAGCGTCACTTACTTAGGCTCCATCTTCTCCACAGTGGTTGAAACATGCCCCCGGGTCTTGCCTGCCTCGGGGGCTGCGTCGAGGTTCCGAGTGCCTCACGATGCTCTCACCTTTGGTATGTTTTCGTGATGCGTAACTTCGTGACTAACATGAGTCGATCCCTGCTAATCTTTTTCAGGATTTCCAGTTTATTCTTGCATGTTTGTTTGACTTTAGCATATAATTTTGTCACTTTCTGTCCCAAACCCGATAATCTCGCACTGAGTCAAATTTAAGGTTAATTAGGGTGTAGTGGATATCTTCATAATGTTGAATCTTCTAATCCAAAATAAAGATTGTGCTTGACTATTTTAAAAAACCTCTTTTTGCATATCTTTGATGTGTTTAAAGTTTTCTTTATGTGATTCCTGTTATGAATAATATTAACTATTTTTAGGTGTTCAGCTTTCCTTGCTAGTATAAATAGGATATTTTCCCTCAGTATAAGTTTATTGTTTACTAATTAGAAAGCTCTTGATTCTGATCAATAATTTTGTAACCAGGTAATTTAATAGATACTTGTTTTTAAGTATACAGTTGCATCATCTGCAAAATGACCATTTTTAGGTTCTTTCTCATCTAATTGCATTCACTAGTAGCAGGAAGAAATTCTTATTAATTTAAATACTTTCCACATTGACCAATAAAATATTTGGAGTGAATTCAGCTTGAGTATAAATAGCCTCTTAAGGATGTTAAAAGACTTGAATTTAGTTTTCTGTCTAATAAAGGGTATTTGCATACTGTTTATAAAAAAGTGAAGCCAAAGTGTAAGGAGATGACAGTATGGACCTAGATGTTTCTCCGTAGCACTATTTCCACATTAGAGGAAGGTCTGTGTTTCTGATGGGGCGTCTCAGCTCGTGTGCGGCCCCTCAGCATGGTGGGCTTTTACCGTGGAAACCGGTGCGGACTAGCAGGTGCTGGTGCAGAGCGGCGTTTCTGGGAACCACTGGCGAGGCAACATGGGATATTCTGAGTGCGTCTTAAATGAGTCGTCATGAGACTGTTTTACCCTGGGAAAAAGTGTTCACTCCCCCCGTAACNGGACTAGCAGGTGCTGGTGCAGAGCGGCGTTTCTGGGAACCACTGGCGAGGCAACATGGGATATTCTGAGTGCGTCTAAAATGAGTCGTCATGAGACTGTTTTACCCTGGGAAAAAGTGTTTACTCCCCTGGTAACCCGTGCTTTCATGGCTGGCGCTTGTCAAGACAAAGCACAAAGGTCTAGAGAAAAAGTAACAGTGGCGCAGAAGTGTCGCAGAGCTCTCTCAGAGAGTGAGCGGGGTCGAAACTGGGAAAATCGGGTTTTTATCTTAATATGGGCACATGTCTGTTTTGAGGTCAGGAGCAGTTCTCCATGCATTTTGTTAGTAACAGTGCTTATTAAATAATCATAGTAAGAGTAATACTCCTGAAGATCACGCGGTGATACTGCAGAAACATCCAGTCTATTGGATGTTATTTTGTTTTAATTATTGTGCATTATTAATCTGAAACAGTGGCTTCTTTTAGGTGAAAAATAATTTCAGAGATTATTTTCGAGTTCAATTTATAATTTTGAAGATGAGAAAGCTAAAACCAAACCAGTGGTTTCCCCAGGACAAAGTGACAAATGGCAGAGCCTGTCGGTGGGGTCCCCGCCCTGGAACCAGGGATGGTGTTGTGCTGGGGAGGGCAGCGGCCTCTCGGCTGCCGGGCCCCTCGCTGGCGCGGGCTCGCTTCTCGCCTGTCTGGATCGTGTTGGCATCCTGGTCGGTTCCTGGCTCTGCTCGTCTCTGTGCACCGACTCCTCAGAGGAGCGTCATCGACTCGCATAGATTCGTCCCCAGTGCTGTGTCCTCGGTGGGACGAGGGATTTCTGGTAGGAGCAATGACATGCACACCGTGACCAAGAATTCTGTATCATAGCAGTTTTAGCCATAAGACCGTCTTGTTGTTAATTAAAAAAATAATAAATTTCAGGGCTAAAACTACATCACAAACCAATATGGAGGGGCTTCTAAGTATTTTTTTCTTGTTTCCAAGATGTATGAGGTACATTTAAGACACTTAGGAAAAAAAAAAACCAAGAAGGAAAAAAAGAAGAAAATCCCCAACCCGAGAGGCCTGGGCTCCGTGAGCGCCGCGGCCTGGGCTGGGCTGGGCTTGTGCCCGACTGCCCACAGCTTGTAAAGTGGGTTAAATATAGCCGCAGCTGGTTCTGGGGAACAGCAAATAGGAAGAGAAGGGAAAGCTGGAGGCGTGCTGGTGAAAATCACTTCAAAGGAATCTGCTTTGCCGCTTCTAAAAGGCGTCTTTGTCGGCGCGCTTTGAAGCAGTGCTCCGCGTCCTTGAGTCCTTGAGTCCGGGCAGGGCCGAGCCGGCTGGGTGCGCGGGCTGGCCTGGAAGCGCGGGCCGCCGCCACTGCTCTGCTCGTGTCGTCCTGCCCTTCTCTTTTGAGGGACCTGCACTCGGGGCGACACACCCCTTGCTTAGTCCGCACGTGCACGTTCGTCGCCCGGCAGTTCGTCAGAGCTCTGTGCTGTCCACCTGTTAGGCTTCCCACGAGCAGGAGGCGTGCAGCTGGCCCCGAGCTCAGTAGCAGGTCAGCACATGAGAAGGGGACCCATCTCGTCCTTATTCCCCTTTAATGGTGCCCACCAAACGGATGGCTTCTTGCAGCCACACTCCTAGCGCTCCAGTGACCCTTCCCGGCTAACAGGAAAGTCATCGTCCCCTCTTCCCTCTTCCTTTCTCCCGGGTAGAGCCTGTCCTTCCTAAGCTGTCGGAGGCAGCCTTGGACAAGCAGGAAATCAGCTTCCATTTGTTTTCGTCTCTGTTTCATTGTCAAGGTCTCAGTCTCCTCCCTGGTGGGGTGAGTGAAGTACTTGACCTCTGAGGCCGTCTCCACCTCTGATCAGCGACTCGTGACCATGTCGACGGTGCTCTGGGAGCCCAGCCGGGCGGTGGTACCTCCGCCGGTGCGCCGGAGGGCTTCCAGCAGAATCCATAGGAGCTGTCTCTCCCTTCTCTCCTGCGGGTTCCTGGACCTGCTCCGGCCCCTGGGTGCCGTCTCTCCCCCAGAACTGGTGGGACCCGGGTCCCCAAGATCCCCTGCCACCCCCGCCTCAGGTGTGGGCAGGCGCCCAGGCTGGCGTTGATGCCCGGCTGCCCGACTTATGACTCCCAAGTGCGTGCCGAGTCCCTGACTAGATCCATTAACTGGAGGTTTTCACACACTCGCTGAATCACACCAGCCTTTCATTTACTTTGGATCAGCCCGTTAGCTGGGAACTGAAGGTTTTACTGCTCGAGAAATGCTTTTGAAATGTTATTTACCCTGTTGCTCACTCAACATCTGACAGAAATGTGAAAGTGCTTCCAGGAATAGTAAAAATGTGTTTCCAAACACTGGACTGGAGCAGGGGGCTTGGTTGTACCGTGTGGGCCCCCGCTTGGAGAACGTCTAACATGCCACCTCTCCAGAGGCTTCACAACAGGCGTCTTTTAAACAAGAATACTCCTAACATATTTTAAATGTGAGTCAATATATAAATATTTTCTAAGACATCTTGTCAGCAACACATCCGTTTCATTCTGCATAACGTCTAAGGACTTTCACTTTCTGAGTTGCTCAGTTATCTAGAATGCGCAGGCGAGTTCTTCTGCAGCATTTTACTAGGCTTGGAGATGTCTCTGTATTCTCTTGAGGACCTTAAGAAAAGCCCCATTTTGTAGTGTGACCTGCACTGCAGGCAAGAGCTGAGCCTCTGTGGAAAGTCCCAGCCTGGGGCTGCCATCCCGTTGGGGGTGGTGACGGCCAAAGAGACGTGGCTCGAGTGGAGCCGCGCTGGTAATTCGGGGGCTCCAGGGCGAGGGCCAGGCACCGTGCAAGGGTCTCCAGTGTCTGAACCCCAGACGAGAGAGAATTAACTCCAGGGCTTCAGAGTTACAGCAGTCTGAATCTAGGTCTTTCCTCCCCACTTTGGAATATTATAAAAATATCCTAAACTGTTGGACCAAGTCACTGGAAAGTGTAGGTTCAGAATTGCCTGCCTCCATCTCAGCTGTAGTCCACATCACGTGGCTGTGAAATGAAGGGCTTTGAGCGTGTGTGCGGGCTGGCTGCGTGTCTCATGGAGTCCGTTGGGCTGGAGCGTGTCCGCGGGCTGGCCCCCTGTCTTGGGGGAGCCGGCTGGGCCAGAGGTTAAGGATCTCTGTCTTGATTGTCTTCATGATTCGTGTCAGAGTGTCACTGGTCAGCTTTTTTGCCAATGGCAGAGAGTGAAGAGGAACTAAAAAGCCTCTTGATAAAAGTGAAAGAGGAGAGTGAAAAAGTTGGCTTAAAGCTCAATATTCAGAAAACGAAGATCATGGCATCCAGTCCCATCACTTCATGGGAAATAGATGGGGAAACAGTGGAAACAGTGTCAGACTTTATTTTGTGGGCTCCAAAATCATTGCAGATGGTGACTGCAGCCATGAAATTAAAAGACGCTTACTCCTTGGAAGAAAAGTTATGATCAACCTAGATAGCATATTCAAAAGCAGAGACATTACTTTGCTGACTAAGGTCCGTCTAGTCAAGGCTATGGTTTTTCCTGTGGTCATGTATGGATGTGAGAGTTGGACTGTGAAGAAAGCTGAGCCCCGAAGAATTGATGCTTTTGAACTATGGTGTTGGAGAAGACTCTTGAGAGTCCCTTGGACTGCAAGGAGATCCAACCAGTCCATTCTGAAGGAGATCAACCCTGGGATTTCTTTGGAAGGAATGATGCTAAAGCTGAAACTCCAGTACTTTGGCCACCTCATGAGAAGAGATGACTCATTGGAAAAGACTCTGATGCTGGGAGGGATTGG
>SJYW01051052.1:407113-425526 GCA_006410735.1 Raphicerus campestris | reverse complement strand
ACAGAAACCACAGTAAATACTCTTGCCCACGTTTCCCCCTTGTTCCCTCTGTCTCCTGAGCAACCCTGGTACTTCCCTATGCAGCCTTGCATGATGAGCCATACCTCTATTTCTAGGGCTATGTGGGTATAAAAAGTCTTCCTGCCTGACAGTCATTTCTGTGTCTGCATCTCTTACCACACCCAATGAAAACAAATCCTGGATACCCTTTTATGACAAAGGGTTACTCAGAAATGAAGAAATCAAGCATAAACATCTAGACAGTCCAAGATCATAGATTTCAATAGAAAAAGAACTACACCCTATCTCAAAGTTTATCGAATTAATTCTTCATTCTGAGCACTCCCTATGTAAGGAATTCTGCTAGGGAATATAAACCCACACTGGGATAACAGAAGGAAAAGAGATTAAGCATGATACGCCCCAAACACTGTTCTATTTAACTTAGGCGTGACATTTTCTTTGAGGTTTCCTATTTGGAGCCCTCTCTATGGACCTCCTGTAACCTTCTTTCTGCTCCCCTGCCTTCTGTCTTCCCAAATTAGCACCGCCCTATTTACCTCCCTCCATCTGGAGCAAGTGTATGTCACACCATGGTACACCTGCTCCCACAACTGGCATGCTCATGCCACACACCCCTCACTGGTAGCATCACATGTCACCTAATGCCTGGATAAGCAAGCTTTGTATTGCACGTGCATGCCTGCGTGCCTAGATGCTTCAGTCATGTCTGACTCTTTGTGACCTTATGGACTATAGCCTGCCAGGCTTCTGTGTCCATGGGATTCTCCAGGCCATCTCCTACTCCAGGGGATCTTCCTGATCCAGGGTTCAAACTCTTGTCTCCTGCATTGCAGGTGAATTCTTTACTGCTGAACCACTGGGGAAGTTCCTTGTAGCTCACCTAGTGAACTATGAATAAATAAGTGAATGGCAAACTTGGCTAGTGACTTGTTTTATGGGCATTTAAGCCCTGCTTATTTATAAATTATAGGTGAGATTATTATCAGAAGGAAGTACAAAATGAAGAAAAGTTCAGAGACTATGAAAGAAAGGTATCTATGGGAATATTTATCATCTTCTCCGCATTCTTCTATGATGAAAACCTTGAGTCCCACAATATATAACTGATATACAAGGAATAGCAATATGCAACAAATTAGTGGAGCCCTAGACAAGCTGAGCTGCGAAAATGACCATCTCCACAGCACAAAGGAGGAAATGCCTTAGTAAATCAAGGTATTGGTCAACACATGTATCTCTGGACAGAGACTTGACAAATAGGGACTTAATCAAGAAAGACTTACATAAGCAGAAAGCTGAGAGTAAGCAATCCAGGGCTGATGCAGGCCCTCAAATACTCCAGCTCCTTCTATTCTTCTCTTCTATCATCCTTAGCTTTTGACTTTTATACTGTGGTCACAAGATAGCTACTCCCCTTTCAGGTATTATATCTAAATTCCTGGAAGAAAAAAATGAAAAGAATAGAAGGTACTTCCAGCTGAATCTGACCATTTTTACAAGGTTGAGACTTTCCTACAAACCCTACCCAGTAAATGTCTCCTTATAGCTCTTTGAATAAACCATGTCACCTTACCACAGGATCCTGAAAATCAAAATTTTTTAAATGTGTGTATTTACTTCCTTTACTGCAAACTGAATTTTTGTTAGCAAGGAAGAATGAAAGATGAAAACTAGTAGTCAAAATCTCAATGTTTGCCAAAGTCAACAAAAATTTAGTGAATGGACCTCCAGGTAGNACAAACCCTACCCAGTAAATGTCTCCTTATAGCTCTTTGAATAAACCATGTCACCTTACCACAGGATCCTGAAAATCAAAAATTTTTAAATGTGTGTATTTACTTCCTTTACTGCAAACTGAATTTTTGTTAGCAAGAAAGGATGAAAGATGAAAACTAGTAGTCAAAATCTCAATGTTTGCCAAAGTCAATAAAAATTTAGTGAATGGACCTCCAGGTAGGTTCAGCCAATGATAGCAGTGTATCTATCTATTTTTTTCCTCATGGATTATCCCCAAACAATACAAATAGCAAAAGAAAAAAAAGTGAATTTATACTCAAATCACATCTTTAGCACAACCAGAAGACAGAGAATGTTCTAACTTCAAAATAACTGTGGATAAAAAGAGAAAGATAAAAACCCACAGCCCAATTTCTCCCCCTCCCACCACAACCTTGCCCTGTCCTGAGGTTCTCGAGCAAGTGAAAGGAGAACCAGAAATACAGGGAAGCAAAAGAGAGGAAGTAGTGTGAAGCCTAAATTGGATTTTAATCTACAACCACAAACACCACGTCCACCCTCAGTCTGAAAATACTAAAAAAGTGTCCAGGCACAAGCATGGACTTCAGGGAAGGAACTTTTGAAGTATAAGTGATTTCAAGGGACAAGTGGGAATTGAAGGGGCAATTATTGAAACTCATAGCTCTGGAGAAGGCAAAAAGTAAAAAAAAAAAAAAGGTAAAAAATACCCTTTGGCAATTGGGTGTGGAGAGGAAGAGAAGAAAAGGGGGAAAAAAGAAAAATAAGAAACTTGAGGTCCCTGCAAGAGAAAAGAGAAACATAAGAGGCCTCAGAGCCCTCCTTACCCCATGAAAAAACCCCCTAAACCTAACAAAGTACCTTGACTTTGCTATACTAACATGGGATGGTGCCATTGAGCCAAGAATCTTGAAAACATGGNATTAAAAAAAAAAAAAAAAAGGTAAAAAATACCCTTTGGCAATTGGGTGGGGAGAGGAAGAGAAGAAAAGGGGGAAAAAAGAAAAATAAGAAACTTGAGGTTCCTGCAAGAGAAAAGAGAAACATAAGAGGCCTCAGAGCCTTCCTTACCCCATGAAAAAACCCCCTAAACCTAACAAAGTACCTTGACTTTGCTATACTAACATGAGATGGTGCCATTGAGCCAAGAATCTTGAAAACATGCCAATACCATAGAAATGAACACACGGAAAGTGAAACCCACATACAGCAAAAACAAGGAAATGGAATTTCATGCATATCAAACTGAGGAAAATTGTCCTCTGATAAAACAACCAATAAATACACAGAAAACTATAAGGAAAGAAAATATAAAGAAACTGTAAGTTCATACATCAAGCAGAATGAAATATTCTCATATAAGCATTTGAAGATATAAACAACTATTTAAATCAGAAATGTTGTTCAGTGGCCAAGTTGTGACTGACTCTTTAGGACCCCATGGACTACAGCACTCCAGGCCTCCCTGTCCATCACCAATTCCCAGAGTCTACTCAAACTCATGTCCATTGAGTCGGTGATGTCATCCAACCATCTCATCCTCTGTCGTCCCTTTCTCCTCCTGCCTTCAATCTTTCTTTCCCAGCATCAGGGTCTTTTCAAATGAGTCAGTTATTTGCATCAGGTGGCCAAAGGATTGGAGTTTCAGCTTCAACATCAGTCCTTTCAATGAATATTCAGGACTCATTTCCTTTAGGATTGACTGGTTGGATCTCCTTGCTGACCAAGGGACTCTCAAGAGTCTTCTCCAACACCACAGTTCAAAGGCATCAATTCTCCGGCTCTCAGCTTTCTTTATAGTCCAACTTTCACATCTATACGTGACTACTGGAAAAACCATAGCTTTGGTTAGATGACCTTTGTTGGCAAAGTAATGTCTCTGTTTTTTAATATGCTGTCTAGGTTGGTCATCAGAGAAGGCAATGGCACCCCACTCCAGTACTCTTCCCTGGAAAATCCCATGGACAGAGGAGCCTGGAAGGCTGCAGTCCATGGGGTCGCTGAGGGTCAGATACGACTGAGCGACTTCACTTCCACTTTTCACTTTCATGCACTGGAGAAGGAAATGGCAACCCACTCCAATGTTCTTGCCTGGAGAATTCCAGGGATGAGGGAGCCTGGTGGGCTGCCATCTGTGGGGTCGCACAGAGTCAGACACGACTGAAGTGACTTAGCAGCAGCAAGAGCAGGTTGGTCATAACTTTTCTTCCAAGAACGAGTGTCTTTTAATTTCATGGCTGCAGTCACCATCTGCAGTGATTTTGAAGCCCTCCAAAATAAAGTCTGTCATTGTTTTCATTGTTTCCCCGTCTATTTGCCATGAAGTGATGGGACCAGATACCATGATCTTCGTTTTCTAAATGTTGAGTTTTAAGCCAACTTTTCACTCTCCTCTTTCACTTTCATCAAGAGGATCTTTAGTTCTTCTTCGCTTTCTGCCATAAGGGTGATGTCATCTGCATATCTGAGGTTATCGATATTTTTTCTGGAAATCTTGATTCCGGCTTGTGCTTCATCCAGTCCAGCATTTCTCACGATGTACTCTGCATATAAGTTAAATAAAGAGGGTGACAATATATAGCCTTGATGTACTCCTTTTCCTATTTGGAACCAGTCTGTTGTTCCATGTCCAGTTCTAACTGCTGCTTCTCATCTGTATCCTCTGTTGCCCTCTTACAAAAACTAAATTTAATAAGCTAAATTTCTGTATGTAAATATTGATGCTAAACAACATTTTTTTCATTCAACTGAAACCACAAGTCTAGTATATTAGATTTTCTTAAATGTTTTAAACACATTTTTTAAAAAGAGAGAAAGAAATAATATTACAGTGATTGCAACACTGATCAGTATACTTTTTTAAAAAGTGCATATACAGTATATTTAGATATTTAAGTTGTTTTTATTTCTATTCTTATTCTTTTTCAGATTTCCTTCTCTAAGGTTATGTCAGGGTTTGAAAGCCCTTCATTCAGGGCTTGAAGAGTATGTGCCAAGGTGACTTACCTGAGTCCATCATTCAGTTGGATACTCTTTGTGTAGCTAACTTTATCCTTTGCCTTAGGAGTACAAAGTGCTGAAATGATTGACTTTGATCCATCTTATATGTTTTGAATTTTTTTGTATGACCTAATCTTTCCTTCCAAAAGTCTTACTTTCATAGTACAGGTAATAAAAACATACTTTTCTACCCTGTTGTGGGTATCATTTTTAAAAAATATAGCTTCATATGTCTTTCCAACTGCTGTTCTAAGTATATTTTTTAAAAAATCATACAATGTAGGAGATGTCTATTTTGCAACAATTTGAGTCATCCTAATCTTTGTCAATTAACCCTAAAACTTTTGGACAAATTTGTTTTCTTTTTCACTAATCATTATAATATTGAAGATTTCCCCCAACTTTAGATAGCAATATATAAATAATTTTAAATTATAAATATTTGGTATTTGATCACTGACTTTAATAGATAGTAGAGAGATAATTGTAATTATAGTTTCTGTTCTTTATGAATTTTCAAATCAAAATAGCCAAAAGAGATTGCATTACACTCCTAAGACAAGACCTTTTGAGTTTTTTCAAAATCAATATTTTTAGACCTCAGAGAATAATAATATTTCCTCCATCTGTTCTAGGGGGGTCATTATAAATATTTATAACTTAAATTAGTGGCTGTAAAAAGGCTTTTTTAGACTAGGGTCCACATTATTATATTTGATATAAAAGCTATCCTTGATATAGTACATACTGATGATGTAATCAGACCAGTAAATCTGGACACAAATGAATAGCAAGGGGTAATTACATCTCTCCATGTCTGTGTGTCTATGATAAAAACAACAGCAGAAGAGAAAGGGAAGAATCAACGTTTCTGTCTTAGAAGAAAATTCCAAGAGCTGGAGTGGGCAAACTTTTTCTGTAAAAGGCCAGAAAAGAAATGTTTTAGGCTTTAAAAAAGAAAAGGAAAGAAAAGGAAAATTCCATTGTCATCCTCAGGAGATCCCCAGAAAGTTAAAAGGAAAGTGAGGACAAATAACAGTTGTTTGTAAAAAGTTAAATATATTTAAGAGGTGGAGATAAATGTAAACTTGAAGAAAGTTGGATTCTCAAGAATTTTTATTCCTTAAATGAACAAATTAACTGGACAGAGTAGCAGAAAGTCAGGAGCATTTTTTTCTTTCTTTTACTATTTCTGTGGAAAACCTTGGGACTAAGATAAGTACAATGAATTGGTTGAGGTTGGAGTATTGAGAGTTTACCTGATTCTGAAAGAGATGGAAATTATTCTGTAGAGAGGAAGACAAATGTGGATCTTTTCTAAAACTATTGATTTTACATTATTTATCTCTGAATCAGCTGAGACTTTCACACATTACTCTGCCTTTTCAAGATGTTTAAAGTTTAAAACTACCACCATTACATCAGAACAAAACCTCTTGCTAAGTTACCTTATGTGTTCAAGTTGTATTCTTAATCATAAATCACCAAATAACTCTTCTAGATGACATACCTTCTTTCCTCCACTTCTTACAAACTAAATTTGTTTTAGGTTTAAATTGTTTAGTTCTCTTCATAAATATAAATTTCAAGCATATTTCTATAATGCCACAACTATTAAGGCTTTGCAGTTTTAGATCATAACCCAGAAGGCTGCTTAAATCTCCTGATATTTTGCTTTTGTTTCCAAATAACAAATGGTTTTCATTTTTGGAGACCATATAGCATTTATATTTCCTCAGCAGGAAGAAAAAAATTCAGAGATTTTATTAGTTGGGGTATCAATATGCCATGCTTCTATCCTTCTATGCATTCTTCCTTTGTTTGCTGAAACCCATGACTCGGTGGTAAAGAATCCAGTGAAAGAGACACAGGAGACATGGATTCCATCTCTGGGTCAGGAAGAAGGGAAATGGCAGCCCACTCCAGTGGTTTTCCTGGGCAAGTCCATGGACAGAGGAGCTGGGTGGGCTATAGTCCAGGGGGCAGCAAAAGAGCGGACATGACTTACCAACTAAACAACAGCAGTTCTGTCCTTACGTTTCAATTGCTTGACTGGGTTTTGAATTCTATGGAAAAACTATCTTTTTAGAATTTGAAGAGAAGTCTCAGGATAACAGCCGTGCAAAATATCCAGAGCAAATGGATCTGGAGTGGAACAGAAGGACTCAGGGCTCTAAGAACAGTGTTGCTATGGGGAAAGTCACCTGAAGAGTCTGAACATTTGGAAAACCTGTTGCTTATGCATTTCATAGCTCTGTTAAAGCGCCTGGGGAAAAAACTGAGGTACCCCCAAAATTAATTTTAAAGAGGCAATTATTTCAGAGAAAACAAAAAGTTATATAAGATAGGTAACAATGTCACAGTGAAGTACTTGGATTAGCAATGCATAGTCAAAACAGGGTAAACATTGATTGTGAATTTAACCCCAAACTATATAACTGAGGAGAATGAATTTTTTTTTTTAAGTAGAGGACTCAGTTACCATAAGTCTAAAGATCCTGCATTTAGGCAACAAATCGTAATGATTCATTGTAAATATGACAGTTAGATAATTTATCAATAGAGATGCTTTTGAGAGTGAAGAAAGCCTCTGGTAATAATTATGCCAGGACAACAGATGTACATTGTAACCTATGAGGAAACGGGATGTGGTCACCCTCATAGGCATATTATTTTAGGTGAGGAGGTAAATGCCAGATGAGACAGCTAATCAAGTTAAAAGTGGCTGTCTCTAGGGAGTAGATTGGTGGTGAGGAGAGAGTAGGATAGGAGACTGCTCACTTTTATTACGTTTTTAGTATTATTTAAAACAATGATTATGCATAATATTGACAAATTTAAATATTAAATTTTAGAGCAGATTAGTCTTGCTCTAAATGATAGGGATTAAAATGTATTTTTATATGAATTAATATGTTCCTTACTGTCAGCAAGAGGCCATATCGGAGTTCTCCCGTAATACTTATTACCTATACTATTTATTTAATAGTATAGCTTCCCCCACCCACCACTACCCAAGAAAGACATGATTGGATAGTAGATAATAGATTCTACTTATCTCTAAAATAAGGCCTCAGGCACAAAGTAGGTGTTTAGTAAATACTTGTTAGTGAATAAAAGCAAGATTCTGTAATATTTCGAAAGGCAGAAGAACCTTCTAGAAACTAGGTTGGTTAGATGATATTTCCAAGTACAGGTGTATTAGCTAATAGGTGTAATTCCAGGCTTATCCTGAGTGTCTGGGATTCATCAGAAGGTAACCTGGAGGAGGGAGACCTTTTAATAAAACATAGCTCTACAGCACAGAAAATACAATTTTGACGCTCTTGCAGAAATCCCCTTAAGACAATAGTACCTAAAATGTTAGTTAATAGTAATATTATTAATTAATAATATTTAACTCAATTAATAATAATTAAACTTTCAGAAATCATAGGCTGTATTTTGTGCCTTTACGGATGAAAGTTTTTTGGTTTGCTTGTTGTTTTTTTACTGAAGAATTGATGCCTGTTAGTTTGTAATTTGCCAAAATTTTCATACCCCAAGAATCTTTTCTTTCCTGTCATTTAAATGACAAGATGAAATCTTGGAGAAAGCGGGGACTAAAAGCATTTTCAAAACCTAATGTACAATATTTACCAGGAGGGCTTGGATCAGTGACGACCACTAGAGGGTGAACAGCAGAGTAGAAATATATTTCTGTTTGGAGTAGAAATATAACAAACAGGTTGTGAAACTGCAGCTCATTGTTTCTCAACATATGAAATTATTATGGTAAAAACAGGAAGAGGAAAAAATGGGGCAGGAGGCCAAAAGAAACAACAAAGAGGGCAGTAACACAGATACAAGTATTAGAAGCCAAATCCAATCTGATCTTAATTTTTCATTTGTTTAAAATTAATTTTTATTGAAGTATAGTTTCTTTACAATACTGTTAGTTTCTATTGTGCAGCAAAGTGAATCAGCTAATGCATACATATATCCCCCTTTTTTATGAATTTCCTTCCCATTTAGTTTAACACAGAGCAATAGGTAGAGTTCCCTGAGTTATACAGTTCTCATTAGTTATTTATTTTACACATAGTATCAATAGTGTATATATGTAGATCTCAATCTCTCCATTTGTCCCATTCAGCCCCCAATCTTCTTAATTTTTTAAAAGCAAAATTCTCTGCCAGACACAAAAGTTCCCAAGAAACACTCCTTAATCTGAAAACATTTTTTCCCCCTCAGTGCTTAAGGAAGCATTTACATCAGGTCTGTTCTTCCTGGTGGAGTCTTCCTTGATGCCTCATGTCTACCCCAACATACAAAAATCTGGCCAGGTGCCTCTCACATAGCACTCTCAGCCACAGCCTTTATCACTCGTATATAATCATCTGTTTACTTGTCAGCATCTTTCACTAAACTGCAGGCTCTGAGAAAAGGACCACTGTATTTTGTTCATCATTGAATGCCCTAGGCAGTGCTTGGCACATACTGGATGCTCAATCAATATTTGCTGAGTAAATTTAATTATGCTATTCTTTTTTACTTTATATCTGCAGGAGCCACTGTCTGTGGCAACAACATGGACTCACTGAAGTCTTGACTCAGACAATAAATCTGTGAATTTGGCNGTACCTATTTGTGCAAAAATACAGAGAGAAACTAGAAAAATGAAGGACATGGTCAAACCCTTGAAAAACTATCTGGGAGCATGTGGACAACCTACGTTGCTCCACTCGGTGACAGAGGCACAGGGACTCAGAATACAAAGAGGTGAGCGCCGTGTCCCTGCCTGGGAGGAGCCGTCCCCAGGGAGCCTCAGGAGAGAAGAGCTGGCGGGGGCCGTCTGCCAGGACCCCCTCCCAAGCGTCAGTTCCTCAGCTGTGGGTCCTTCCTTCTGGGTTGCTGGAAATCCTCGAGGCCTCGGTGCAAAGAGGCCAAGCCTTCCGTGGCTTTCACTCTGCAACGTGCAGGCTGTTGGCCTGACGGCCACGTCTGCCCTCCCTAGGCCGAGGTGCCGGCCGCGTGATCTCGGCAGCACCCTGGCCTGTGGATGGGAGTCACGATCGGAGGGGCAGCGAGGGCGCTGTGCTTTCACTNCGGCCACGTCTGCCCTCCCTAGGCCGAGGTGCCGGCCGCGTGATCTCGGCAGCACCCTGGCCTGTGGATGGGAGTCACGATCGGAGGGGCAGCGAGGGCGCTGTGCTTTCACTCTGCAGAGGACACTCTGTGCGCGGGCACTGCCCGTGCGAGCGTGCTCACTGCCAGTACGAATGCTGGCCTCGGCCCGTGTGCGCGGCCACGGCCCGTGCGTGCGCGGGCACTGCCAGTATATGTGCCGGCTTCTGCCTGTGCGTGCGCGGCTGCGGCCCGTGCGTGCGCGGGCACTGCCAGTATGTGCCGGCTTCTGCCTGTGCGTGCGCGGCCGCGGCCCGTGCGTGCGCGGGCACTGCCAGTATATGTGCTGGCTTATGCCCGTGCGTGCGCGGCCGCAGCCTGTATATGTGCCGGCTTCTNCTCCCTAGGCCGAGGTGCCGGCCGCGTGATCTCGGCAGCACCCTGGCCTGTGGATGGGAGTCACGATCGGAGGGGCAGCGAGGGCGCTGTGCTTTCACTCTGCAGAGGACACTCTGTGCGCGGGCACTGCCAGTATGTGCTGGCTTCTGCCCGTGCGTGCGCGGCCGCAGCCTGTGCGTGCGTAGGCGAGGCCCGTGCGTGCGCGGGCACTGCCAGTATATGTGCCGGCTTCTGCCCGTGCGTGCGCGGCCGCGGCCCGTGCGTGCTGGCCGTTGACGGAACCGCGTCCTCCGGCTTCTCAGAGGCAGGTGCCCCAAGCAGCCTGTGGAGGACTCGACTCCAGGAGAAACCGGGACGAGGAGAATTTGAACTCCAGTGGTGATGGCGTTCTGTTCTCTTCACTGTGGTCAGGCAGTCGACTGTGGTCACTCAGCGTTTCTGTGTGGCACAGCCTAATCTGACTCTTGGTTTTGAAGTCAAACCAGCTTNCGCGGCCCGTGCGTGCGCGGGCACTGCCAGTATATGTGCCGGCTTCTGCCCGTGCGTGCGCGGCCGTGGCCCGTGCGTGCGCGGGCACTGCCAGTATGTGCCGGCTTCTGCCTGTGCGTGCGCGGCCGCGGCCCGTGCGTGCTGGCCGTTGACGGAACCGCGTCCTCCGGCTTCTCAGAGGCCAGTGCCTCAAGCAGCCTGTGGAGGACTCGACTCCAGGAGAAACCGGGACGAGGAGAACTTGAACTCCAGTGGTGATGGCGTTCTGTTCTCTTCACTGTGGTCAGGCAGTCGACTGTGGTCACTCAGCGTTTCTGTGTGGCACAGCCTAATCTGACTCTTGGTTTTGAAGTCAAACCAGCTTTGTTCTGACATTGTGAGAACTTGACATTTTCTTTTTCATCACTTTATTTTTCAGAAAGACTCACTTCCATTTTACACCCTCAGATTTTCAGAAATTTTGTTTTTCAACTCTGTAATTTAATAATAATTTTGGTTAAATTTATTCGAAGTTAGCTCATTCATCTTTTCACTTTGGTTTCCTCGCTCATTTCTTTTTCTCCCAAAATCCTTATAAAAACAAACAGAAAATCCTACGTATTAAATACATCCCTTCTGTAAGAAAAAGCTGCTAATCTCAAATTCTTAACTAGATTATCCAACGTGCACACATTTTGGCTTGTCTTAAAGTTTGCATTTCACCTGTCTCAGAAGTAGACAGACTCAGCTTTCATTACTTCTTAGAATAATGCCTGCTGTCATGGATTAAACATTTGGCAGTCTTTCTTCCCCTATATACACATACCAAGAGTTGGGAGTGAAGGGAAATTAAAACACAATTTTTTTTTCTTTTAAAAAAGGCCCCAAACTAGTGCTTAATGCTTTTGGTTGTAAGTGTGGCAGTAAAGTCCTAAATTCTTTACTTGCTGTGACTTCGTGTAATTGTCTGATTTTCCTACTGGGTCCATCAATGTCATTGAATATTTTTAACAGGCCTTTATGTTGATATAAAAGGGTTCCCTGGTGGCTCAGCTGGTAAAGAATCTGCCTGCAGCGCAGGAGACCCAGTTCAATTCCTGGGTCAGGAGAATCTGCTGGAGAAGGGTTGGGCTACCCGTGCCAGTATTCTGGCCTGGAGGACTGCATGGACGGTATAGTCCCTGGGTTCACAAAAAGTTGGACACAACTGAGTGACGGTCACTTTCACCTTATGTTGATATAAATTGTATATGTATATAGCACTTCTCTTTGCTTTGGGCTGTTGGGATATGTGACTTATCCAGAGACCAGCCTTCAAGAGAAAAAGACTAAATCATAGTATTTGTAGTTTTTCACTGTCAAAACTAAATTATGTTTTTAGAACTTAAAAGTTTCCTTCTATCCTATTAAATAAAGCTCAAATTACATCTGAGATCTCTGTATTTCAGAAGTAACTGGTAGTAAATACCAGTTCTGATATGTATAAATATACATGTGAACTTGGTTTTTATTAAACAAAGTTTATTAAGTTTATAGAGTAGCTGAACTTTGTCATTAACAACTTGAAAAATTGGAGACTATGAGGTTGAATTAATTCAAAGTTTAGTGTAAGTAGAATTTTCTCTACTTTTAAATTAAGTAATGGGGGTGTGTGTGTGTGTGTGTGTGTGTGTGTGTGTGTGTGTGTACTAGGTCACTTCAGTCATGTCCGATTCTTTGCAGCCCTATGGACTGTAGCCCACCAGGCTCCTCTGTCCGTGGGATTCCTTAGGGAAGAATACTGAAGTGGGTTTCCATGCCCTCCTCCAGGGGATCTTCCCAACCCAGGAATCGAACCTGCATCTCTTACGTCTTCTGTGTTGGCAGGCAGGTTCTTTACCACTAACCCCACCTGGGAAGCCCTTAAGTAAGGGGATTGTATACCCAGATCTCAGTGTGATGTTTCCTAGATTTTACTGTTGGCTTCCCGAAATGTCAACCAAGTTTGTGATGTTCCTGTCTTAAAATATTCTCATGTTTACAAACTTGTTTTGGTTTTAGCTCTTTTGGGAAATGACGTGGTTCTAGCTCTTTGCATGAAGCGTCCGACCAGCAGAATTATTAATTGTGGATGTATTGCCCCCTTCGCAGAAGCCAGTTTCTCATGTATGCCATGTAAAATGGCGATGACATTTCTTTCTCTTTGAAAGAAAGTCTTATGTGCTTATAACTCCCCACCCCCCGCACTAGGAATATTTGAGTCATGCCAAGGATTAATTTTTGTTCGAAATAGACAGAAAACGATTGAGTTAAAATATAGAAGTATATTCAGCTGCAAATGAAACTACCCAACGTAGGAGGAACTCTTCTAAAATAAGAGAAGGATTAAAACTGCCACCAGGAGAACTGGAGCGCGGGCAGCCGGTGACATAAGCTGGTATTAACGTTGGCAGCGTCGAGGAGGAAGTGAGAGCAGGTCTTGAACAATTTCTCTAATGTGTCTGACACAAACAGTCTTTTCTTCAGTGTCGGACAGGTATGCGTTCTGGTTCCAACTACTTTTTTTCCCCCTCACACTTGTCATGGTTAAGTCAAAGATAAAGATTGAAAGAAAATATCTTCCCTTCGAGTTTCCTTCATGTCTTAAATCTCATAGGACCTCAGTCTTGTCCCTGCCCTGAACTACTTTGCCTTCTTAGCTTTTCCACATGACTGCATAACAGCAGCTGCTCCCCAGTTCTCTCCTGGATGGAGATATGTGTTTATTTAGACACCCAGTGCCTGCTGCAGAGCTCGGGGGGGCTGGGCCAGGTGGGAGGCGGAGAGCCCTGACCTCGTGTTCCAGTCTGAGAGACGGACCAGGCTTGCGATGGATGCAGCCTCACAGGGTCTGTCTTCAGTTCCAAGTGGAAGAGATGTTTTTGTCAGCGGTAGGACTAAGTGTGTGTGTTTGGAAAAGGGGACACTTAAGTATCTGCAATGGAGCGCTCACTGTGAAGTCATGTCATTATCTAAATGCTTTGGCTGAGATTGGCCGTGAAAACACTGGAAGGGGATGGAGGGAGGTGCCTGCAGGTGGTGGCCAGGGGCTGGGGGAAGAGCAAGCGGTGGAATTATTTCTACTAATTCAGAATAACGTCTGTATATCACACTTATATGTTGTTTCAAAAAGCTGAACGTTAGCAGAATGATCTCTGAGTTTCTAATCAGTCTTCGTTAATGATTTATAACTTATCCTTTTCCTTCCACATGATAAACATGCAGGTCCATGGCATTGTACGGCGATCCAGTTCGTTCAATACTGGCCGAATCGAGCATCTGTATAAGAACCCCCAGGCTCACATCGAAGGAAGTAAGCCATTTTCTGACTCTACACTCTCTTTCTGTGTAACTTCGTGTATTATGAGGTATTTTCAAGTGTCATTCTCCTCAAAGCCCATCACCCCCCACTCTTTACCCCTGAGTTACCTGCCCTGACTGCTGTCTGCACACTCTGAAGCCCTTCGCTGCCTGCCTGCGGCCCTGGGGTCATTGTGCTGAGGCTGTGCCCAGGGGCCTGGCAGGTGACGCTGCCTGAGAGCCCGCAGCAGGCCAGCCTTTGAGCCCCTTCTCCAGGTGTCCCCGTGCCCTGGAGCCAGGTCAGCTCCACACAGAGCCCAGCTCTGCTTTGCATTTTGGTCTAATTTAATCAAGTCAAGCAGACTCTGTACATTAATTTTAAGCCTAACCGGGGAGCACAGGTCCAAAGCAGGTGCATCCAGCAGCCCCTGCAGGTCTCGTTTCAGGCGGTTGTCAGTCTCTGCAGTCGTGTGTTGTTTTTGGTGACATGCTTGCAGGTTGACGTCCCAGTTTTCTCATCTGACCTTGGCACCAGTTCCTGAGGTCATGAATGAGTCCGTTTTGCCGGTGGAGGGAGAGAGAGGTTGACTCTATCACGGCCCGCAGCACGTGGCAGTCATAGGCAGGACGAGGACATGGGTACCGTCTGCAAGCAGAGACAGATCCTCCAGGAGCCTGTACTCACTTCAAGGCCCTGAATATTGAAAGGTTTGGGTTCATTGCACAGCAGTGATGTCATCAGGAAGATGACCTGCTAGTTGTCTTTCCACCTTAATACTTAGGTTTTTCAGTGACGCCTCCCTGAAAATTACCATTGTTTTGTGCAAAATGCAGAAAGGTACTGCCATTGTATTTAGCTGTAGTGAGTGAGTGGGTGAAGTCGCTCCGTCGTGTCTGACTCTTTGAGACCCCATGGACTGTAGCCCACAAGGTTCCTNGCAGGTCCATGGCATTGTACGGCGATCCAGTTCGTTCAATACTGGCCGAATCGAGCATCTGTATAAGAACCCCCAGGCTCACATCGAAGGAAGTAAGCCATTTTCTGACTCTACACTCTCTTTCTGTGTAACTTCGTGTATTATGAGGTATTTTCAAGTGTCATTCTCCTCAAAGCCCATCACCCCCCACTCTTTACCCCTGAGTTACCTGCCCTGACTGCTGTCTGCACACTCTGAAGCCCTTCGCTGCCTGCCTGCGGCCCTGGGGTCATTGTGCTGAGGCTGTGCCCAGGGGCCTGGCAGGTGACGCTGCCTGAGAGCCCGCAGCAGGCCAGCCTTTGAGCCCCTTCTCCAGGTGTCCCCGTGCCCTGGAGCCAGGTCAGCTCCACACAGAGCCCAGCTCTGCTTTGCATTTTGGTCTAATTTAATCAAGTCAAGCAGACTCTGTACATTAATTTTAAGCCTAACCGGGGAGCACAGGTCCAAAGCAGGTGCATCCAGCAGCCCCTGCAGGTCTCGTTTCAGGCGGTTGTCAGTCTCTGCAGTCGTGTGTTGTTTTTGGTGACATGCTTGCAGGTTGACGTCCCAGTTTTCTCATCTGACCTTGGCACCAGTTCCTGAGGTCATGAATGAGTCCGTTTTGCCGGTGGAGGGAGAGAGAGGTTGACTCTATCACGGCCCGCAGCACGTGGCAGTCATAGGCAGGACGAGGACATGGGTACCGTCTGCAAGCAGAGACAGATCCTCCAGGAGCCTGTACTCACTTCAAGGCCCTGAATATTGAAAGGTTTGGGTTCATTGCACAGCAGTGATGTCATCAGGAAGATGACCTGCTAGTTGTCTTTCCACCTTAATACTTAGGTTTTTCAGTGACGCCTCCCTGAAAATTACCATTGTTTTGTGCAAAATGCAGAAAGGTACTGCCATTGTATTTAGCTGTAGTGAGTGAGTGGGTGAAGTCGCTCCGTCGTGTCTGACTCTTTGAGACCCCATGGACTGTAGCCCACAAGGTTCCTGGTCCATGGGATTCTCCAGGCAAGAATACTGGAGTGGGTTACCATTTCCTTCTCCAGGGGATCTTCCCGACCCAGGGATCGAACCTGTCTCCTGCATTGGAGGCAGACGCTTTAACCTCTGAGCCACCAAGGAAGCCTGTTTAGCTGTAAACCAAAATGTAAAAGTAATGAAAATATCAAGTTAGTACGTTGCCCCCTGGCCTGTGTCACCTGTTTACAGCAGGGAGGTCCCTGTGGGGACCGGCTGAGATTTGGGATCAGAACGCTTCAGATGGCTTTTGCTCAGCCATGGCCCGTGCCAGGCATTCCTCAGTGGCTTCAGGGCTGTCTGTGAAGGACTGGATGAAAGTCTCTGAATCGGGCCAGCCCCTCCACCACAGGCTGCTTTGGAGCGTGCGCTTTGTTTCCAGATTCTCTTGGAGTCCCGTTCTTCTGTGGCATGCCTCACAGTCACCTGGGTGCCATAAGCTGCGTTAGCTGTGTGACATCTGTGATGGTCTTGTCTTTGCGGAACGCTCGGCAGTCCTCACGGGTCCTCTGCAGGCGTGGCAGCAAATGGCAGCCTCTGCTGCTTGCTGCCTTTTCAGATGACAGGCGCGGACTGCCACCCCGGAACCAGTCTAGGTTTTGGGCTTTCAGGAGGCACGGTGCTGTCCCCCCTACTCACGGTGTGTGTCTCGATTCTGCAGACATGAAGCTGCACTACGGCGACCTCACCGACAGCACCTGCCTCGTGAAGATCATCAGCGAGGTGAGGCCCACCGAGATCTACAACCTGGGAGCCCAGAGCCACGTCAAGGTGAGCCGTGCGCCAGGGCACGCTTTCTCTGCTCTGTCCTGAGTTTTGCATTTTACCTTTTCTGTTGCTTCTTTTTTTTTCTATTTTGTGTCTTTTATTTTTTAAATTATTTTTTAAAATTTAACTGGGGGAAATTGCTGTACAGTGTTGCGTTGGTTTCTGCAGTACAGTAAGGCAGATTAGCGCTTCTGAAACCACTAGTTCAGCCCTCAGGTTTAATTCTTCGCACTAGTTTGGGGTTTAAGAATCCTAACAGAAATGCTAATACAGTTTTTAAAAGTATATTCTCTGTTACTGAACAGTGTGTTAAATCTTACTGATGACATTAGAATAAAAGTATTCGTTTCTTTGGGGTTGATCTTACAGTCACAAACACCACGTGGATGTATTTTCTGCTACCTTAACTCACGTTGTGCATGAAGTCTTTTGTTCAAATGTTGGAAAATTAAGTCAATAAAACTTCTATTTTAATATTAATTTTGGTAGTGATGATATTACTGGCTGAGAAAATAGTATTTTTGAGTGCCAATGTGTCAGAATGAATGGAATTAACGTTTTCTCATGAGTAGTAAAAATTATTGGGAGAAAAACTGTTTGGGCTCTTGTTCCTTCAGTGTTGGGGAGCACATAGCTCATGCTGACTCCTGTCCGTTGATTCTGGCAGATTCTCTGGGGGTCTGTGTGCCTCTCCTTAGTGGAGGGTCTTTCTGGAACCTAAGGAGCTGCCCCAGCGTTCTGGCAGTCTGCTTGACTCCAGTTTCTGCTCCTGTGTCCGGGTGAGATCCGCAGCCAGGGATGCTATGAGTCCTTTGAGATACGTGTTTAATCAGGGTAGTTAGTGGAGCTTAGAAATACAAGCAATTAACTCCAGGTTAAAGCAGCCCCCACCCCCAAACTAAAGGGAGCAGAAACTCTCAGCATTTTTGGCTGTTTCATCAGTAAACCTGGCATTCTGGCTTCAGAAAGAAATTGAGGTGGTTGCTTTCTCCATACCCCCAGCTTGGAGTGAAATGGAAACTAGATGCCTGTTTTATAATCTCTGCCAGTTTAAGGAAGAAATTACAGACAAGATCTGTAATTAGAGATACCAAGGGAACATTTCATGCAAAGATGGGCTCGATAAAGGACAGAAATGGTCTGGACCTAACAGAAGCAGAAGATATTAAGAAGAGATGGCCAGAATACATGGAAGAACTGTACAAAAAAGATCTTCACAACCCAGATAATCATGATGATGTGATCACTCATCTAGAGCCAGACATCTTGGAATGTGAAGTCAAGTGGGCCTTAGAAAGCATCACTACAAACAAAGCTAGTGGAGGTGATGGAATTCCAGCTGAGCTGTTTCAAATCCTGAAAGATGCTGTGGAAGTGCTGCACTCAATATGCCAGCAAATTTGGAAAACTCAGCAGTGGCCACAGGACTGAAAAAGGTCAGTTTTCATTCCAATCCCAAAGGAAGGCAATGCCAAAGAATGCTCAAACTACCGCACAATTGCACTCATCTCACATGCTAGTAAAGTAATGCTCAAAATTCTCCAAGCCAGGCTTCAGCAATACGTGAACTGTGAACTTCCAGATGTTCAAGCT
>SJYW01051052.1:361116-405859 GCA_006410735.1 Raphicerus campestris | reverse complement strand
ATTCTAAAGGAGATCAGCCCTGGGATTTCTTTGGAAGGAATGATGCTAAAGCTGAAACTCCAGTACTTTGGCCACCTCATGTGAAGAGTTGACTCATTGGAAAAGACTCTGATGCTGGAAAGGATTGGGGGCAGGAGGAGAAGGGGACGACAGAGGATGAGATGGCTGGATGGCATCACTGACTCGATGAATGTGAGTCTGAGTTTAACTCTGGGAGATGGTGATGGACAGGGAGGCCTGGCGTGCTGCAATTCATGGGGTCGCGAAGAGTCGGACACGACTGAGCGACTGAACTGAACAGACAAGATCAATGAAACCAAGGGTAGAACATAGTAAGAGAACCAAGTTGAAGGCCCGATCTCATTATTGGCACCAAAATTAAACCCTCACAGCCCATTTTTCTCCGAGATGTCCACTTGGAGGATGGCAGCCGATGCACCGGTTGTGACACTGCATTGCCGGTCTCTGTGCTGCGGCGGAAGAGGCCTGTTTCCGTTCTTAGTTTCCGATGGTTCTGTGCTGGATCCAGGCTTAAGCTCTGGGCTGTGGAAGGTGTCAGAGTCTTGTCTTTTGGTGACCACAGAGTTATTTTTCTAAGTGATTCTGAGTGTATTTTCCATCTGAAAAGGTGTCTCTGGCATGCTGTGCCTTGAGGGCCTGTCCCCTCTCCTCTGGAGAAGCAGTAACTGCCACTCCAGGAGTGAAGACTTTATCCTGGATTGAGGCAGCCTGTCCATCTTCACGTTGTAATTTATCTTTAGGCTTCTTGCTGTCTCCAGACAAAATAGAGTGTTTTGGAATGAATACTCTGTTGCTCAGCTTCCTTTAGATGAGGACGTTGCCTTTGTGATGGTGTTTAATAGATGGTTTATCACCTCTGGAAGTCATAAGGTGGAATGGTGGGAAGATGCAAGGTATTTTAGACTTACGTGTATAAGGACTTCCCGTGTCATTTTTAGCATTAAGTGAGTCAGTTTTCTCCTTTCTCCAAAATGTCTGTGTAACTGGTTCAGAAAGTCGAGCATGCTTTGCGTGCATGCAGTGTCCTGGTGCATCTGGTTAGCACCCCAGAGTGGCCAGGCTGTGCGTACAGAGACCGTAGGAGCTTGGCCGATTTCCTCTAGTGGCTCCACGCGAAGTTTATCTGTTCTTATTGGGTTTTTTCTGCTTCGCCTAAGGGCCAGCTAATGGGCAAAAATGGTGCTTAATTGGAGATGAATTTTGGCTTGTAAAATAGGTTAGCCCTTCAGTGGCATTTGCATGCACGGCAGAGTGGAGCACCCACCTCCGCACAGGCGGTCTTGGCTCTCTCACGGATGGCAGAGGCGGGCGCTGACGTCCTTGGGTCTTTAGAGATAGGTGATCTCAGTCTCGGGAAAGCGTGCATGGTGTCAGGGAGGTTCAGGGAGGAGTTTACAGACACTGTTGGTGCGAGCGGGTAGTTGAAATTGAGGTAAAAATACAAGGCTGAGAGTCAGAAGCGAGGAGACGTGGAACATGTTTGTGACATGACGCGCGTCCCACGTGAGCTGAGTGAGGAGTGTGCTAGGAGGAGTGGGAGGTGGGCAGGTGGGGCGCTGGGCTGGGTTTGAGCAGCCTCTATGTGGTTTTTTTTTAATTATCCACTTTTTAAATTGAAGTAGTTAATTTACCATGGAATGTGGTTCCCTGTGCTGTACAGCAGATTTTTGTTGTTCATCTATTTTATATGTAGTGTGTGTTTATGTTAATTCCATAATTATTAATTAACTCTATAATTAACTCCCTAAACTCTTAATTTATCGCTTACCTTGCCACCCACTGTCCCTGGTGGCAGCCATAAGTCTGTCTTCTCTGTCTGTGAGTCCATTTTTTGGTAAAGAAGTTCGTCCGTATCATTGTTTAAGATCCCACATACAAGTGATGGCGTGTGCCTTTTGCCTTTCTCTGGCCGTCCTCACTTCATATGACTCTCTGCAGGGTCATCCATGCTTCTGCAAATGGCATTATCTCACTGTTCTCTGTCTCATGTTCCATTGTGTATCCGTACCACATCTTCTTTATCCATCTGTCTGTTGATGGCACGGGTGGCTTCCAAGTCTTGGCTATGGTAGACGGTGCTTCTGTGAACATGGGGGTGCGTGCGTCTTTCTGGCATGGTTTTCATCTTTCCCGAATATATGCCCGGGAGCGGGGTTGCAGGATCACTCCCTCCTGACTAGTTCACGGAGCCCCATACTAGTTTCCGAAGTGACTGCACTAGTTCACCTTCCCGCCAGCAGTGGCGCAGGCTCTCTTTTCTCCGCGGCTTCTCCAGCATCTGCTGTTCGTAGGCCTTTCTGTGATGGCTGTCTGGCTGTTGTGAGCTGAGGGCACGCTGTGGTTTTGATCTGCGTTTCCCCGGTGCTCGCTGACGCCGAGCGTCTTTTGCTCAGTGTGCTCCTTCAGCTCTGCTCTTTCGCAGGATGGCTTTGGCTGTTCAGAGGCTTTTGTGTTTTCATACAAATTTAAAAAATTCATTTCTGTGATAGATACCGTTGGTGAGCTGGCAGGGGCTGCACTGAGCGTGCGGGTGGCCTTGGGCGTGTAGTTGCTTTGACAGTGTTGTTTCTTCCGGTCCAAGAGTGTATCTCTCCGTCTGTCTGTGTTGCCTTTGCTTCGTTTCATAAGTGTCTTGCAGTTTTCAGAGTGCAGGCCCTTTGCCTCCTCAGGCGGGTTTATTCTCGGTATTGTATTCTTTTTGATGTGATGGTGAATGGGCTTGTTCCCTTAATTTCTCTTCTTGACATTCCATGGTTAGTGTGTAGGAACGCGACAGACTTGTTTCCTGGCGCTTCACTCAATTCCTTAATGAGCTTTAGGAGTTTACTTGTAGCATCTTTAGGATTTTCTGTGTATAGCATCATGTCATCTGCAAACAGTGACAGTTTTACTTCTTCCTTTCCCACCTAGATTCCTTCTATTTCTTTTTCTTCTCTGATTGCTGTGGCTAGGACTTCTAGAATTATGTTGAATAAAAGCAACACGGATGAGCTCCTTGGCTTGTTTCTGAACAGGAGACAGATTCAGAGGTGAGTGGAGGTGGGGCTTCGCAAGTGCACAAAGCTGGTGAGTGAAGGCGATGGCAGCCGACCTGGGCGTGAGGCGGATGAAGTGGGAGCCCTGGTGAGGCGGCCCGCTGCCGTCAAGACGGGGGCCCTGTGGTCCCAGTGCCGGAAGCAGGTGTTGGACGAGGGACTGCTGAGCTGGCTGGGGGTGCCCCCTGGACACGTTCCCCCAACAGGACTTGAGGGACACTTAGGTAATGCAGGTCAAAGGTAACTCAAAGTATGTTGTGAGGCTGCAGGAAGGTCTGGAGTTCAGTCCTAAGGCTGAAGCCGAAGCAGCAGGTGGAGACCGAGGATGGAGACTGATCCTCAGGGAGGGGCGGGCGGGAGTCAGGGACGCCAAGGGGACGGGGTGGGGAGACAGGAGGGCAGAACCGCGTGAGCCAGCCAGCAGATCAGGCCCCCCGAGGCAGGAGCAGCGTCTGCAGGCTGGGTGAGGGCCAGGCACGAGGCCTGGGCTGTTAGGCTGTGAGCGGTTTGTGATGTAGGGATGGCTCAGCGATGCGAAGACAAAACATCAGGAGGGAAGCACAGTGAATGGCTTCTTCTCTGGAAGTTTCCTGCCTGAGGGGGCCCCACCGCAGCGTCAGCCACAGAGTCTGACCTGCAGGGTCCTCCCCTTCCAGGATATGTCCTGGCAATGCTGACCTGGTCGGGGGCTTCCCTTTGAGAACCGCCACTCTCCGTTTCTCTCTGTGTGATGTGTACCTTAAATGCATTCTTCCTTTGATGGCACATAGCTTTTGTATATATAAATTCTCTGTCAGATAATGACAGTGTGAGCTTGTAAAGCCTGAAACAGTACCTTCCCTCCGAAATAGGCGGGATGGAGGGAGTCTGAGCAGAGTCGGATGTCTGTTCATAGCAGAATCCTCGATGCTCAGGCGTGTTCTGCTGAGCAGTGTGTGGCCGGGGTCAGCGCCTGCTTCCTGGCTCCCCAGGTGCTCTGGGGGAGTAGATGAGTGCAGGCCACAATCACAAGTGTCCCTGGAAGCCCACGTTCCACGCGTTCTTCCCTCTGGGGCCTCACGTCAGGTGGACTCTTAATGATGGACAGGGTGGGTGTGGGGAGGCCCGCCTGGCGGCAGCTGCTAACAGCAAGCCACAGCGGTGGCTCCTGCCCCTCCTGCCCCTCCCCAAGGCTCTGTGGGTCGATCTCAGCTGCCTCCCTGCTCTCCCAGCAGCTTGTTACTGGGCTGGGATGGAAAATACGTATTTTGTTCCTTATAATTAATTCCTCTGGGTGAACCAATTTTGTAGAATTCATTGTATTCATGGATAACAGTTTTTAAACAAAAATTCTTTCTGGGAGTTAATGTTCTTAAGAAGTTGATTAGAATACTTCTCTTACTTGGTTTGGAGTTCCACAGAAAGCAAGCTCTGATATCAGCACGCGCTGTTTCCCTCTGAATCCGTGACCTCTGGACAGGGCGCTGTTTCCCTCTGAATCCTGACCTCTGGATGGGGCATTGTTTGCGGTGGCCTCTCTTTGTGCAGGACAGAGTCTGCTCTCGCTCTCACTTCCAGTTAATTTGATGTGGGCTATGGTATGCTAAAAGTAAGGAAAATAAAATAATAGGAAGTTGGTCTGGTTTCCTGTAGGAAACCAATGAGGATGAAATTGGTTCTTGGAAGAAACCCACAGTAGGCTGGGAAATACTGACTGAAGACATTTTTCTGAATCATAAACAGAAAAATTATGACTCATGTAGAGTAGGTCATTGAGAGGCTGGTTTGATCTAATGTAGGAGAAAGTGAGAGACGACCAAAATGTACTAGTTATTAAAAGTAGTTAAACCCAGTGTGGTGACATCACCCCAGCAGGAACAAATGACCCGGCACGGGCCTGCCCGTCTTGGGGGGGTGGTTAAGAGCCTGCTTCATTTGTCTTAAACTTTTGCCCTGTAAATAATATGTTTCAGTAATTTCTGTCTTGAATTTCTCATCCACTCAACGTCCACTACTCCTGTGACTTGGGGTTTTTCCACCGTTCCTTGCAGCTTTTTTGGTAATCTCAGTTCATTCTTGAAGCCACTCTGTTGGATGGGATCTTTCCGCAGGGAGTCCAGCCCAGCGAGGCCCTGTGATCTCACAATGGCATGTTGGAATCGCCTTTATCATTGTTTAGAGATGAAGATTATGCAATTATGGAACGTTAGCGCTGAAAGGAACTTTAGAAATAATTTAACAAGATTTTCATTTTATAACTGAAGCTACCTGCTGCTCTGCTTGGTTACTGACAAATCCAAAACTCGGATCTTCCTGTTTAGAAATTTAAAGACCATCAAAGACGATGATGATCTCCATTAGTGATAATTCTAATGTAAAATAGACCTCGCCTTAAAGACTTTCTTTCCCCACGTACAGAAGTTTCTTCTTAAACTTTTTTTTTTCTTGTGTGTTTGTGGGCACAGAAAATCATTTGACTCTTCTCTTTTTAGTTTTGGGAAGTATTTTCAAATCCTTTCTCAGTGTTCAAGACCATTATGAAGTCTTTCTTTGACTTTCTCTTATTCACATTGAATAGCTCCATCCGTTTTGCTTGTTTTCTAACTCCTGAATTATCTTTATTATTTCCTTTTCGACTCTGTGGGTCATTTGTTTGATTCTGTCTCCTGACAGCCAGGAGGCCTACGTGCCCGAAGGTGCCTGGGGCCCGGGGGTCTGGGGGGCAGGATTTCCTCATCCAGCTGTGCGGGCCTGGGTAGCAGAGCTGAACATGGGAGCANAAACCCACAGTAGGCTGGGAAATACTGACTGAAGACATTTTTCTGAATCATAAACAGAAAAATTATGACTCATGTAGAGTAGGTCATTGAGAGGCTGGTTTGATCTAATGTAGGAGAAAGTGAGAGACGACCAAAATGTACTAGTTATTAAAAGTAGTTAAACCCAGTGTGGTGACATCACCCCAGCAGGAACAAATGACCCGGCACGGGCCTGCCCGTCTTGGGGGGGTGGTTAAGAGCCTGCTTCATTTGTCTTAAACTTTTGCCCTGTAAATAATATGTTTCAGTAATTTCTGTCTTGAATTTCTCATCCACTCAACGTCCACTACTCCTGTGACTTGGGGTTTTTCCACCGTTCCTTGCAGCTTTTTTGGTAATCTCAGTTCATTCTTGAAGCCACTCTGTTGGATGGGATCTTTCCGCAGGGAGTCCAGCCCAGCGAGGCCCTGTGATCTCACAATGGCATGTTGGAATCGCCTTTATCATTGTTTAGAGATGAAGATTATGCAATTATGGAACGTTAGCGCTGAAAGGAACTTTAGAAATAATTTAACAAGATTTTCATTTTATAACTGAAGCTACCTGCTGCTCTGCTTGGTTACTGACAAATCCAAAACTCGGATCTTCCTGTTTAGAAATTTAAAGACCATCAAAGACGATGATGATCTCCATTAGTGATAATTCTAATGTAAAATAGACCTCGCCTTAAAGACTTTCTTTCCCCACGTACAGAAGTTTCTTCTTAAACTTTTTTTTTTCTTGTGTGTTTGTGGGCACAGAAAATCATTTGACTCTTCTCTTTTTAGTTTTGGGAAGTATTTTCAAATCCTTTCTCAGTGTTCAAGACCATTATGAAGCCTTTCTTTGACTTTCTCTTATTCACATTGAATAGCTCCATCCGTTTTGCTTGTTTTCTAACTCCTGAATTATCTTTATTATTTCCTTTTCGACTCTGTGGGTCATTTGTTTGATTCTGTCTCCTGACAGCCAGGAGGCCTACGTGCCCGAAGGTGCCTGGGGCCCGGGGGTCTGGGGGGCAGGATTTCCTCATCCAGCTGTGCGGGCCTGGGTAGCAGAGCTGAACATGGGAGCAAAAGGCCGAGTCCGATTGTCCTCCTGGTGGACGTCCAGCCCAGGAAGCAGGCAGGAAGCAGGGCTGATTGTGAGCCAAGGGGCTGGCGGAGCAGCCGGGCAGCCAGTCCGGGTCCAGGAGACGGCGCGGCCAGTGCAGGGGTGAGGCTGGGGGTGAGGAGGGGTGCGGCGGGGGCCGGGGGTGAGGAGGGGTGCGGCGGGGGCCGGGCGACAGGCAGTGGCACCCCTGCCTTCTCCCAGGGCTGCTTCCTGGCGCTCCTGCTTTGTGGCCTTCGCTCAGCTGCTAGGTTGTGTCAGACTCGCTGCGACCCCATCGACTGCTGCACACCCGGCTTCCCTGTCCTTTACCGTCTCCCGGAGGTTGCTCAAACTCATGTCCATTGAGTTGGTGATGCCATCTAGTCTCATCCTCTGCCCTCAATCTTTCCCAACATCAGGGTCTTTTCCAGGGAGTTGGGTCTTCGCATCAGGTGGCCAAAGTATTGATTGGAGCTTAAGCTTTAGCATCAGTCCTTCCAATGAATACTCAGGGTTGATTTCCTTTAGGATTGACTGATTTGATCTCCTTGCACTCCAAGGGACTCTCAAGAGTCTTCTCCCGCACCACAGTTTGAAAGCACCCTTCTTTGGTGCTCAGCCTTCTTCATGGGCCAACTCTGAAACCACTCGAAGTGAGAAGTGAAAGTGAAAGTCTCTCAGTCCTGGCCTTACATGACTGCTAGAAAAACCATAGCTTTGACTGTACAGACCATTGTCAACAAAGCTCTGTCTCTGCTTTTTAATCCCTGTCTAGGTTGGCCATGGCTCTCCTTCCAAGGAGAAGCTTTTGATTTCATGGCTGCTGTCATCATCCACAGTGATTTTGGAGCCCATGAAAATAAAATCTGTTACTTTCTCCACTTTTCCCCCTTCTGTTTGCCATGAAGTGATGGACTTGATGCCATGGTCTTATTTTTTTTATTGTTGAGTTTTAAGCCAGGTCAGTACTATCAGACTGTTTTGCAACCCAATGAGCTGTAGTCAGCTAGGCTCCTCTGTCCATGGGATTTCCCAGGCAAGAATATGGGAGTGGGTTGCCACTTCCTTCTCCAGGGGATCTTCCCAACCCAGGGATCGAACCTGTGTCTCCTGCATTGCAGGCGGCTTCTCTACGTAGCACCGAGCCACCAGGGAAGCCCCACTATTTTAGCATATGCAAATCATAACTCCATGTGGGGTCTCTGAAGATAACTTATTTTGATTGTTAGATGTACACATTGATAGAGGCTTGTATATTTTGTAAGGTTTAAAATTAATTTTTATATTTTCACGTCTAATTCTCATATGCACTTAGTGTGACATAAGATCACTCCGATATGCCAGCCAACTGTTAGCCCTGTGATTGAGAAGCTGTCTGTTGGTGGGGGCTTTCCTTGATACAGCCGTGAGACCCTGAGAACAAGTGAGGTGCGTTGTGTGTTGACCTGAGGTCCACATGGACATAACGTGTGTGTTTCTGGAGAAGTGAGAGGAGGGAGGAGACAGGAGGAGAGGGCCAGGTGCACAGAGCCGCGGCCTGGGCGATGCTGAGCCCCCCGCAGCCCAGGCAAGCTGCACTTTGCTGCTTTTGTTTTCGTCTTCACTTCTTGCTGACGAATCCTGTTGCGACTCAGCGCCTGTGATGTTCAACCTCTTTAGTTTGTTACGAGGTGAAGTTGTGACACACAAGCCCTTCTCACTTTCAGAGCACTGTTTGTGCAGATGGTGCTGGGTCCCCTCGTGTGCAAGGCTGGCCGGTGCTGCAGCCCTCAGGGGCTTGCTGAGGCGCTCGGCCCCCTCATGTGAGTGAGGCTGAGGGTCTTGTCCTCTGTGGACAGGGTGCTGTGTTTGGGTCCCTTACGTGGCCTACGGCTCAGACTCCCCTTGGAAGCCTGTTACAGACCTGAACAATTGAACTCAAATTAAAACCGCTTAAAAGTCCTTTCCATTGAGAATTTATATGAGAAAGTACTCCATGAAAGCTCTCCCCCTATTCAGACAGATTGTCCTGTTTTGCTAGCCCGAGTCGGTATTGTAATTTTCATAACAGTTAATAATGCTTAGATTTTTTTCTGGTGATTGGGGGACCACACAAAGGTGCATTTGTTGAGTGTGGTCCTCTTAATTCACTCATAACAGTGACTTACTAAATTAAATCCAAAGCGTTATTTTACCTTTACACAGTTAAGCCAAAATTAATCTGGACAACTAAATGCACATCTTGATCGCAATCCTGATTTCTAGGCGTGTCTGTACACACAAGCAGTGCAAGGAAGGAGGTCAGTGAAGGTGGTACGAGTGAAACACTTTGCTTTAGACGTCTGATGAGGAGTGAAGAATTTTCTCTGGATTCCTGATTAGATTGGAGTAGATAATTTGCATAAACTAAGATGTACACAAAAATGATGCCTTATTTAATACCATAGATACGGTATCTGGATCTGTGTTTAATAAATGTGCAGATAAGAGGTACACATAAATAATACTTGTGTTTGGTGGTGGGTTAGTCTTTAAGTTGTGTCCATCTTGAGACCCCCAAGGACTGTAGCCCACGGGGCTCCTCTGTCCATGGGATTCTCCAAGGAAGAATACTGGAATGGGTTGCCATTTCCTCCTCCAAGGGATCTTCCTGACTCAGGGATCAAACCCAATTCTCCTACATTGCAGGCAGATTCTTTACTAATTGAGCCACCAGTGAATTTATGTTTAATACCATACATAGATCCTGGAAATTTAAGAGTTTAAACTTAACTTTTCCTTTGAAGCACAAAATAGAGTTTGGTGTCTGTCAAACAAGATTTCTACTTTATCCTTTTAGTACAAATAGTATTTAATACAAATTATCTTTGTTAAAGTTGGATCCTTGAAGTTGGTATGTATAGTAAGATAAAATGAATTCTTTTCTACTTCAAAGAAATTTAACATGTGATCTCTTTTTAATAGATTTCTTTTGTAAATCATTAATTGCATAGTTTACCAGTGCGAGTAATAAATTGCATCAAGACTCAGTTAATTTAGATTTCCACTTTATTGGTAGGTTTCACCATTTTATCCTTCTTCTGACATTCACATGAAGTGTATGTTGTTTAGGAATGTCAATTAAATCATTCATGATGAGTTTAAATGTGCTCTGTTTACAAAGAAATACACGTATAGGCTTGGTTTGGCTTGTTAAACTATGTTTAGCTCGAAATTACCGTGATAGTTCTTAGGGAACAGTGATTTCAATGATGAGCTCAACCGGTATCAGTCTGAATCCTCCAGGCCAGGACACTGGAGTGGGCAGCCGTTCCCCTCTCCAGGGGCTCTTCGTGACCAGGGCTCACCCCCAGGTCACCTGCATTGCAGGGGGATTCTTTACCCTCTAGCCACCAGGGAGCCCAAGAGCGCTGGCAGGGGTAGCCTGTCCCTTCTCGAGGGGCTCTTCCTGACCCAGGAATCCACTTGGGGTCTCCTGCACGGCAGGCAGGTGCTTCACCAGCTGAGCCACCGGGGAGCCCTGTGCGCGGTCAGCGTGTTGGTGATTAAACGGGGTGCTTGCTGGACGACGGGTTTGCTGACGGCAGTTGTGCAGCTGCCGTGAATGGAAGGTCACTGCGGGGCCGGCCAGGGTGCGCTCCTGGTGGTGCTGGGTGAGTCAGGGCGCACCTTCTCTCCGAGTCCCCTTTCCCTACCCCCCGTGCGTTTCACTGGTGCCAGTTGTTGTTTCAGTAAAAAGTCGTTCAGAACTCAGCAGTGTTGGCAAGCTGAGCCTCTGAGGCTTGTTCTCTAGGACTGCTGACCGCCCCTCAGCCCTGATGGGAAGCCCGCGGCCTGCCTTGCTGAGTAGATCAGCTCTTGTTTGAACGCTCAGTGGAGGAGAGGCCTTGTTCGCTTTTTGTTTTGCTGGAGGGTCCTGTGTGACGCGCCCTGGAGTGGTTTTCTTGTTCGCTTGGTGTTTTGATGTTGACATCTATTGGGACACCTCAGAGCCTGTGGAGTCCGCACCTTAGGAAAGGCTGAGGGCCGTCTCGGGTTCTGGCGTGTTTCTCTGTCTTCCCTAGAAAGAAAGCATTTGGGCATTTGATGAAGACTGGGTGATTACGTCTGTGCTGTTGCTAGTTGAAATGATGTGAGTAGATACTTTAAAAATCTGGTTTCTTTACATTTCCTTTATATTAAATATTAATATTATAAAAGTGACTGTATCATATCATTTGGCAGTTTTGCAAAATTATTTTTATTACAGTTAAGTCAACGCTTCAACTTCCTGTCACCTCTTCTTTTTCTGTCATGATGGCGTGGAAGTGGCCATTTTTGCTAACATTTGTCAACAGCAGTAATGGAAAAGACTGTGGCTGTGGTTTATGTTAAATAATGCATTTCAGTCCTCTTCTGGTTTTAGAAGGTTGCTTCACAGAGAAGTAAATAGAGGTTCCTGGGAAGCTGCTGCATCTTTTTTGTGGGAAAGCGGATTATTCCTGAAGCTCCCCTTCTTCATCTGTCCAGATCAGAAGCGGTTGTTTGTGGAGCGAGGGCAGCTGAGGCTGTGCCGAGCGCTGTGCCCTTTTCTACGCATAGATGGCGGCAGAGTGTCGCAGACTTAGGGAGTCAGCCTGGCCTTAGAGCAGCCAGGAGGGACGGTGAGAACCGACCGCCCTCGGCCGGGCGCCTGTGTCCTGTAGTTAGGCACAAAATAGGAAAGCAAGCCTCCGTTGATAACACCAGGGTGCAGGAGGATGAAGAAGGCCNGATGGCGGCAGAGTGTCGCAGACTTAGGGAGTCAGCCTGGCCTTAGAGCAGCCAGGAGGGACGGTGAGAACCGACCGCCCTCGGCCCGGGCGCCGGTGTCCTGTAGTTAGGCACAAAATAGGAAAGAAAGCCTCCGTTGATAACACCAGGGTGCAGGAGGATGAAGAAGGCCGCGAGGAGCTGTAATACACTGGCCCTCCGGACAGACCCCGGGTGGGAAAGCTTAATCTTTGAAGGAATGTCACGCAGTCCTGGAAGGCGACAGGACTCAGCTAAGACGACAGGCCTGTCACGGCCCAGAGCCGGCCGGGCTGGGCTGCCGGGCGGGGCCAGCCAAGGAGAGACCAGAGCCAGCAGCGCGGGCAGGCACAGCCCGCCGCCCGCTCACTCGAGCCGGTCCCCAGGAGGAAGTGTCAGCCCAGAAATCAGGCAGGCAGGCCATGGGAACGTTCACTCCAAGGCAGCGTTTCAGAAACGGGAACTGCAGTCTCTTAGGGCTCCGTCCCCACGCTGGATCTGCTGTTCAGTGGACGAGGACAGACAGATTCCTTCAGAATGCGTCTGCAGTCAGCAAGTCATCTAATGTCTTAATTAGCATTCCTGAATAGTGACATCATCGTCATAAAAGGTGACACTCATCCTTACCATTAACGTTTAATATGTGTCTGCTTCTCCGGGGCCTTTCTGTGGCTGCCCACAAATTTCCAAGGTTGTTTTCAAGTTTCAGATTTGAGTTTGGTTAGAGCACAGGCAGGAAGGTCTGCAGAAGTGAAGCTGTGTTCACTAGAAACGTGAGACGTGGAAGCAGGTTAGAAAAGAGCGGTCTGTGGCGCGTCCCGAGCTGCTGCATCAGGCCGGCGGCTTGCTCCCCGTGGGCGTCGGAAGGGCTGCTCGGAGCACCGACGGCCGGCTGTCCAGGAAGCCGCCTGGGTGCCTTCCTGTTCTCCCCGCTGCCCCCGGCGCACCAGCCCCCCGTGTCACAGCACTGATCCCAAAGGTGTGTGTGACCCCCCGCTCCGACACCGTGAGCCTGGCAAGTCTCTCTGTGACAGCAACTTATTTCTCACATAATTATTTTTTTAGTAAATTTGATATCTTAACAGCCCCTTCCCTCATTTCTGGGTTAAAAACGCAGCACTTAATATAATTTATTTCTCAGCCTTCACGAAGGCTCACTTGAGCGTAGCTGCTGCCCCGGGGACGGCTGTGGCCGACAGGCCGGGCCCACGCCGGGCACCGCCGCGGCCTCGGAGCTGCTCTCACAAAGCTGCCGCTTGTTACTCGTTAGTGATGAAGGGGTTCCACCCTGTCACACGTCGGTAGGACAAGAGGATACACGCTGACATGTGGGCTCTGTTTTTCTGAGTTCAGCAAGCCATTGTGTTAACTTCACTTTGCACAGCTCAGTCTGTGTTATTCTCACTGTTTTCATAGTGTGAGCTCTGTAAATGTAAGAACTAAGAAACATTTGGACTAATCCAAATTTGAGTTTGATCCTAAACATGTAATTATTGTAGAATTTTGTGAGCTTCCAATTTAATTAAATGGAATTTTATAAGATGAAACTCTCACCACTGTACAGTCCTTAATATCAAAGTCTATGTTGTTTGAATTAGTTACAACTGTATATAAATTTCTTTATAAATCATTATCAGTGTATCAAATGCATTTGTTTTCGATTTAGATAGGAGTGTGTACGATCTGTTTTAGACCGACGTGCACTGTTTGCAGACAGCTTTTGGCCAGCATNGAATTAGTTACAACTGTATATAAATTTCTTTATAAATCATTATCAGTGTATCAAATGCATTTGTTTTCGATTTAGATAGGAGTGTGTACGATCTGTTTTAGACCGACGTGCACTGTTTGCAGACAGCTTTTGGCCAGAATACAGTGTGATTTGCAGGTGCCTGTACACTATTTTACACGTTTCTCCCTCTGCGGCCATCATTAGATTAGAGCGTGTGCTTTTTCTTGGTGGGAGAGTACCTGGCCGATTATTTATGTGACCTTTTTAAAAAAAAAGGACAATATTGCAAACTCCACTTCNTTGGCCAGCATACAGTGTGATTTGCAGGTGCCTGTACACTATTTTACACGTTTCTCCCTCTGCGGCCATCATTACATTAGAGCATGTGCTTTTTCTTGGTGGGAGAGTACCTGGCCGATTATTTATGTGACCTTTTTCAAAAAAAAGGACAATATTGCAAACTCCACTTCCTCTGACTACTTGATTTCTAAGAATCGTGTCTAGAGTAGGCAAATCTCACAAAATAACACTGTTTTAAAACTTTTAAAACCTGTATATATATATATATATTTTTTTTCCCTAGGTTAGCATCAGCACATTAGTTTTCCTTGATAAAATATTGTGAATATTTTACGCAAATAATTAAATGTAGAGCAATTAAAAATTTCCAGTTTGCTTACAGTTTTTCAAATGGATTTTAGAAAAGATGCTCTCTATGAATAATTTTTGATGCACTTTCAAAATAGAGAAACAGATTTTATATGAGTGATAGAGGTTTTTTAAAATTTTATTGGAATCATAGCTAATTATAATTCATAATGGTTTTACATTTGTAAAATGAATCTTACAAAACCTTAGATATTTGAAAATTTGCACTATAATGTAATAGTAGCTTTTGTATTGCTTCTCTTGAGTGTTTGTTTTTAATTGTGTTATCTTCTGTATAATTAACTAGGTACCATTTTAGTTGGTCAGTAAAATGGAGTATACTGTTTAGGATTATACTGTAAAAATATTTGTTCTTTTAATGCTTAGCTTTTCATTCTGACTATGCCTAAATTGTGCTTTTAAAAAATGATGTATTTTAAAATATGTAAGCGTTTTTAAATTGTCTATATTGATAGACAAGAGAGCCTTTAACCCTAAAGCATACTTTCTCACGTAAGTGTTGTTCTTCGTGAGGTGCTCATCATCTGTGGGAAATTTAGTAAATTTAAATGCCCAAAGTCCAGTTTTGGCTGCAAATTTACCCTTTTAAAGTCCCCTTTTCCTTTTACAGGCTGCGCCCTTATTTTGGGTCGAGCGCTCCCGTCCCTGACCGTGCTCTTTGCGGATCTAGTGGGGGCTCCGTCGTGTCTCTTGTCTCTCTCTCTGCCTGCTTCCTTCTCTCTCGGTTTCCTCTCAAGGGCTCCGCTTCTCCAGCTGAACATCTTTCATTACGATGAGTCTTGCTGTTGCAACTTCCTTGGCACAGGATCCAGAGACTGGTCCATAATGCACTTTGAGAAGTCTCTAAGGTGTGAAATATTAGCTTACCATTTTTTTCTCCCATTTTCTCCTTTGACAAGCTTTGTTGAATTTTCTATTTCTGGTTTTCAAACGTATTCTGCCATCCTGATTCTGAAAGAATGCTGCATAGATACGTCATTTAGGAAAATGTGTGTTTTAACTGACAACATAAATATCCTGGTTATGCAGTTTTCCAGTCAGAGATTTTATTGATAAATTTCAAACCATGAAAATTTGTTATTTATAATATAGCACAAATTGCATTTACTGCTTTTAGTAAAAGCATTTCACTACAATTTTGACACATTTAAAAAGAAAAGAAATCTCAGTGTCAGCTCATATGCTCATGAAATTTTAATAGAAGCATTGCAAGTTAATTTTATCTTTTTTCATAATAAAATAGAAGTTTGCAGAGCGTTTTGACTCCACTTACTCATTGTTTTGCAATTGCCGATGCAGTCGGCCGCTCTCACAGGTATGACAGTTACATTCTCTGTGTGCGACCACGACAGCGGAGGGCAGGGGCACGGTGCCCGCCCGTGCTTCCGGGCGCCTCCTCTCCCCCTCGGCAGCACGGCCTCCTCCCAGGCGCTGGCGCACGGCGCTCTGCACTCTCTGTCTGTCTGGTGTTCGTCCTGTGGCCTGACACTGTGTGTAGTGCCATGATTTCTCAGTTTTGCGGATTTTATTGCTGTTACTTTTTATTTGCAGTCTTCCATCTGTGTTAAACGAAAGACATGATTGTTGCCAACCATTAGACCCATTTTGAAGAATCTGTACTTCATCTAAGTTGTATTGAGAGTTCAGGCCTTTATCAATGGACCTTCATAAAGTTAAATAAAATAGCTTATTGCATGCACAGACATGTTCATGAAACAGCACTGTAACAAGGACAGTACTGATTGTTGGGACAATTAAAACATTAAGAAAACATATTTAAACGTAGTTAATGGCTAAAAATTTGTTGTTTATCTCTTAGAAAGTTGTGATAAATCTAAAAGATAACACAGGATTTCACTCTACTGAAAATTTATAGATGCATATTTATTTAACCCAGCTTTAATTGTATAATTATTTTATGATTTAAGCCTCATTGATCTTCTGTTTGTGATCAATATATTGAAATGTAAAACATCCTAAATACTAACACAGGGTTTTTTTTTTTTTTTTTTCATGATGAGAAACAGAAGGACTTAGGCTGGCTGGAATCTTTTCAGTCATGAAAAGCAGAACTCAGGAACCAAACCTGTAACTTCTCTGGGCCTCAGTTTGCACATCTGTGAAATGGGGTATGAGGCTTTGGGGACTGAGGGTTAGGTTGGGTGCTCTCTGCAGTCTTTTCCACCCTAAAATTCTACGATGATATGACACGTCTTTGCCATGCTGCTATGCGTGTCGGTATTAGCCACGTCTTGTCTAATATAAACGTTAGGTGTAAGAAAAGCTGAGGATGAAAATGTCAGTCTTGTTTCAAAACCATATTTTTGGGAAGAATCAGTTGATAGATTTTCATATTTAATGGTTTTCTTAAGAAATATCTGAAATCCTGATTTAGAGTAGATGCCTGTCTTTTTTTTTTTAAATGTGATACCGAAGAGTGGGAACTAGGTGTTTGATTGTGGAATAACGAGTTTGTCACACTCTACTAAATTATGCTAAATGGGCGTTTATGATGAGAAACGTGGCAGCTGAATGTAGACAGTGACTTTAGAAAACAAACTGAAATTTTAAAAAATTATCTTTAAAAGACAACAGAGGGAACATGATAATTTTACTTGTTGCTGTTCAGACGCTAAGCTGTGTCCACATGTTTGCGTCCCCGTGGCCTGCAGCACACCCGGCACCCCTGCCCTTCGCTGTCTCCCTGAGGTTTTGCCAGCACAGACCAAATTCATCACCTGGCAGGAAAAAAAAATTAAAAGTTTTAATTTCCAAAATATTTTATTGTTCATTTTTTATTTGGAGAGGAATTGTTATTTATTCCAAGAGCTTATAAATATCAGAGAAAGATACCTCATGCTAATAAAAATATGTCTTTTCCTCTTAGCTATTATTGTATTTAAATACTGTGTTCCCAAGTGAAAGATTCCAACATTATAACTAGCAGAGGTTCAAGTTCAATTATTTTTAAGTCATCCCGATTCTTTTTCCATTTAGTGGCGCTTCACAAGTTCAAGGTAGCAAACTTTTTTTAAGGTTGTTTTCTGAAGCTTATTATCATCTTATTTTAACCCCAATTGGGACATTCCTAAAAATAATTACTCTAAGCTTTTTATAGTTTCCTTCTACGACTTGTGGAAATCTTAAAAGTTTTCTGCAGAGATTGCTGTAACCCAAATAATCATGTAAAAACCTAACCACCTTTCTCTTTTGCAATTACTTTAAGTATTTAAGAATTTGTTTGCAGCTGGTTATAAATTGCATACAGACTCTTACATTGTTCTTTGTTTTTTGCTAGCTACAATAAAAGCTTTACAATTTTTAAATAGATTGCTTTCTTTGAGACTAAATTTTCCTTATTTGAAGAACAATTATAAAAATAACTTATGTGTAATTTAAAAAATAGCATCCTAGCTTATTTGGCTTTAGTAACATTAGGAAATATTTAATCAGCTTTTTATACTGTGTTTTCTCATCTTTTCTTTTTTTCCTTTGAAGCTGTGNGAGATGTGTATAAGAGACAGCAATTATAAAAATAACTTATGTGTAATTTAAAAAATAGCATCCTAGCTTATTTGGCTTTAGTAACATTAGGAAATATTTAATCAGCTTTTTATACTGTGTTTTCTCATCTTTTCTTTTTTTCCTTTGAAGCTGTGGCACTAATTCGAAGATACTTGACGGTTAATTCTGGAGTGCAGTCACTGGCCACATGGTCTGCACTTGACACTTCCTTCGTTGTCTGCACACTAGCCATCTGCAGTGCGGACTACCTTCTTATACCTGGAGGATTCCTTCTGTTTATGCACCAGATAACTAAATCTCAGAGAGCTTCTGCTCCTTGCCGTGGGGCCCCAGGCCCACTATCTGGGTGCTGAGCAGCAGAATCAGGGCTGTTAAGGCTTCCTTGCTGTCTCTCCAGCATCTTCGCTGCTTTGTCCGAGCAGGACGTGGATAGATTGCTTGGAATTCCTGCAGAGCCTTTCCTGTGTAATCATGATGGCAGAGGTTGCAGGCGTTTGTCAGGGGCACTCACACATGTGACAGTAGTTTAAGGGGCGGGGGGAGGTGGGTTTATTACCAATGAAACATTAGCACTCTTATATTTAAAGCCAAACATAATTTACGTCCAGCCCCGCCCCTTGCTGCTCTACCTGTCAGCTCTGATTTAAACCGCCCCCCTGCCCGTGGCATCCATCTCCCTCCCGCCGCCCCCACGCGCCACCCTCTGCAGATCGCAGGCGAGGAGCTGGGAAGGGCGCTGACTAGAAACATCTGCCGCACTGGCGCTGAGACACGCTCGGCAGGCGGTGTTTGGGGCGGGGGTGTGCCTGTGCCCTGCGAGAGGGAGGAGATGCTTCTCGTTTAAGCGCTTCTCTGCGACCACGCTGTGTTTCCAGTCTGACTTCACTGAGGCTTCCAGTAGCCAAGTCAGAGAGCTGTCTTGGTCAATGTCGCATTGTGCTTGAAAATATGTGGGCAATTTTCAAACGTCTTACGGTATTGATTTCTAACATAATTCCACGGGGGTGGGAGAACAGAGTCTGTATGGTTTCAATACCTTTAGACATGACCCTCCTGCACCTTAGTTTATGTCCCTGGATGTGTTCCAGGGTCTCCTAGTTTACAGCCTGTGGAAACTTGAATAGAATTTGCATCCTGCTGTTGAGTGACAGTTGTTTAAATCTTAATTATGTTGAACTGGTCATAGTGCTCTTCAGGACTCCTGTATCCTTCTATTTCTCTGTGTATTCGTTCAGTTCATTTTTAAGAATTTGATATTAAAACTCCAAGTAAAAATCTTAATTCACTTAAAAACAATTGTAATATATGGTGGAATTATAATTAACTTTGTTCTGTATTTTTCAAGTCTCCTGTAAATGTGTTATCATACTTTCATAATTTAAAGAATAGAAATGAAAAAATAATTTCGTAAAATAAAGTATTAAGTTTTCAGATTCTGAAAATCTCATGGTCTGGAACAGTCTCCCTTGGACTTCTGGGTGTTGTTGTCATTCTTCCTTTCATTTATTCTGCAGCTTGGAACCTTGTCTGGTTTATTTTTCCTTTTCCTTTCAAATAGCATCATTTTCTTTGTATTGTGCACAGCGTGATAACTTTAAGATAAAACCTGTTGAATAGATTCACGTTGGCCATCGACATACGCACGGTATGTATCTGTGTTTGGAAACTGTCTTTTAAGAAAAGACAAAAACGTATTCTTGGTCTCTTAAATATATGGACACTTAAAATATGAAACGTGCACTCCTCCACTAAAGCGGCCTCTTAGACGTGTGTACACGCACCCCAAGTGCATGCTCAAGTCGGCCTCTCTGGCAGGACCACGGTCGCTTGCTTAGGACTCTGCTGAGCTCCCTCTAACTCAGGGCTGACACCCTGATGTTTGAGTGGGGGAGCTCCTTGCTGACAGGTTGAGGAGGCTTTTATTGTTCCCAGCTTGGTGAGAATCGTTTTCCCTTTGCTTTTGATAAGTCCTGGAAACTTTGAGCAATACTTGACCTTCTCGGCCTGAGAGACTATTAAGATGTTTTCTAGAACGAACCTTACCATGTCGTTAATAATTTGAATTGCACTTGACCTAGTAACAGCTGTCACACAGCTTGTCATTTTTCAAACGGCAAATTATTGATGTAGTGATTTTCACTGCATCAGTTAACATCAGTGACCATGAAGGCTTTATTTCTGAAATAGACACTGAATATTTTCCCTACTGGGTTGCACTTAAACTGTGCTCGCGTTTACAGATCTGTTGTATTTTCTTAAAACATAAGCAAATCCTAGTAATAAAAGGAATACAAACATATATATATGTATGTATGTATATATACTTGGAAATCATAAAATATACCTTATTTCTCGGCAAACGTATTATGCTGCTTTAAAACACCCTGATGTGTATAAATCCTAATTTAGAAAAGGAATAGGATTACCAGTGTAAATTATAGTGTGACCGTTTACTTTATAAGTTATTTCATCTGGGGGTTCTTTTTAATAAGCTTTCTGTGTCACTTTACTAAATATTAGAATCTCTGTGTATTTACCCAGTAGAATTGAGGACATTATGCCACGTCGTAGCTCTATCTCTGGGTGACAGCAGGGTTGAACTCCTTATGTGGTCATTTAGATTTCCTGGTATTTCCTTCTGTGAAATGCCTATTCCTAGTCTTTGTCCATTCGGTTCTTCTACCGTTCTTATTGCTGATTTATAGGAATTCCTATAAATCTTCCATCAGTTAAATATGTTGCAAATACATTATTCCAGTTTGTCAGTTCTGTGCTAACTTTGTGGTGTCCTCTGAACATAAATCTTCATTTTCTGAGGTCAGACCTTTTTGGTGGGGGCGTTGTGGGGTTTGCTGGAGAAACCCTCTTGTGGATTGCACACTTTCTCTGATAGGTTCCACAGCTGATGGGCCCTGTCAGCTGCTTTGGAAGCTGTCACCTGGGATATATTGTTGAAAGGGTTCACACACTAGCCTGTGTTCGACCAAATGACTGCCGAGCTTCCTTCCACCTCCACGATTCTAGAATTCCATTCTCTTACAGACAGAGTCAAAATGGAGGGCTGTGAAGCCTGAAATATATACCAGATTTGCAAGAAACACACTCTGTTTCACCCAAGACACCACTGGTTTTCAGAGGCATTGCTATTCTATGTCCTGTTAGGAGAGAGGAGCCCCTTGTCTCGTCTGTGAGAAGAAAATCCGTACAGACCACGTCTTCGGTGTCGGCATAGCTGTGCCCGCGCTGTCCCTTAGCGGGCTTACCGCATCCCGGGCCTTCGCAGGACGTCCTCCTCCTCGCGCGTGCGTGCCGTGTCCTTGCTGCCTCGCATCTGCGTCCTCTGGCACTCAGCCTTGCGCTGACACCTTCCCCAGCGCTGGTTCTGCCTTTGGACTTGTCAGAAGATCGTGGTCTAAACCCAAACCAGCTTCTTTCCAGTCTCTGTGCCATTTGTTCTAGTTGTCCCCAAACCACCAAACTTTACCAAAGCGTCCACCTCTCTTGTTATACATCCATAACTTACACTGTTTACCAGAGTCTTAAATCTGCTGTGTTTTCCCTGAGCGCTTATTTTATTGAAGCTGTTTGTAAAATGTGGGCTTCGTTAAGCAGGTGGCACCCCAGGGCCCCCATCTGCTCCTCTGTGCAGAGTGGACTCTGACTTGCTTTATTGGAGTCACACTGTGCTCTTGAGTGACAGCTGAAATGCGCCCGTGTTCACAGATGCTTAGCCCACTGGCTGTGTCTCCCTCTGCCCTCAGTGTGTTTATTTGCTGCTGCTGTTTAGCCGCTGCGTCATGTCCTACTCTCTGTGACCCCGTGGACTGTAGCCTGCCAGGCTCTTCTGTCCATGGGATTTCCCAGGCAAGAATGCTGGCGTGGTTGCCATTCCCTTCTCCAGGGGGTCTTCCCAGCCCAGGGATGGAGCCCATGTCTCCCGCACTGGCAGGCGGGTTCTTTGCTGCCAGGCCACCAGGGAGGCCCCTCTGTCTATTGATTTGGCTGCACGTGGCCTTAGTTGTGTCGTGCGTGATCTAATTCCCTGACCAGGGGTTGAACCCAGATCCCCTGCACTGGGGATGCGAAGATCCGTAGCCACTGGACCACCAGGGAAGTCCCTGGCTTGCTTTTATAATTTAGTATTTGGACTTGAGACTCCTGGGAGACTTCAGATGTAAGTTTCCATCTTACAGATCTCAGTTGAATATTTTGTCTGCCGTGATTCAACAACTTGAAAGTTTTCTTCTGTGATGCCGCTGGAATCTCTGGCATGACCACTGTAAACGCGCTCTGTGTGTTTCCAAGCCTGTGTCCACGCCCCGACTTGCATGTGGAGCGGAGCTTTGGTGCGTCCAGCAGGAGGGTCCGCGCAGCTGGGCATCGGTGTCGGCCTTTAGCCCCCTGGGAGGGCCAGGCAGTTTAGAATCTCCCTGTTTTCTCACAGGGCCTGCCTTTCACCATCCTGTTGACAAGAGTATCGTGAGGACTATTTAGGCCAGAAGACTTGGGGATTAACACAAAACTATTTCTTGAGAAGTGCCTTCTCCCTTAAGCACTATTTTCCCATTATATCAGGTCTTTGAAACGTTTTTTTAATGAAATTCTGTTTTTAAATTACAAAAGCAGCAATATCAGAGCAAATTTGGAAAATTAAAAAAAAGTCTTTAAAATCTTAACACTGGAACCTATATTTTACCTTTTTTTTTTTTTTGGATGTTTCCCTTTCTGGCTTGTTGAATTCCATGGACTTGTACTATGCATTCAACTTTGTGCCATTTTTAGAAATAAAATTTTATAAAATGATTCTTTTTAAAATAATAAGCATCACTTCAGTAGCTGTGTAATCGTACATGTTTTTCAGTTTCAAGGCTCACACAGAATGACTGTACATTTAATTGAATGTTATATTTAAAGTGCCTGCTCGTGCATTTCTCTCATTTGCTTGGGTCTGTTCCCTGATGTCTCTGATAATGTGCTGTTAGAGCTGCTAACTACTGTCCTCTCTGGGGAATTAGTCGAATCTGTGCTGACCATATGAAGTGCCTTGGACATTATGTTTTAAGACAAATCTGTGATTTTGTCGTCCTATCATTTTCTTACTTTATAAAAAGCCGAGTACGTAATGCAGACAACAGGTTTTTGGTCTGTTTATTTGTATTTTTTTTAAAGTGGATTTTTTTCTTTTTTGTCTTCTTTTAAATATGAACAAATGTTGACCTATTTTCCATTTAAAATAGAGATTTCAAAATGCCCGACGACTGGCAGAGGCGAAATGTGCTTGAACTTGACCCTCAGTTCGTTTAGTTACATCTGGAAAGCCTGGTAACTCTATAAGCCAAGTTGGTGGAGAGACTACAGATTTCTTGCTTCGTCATACTTTTATAGTTTTGCCATGTTCTGATGGGCAAGTACAGCCCAGAAAATGGAAAAATGACTAATTTTTGTTCTGTAAATTTATATAGCCATTATGACTGGCTCATACAGCTCCGTGCATTTCCTGACAGCTCCCAGGGTCTTTGCTTGCCTATCAGGCCTTGTGCTTTATTCAGATCATCGTTTATGTTGCCAGCAAGTTACAGCTGTTCTTTTGCCTGGAGTGTCTAACATGCCCAGCTCCTACCTGTGGAGTTCTGGGCGAGCTGTTTGTTGTTGCTCTCCAGAGGAGCGCTCCAGGCGCTGAGCCCCTCTGCGCTTCATGGGTGTGATTGCAGAATCTCTTTCCTTGCTGCTCTCTAATGTGGGTACCTGTGGGCGAGCACCTTCTCTGTTCGCTGGGAAGAGGCGGTGAGCTTGTCTCCAGGTTCCCTACAACCCTGGAAGCAGGGTCTAAAAGGTCACCCGGCCTGACTCTGCGAGTGGTGCTCGACTCTGCGTTTCAAAGCACACCTGTTGCCAACAGCACGAAGGTGCTGAGCCCAGGCTGGGTCCCGCCCGGGTGCCTGGAGAATGCAGAGCATCGCGCGGCGCCCCCTCCTGCCCCACGCCTCAGGGTAGGTGGCCGCTGCGGCAGAAGGACCGGCAGAAGGACCAGCGGCGTGCCGCCCTCGGAGGGGGAGGGCTGTCTGGAGGGAAGGGCGGTGTCAGGGGAAGTCGCAGAAAGGGGGCTGCATCTGAGCGAGGAAGACTGAAGCCGGATTCTGCCGGGTGGTCAGGGAAGGGCGCGGGTCAGAGCCGGCAGCGCCAGCCGGGGTGTGACCGCGGCGGGGTGCGGGCAGGCTCGCGGTGCCGCTGGCCGTGGCAGCCCTTCCGCCCTCAGGCTGAGGGTCCTATCTTTCTCCATGTGGCAGGTCTCACATTGCTGTTTCTGCTTTCTCCCTGGGGAACCGTGCACAAATCCAGGGGTTTCCTTACGTGTCTTCTCTCTTGGCTGGGAAAGGGTGTTTATTCCCCGCAGAACCCCCACTCCAAACTGGGCTCAGCCTTTCCGCTGCCCCTCAGGCCCACAGCCCGCCTCCTCCAGCCGGGCTTCCTGCTGCAGTCACGGTCCCAGGTCCTGATTCTCGACTGCCGGCCTCTCCCACCTGCCTTGGTCCTTCCTCAGATAAATGCTTGGAATTGAATTTTTCATACTAGGCTGTGGCCCCAGTGGTGTGGAAAGAAATGAGTCTACAGTTGTCTTTGATCTAGTGACTAAACTTCTGTTTATCCAACCAAGATTGTGAAGACTGTTTTGCTCAGTATATCCAGCTGGCCATTACGGGCATGCTAAATGCACTTAGACTGTACTTATCACTCACGACGACTCGACAGTGATGGGGGTCCCGAGAAGGGGGATGGGGGAACGGAAAACGAGCCCTTGAATAGCGCTTAGGTGCCTAGCCACGGAGAAATGAAGAGCCCAGGTCAGTTCCCCTGAAGAGATTTTAATGTGTTCTGATCACTTGAACTTATTTAATGCATGGGGCATACTGTGTAGCTAATGGTGTTTGGGGGTCACCTTTCGAGATATGTTGTTTCCTCATCCATCCAAACATCTGGTGAGGCCATTTCAGACCAAGTTGGGCTCCCTATCAGCGTACTTTAAAAGTAAGCAATTCTGGCTGAATACGATGAAGCCTCCTGTACTGTAAACCGAGAAGCAATTTAGCTGGCAACTCAGAAGTGCAGAGCAACGCGAGAATGAAATGAGATAAATCCCCCCCGGCGGTTCACAGCGCACACCCTGAAGGGATGGCTGCCGGGGCTGTGCATAGACTGTGCTTTTATGAAGGCTTGGAATTTCCAAATATTTATCCTGGCAGCGCTTTATTCTTAAATCACAGGAGGAACTTACTGTCCTTTTTCCTTTCAGTTCTGTTCGGCTGATAGTCTGAACTAACAAGTGATGAGACCTTGACACTTCAGCTAAATCCTTCTTTGATACTCTAAAGTACATATTCCATTTTGGTTGTAGAGGACTTGTTCAAATTATTTTATGCCATTATAAGCATAGTAAGAGTTCAGACATTTAAAAATATGTGTTTTAATTTGAACCAGTATCAGTATGAATCAAAATGCTATTCCACAAAGTTTGGGGTTTTATGCCATTATAATTAAAATAGAGAAACGAGGTTTTCTGGTTTTGTTGTTCTAGCTTGTGACTGAAATCCTGGAAAGCCATGCACAGCAGGCCATTTTATAAACTTAGGACTTAAAAAAAAAATCTATTCTTATTTATCCGGGCTGAATGCTGCTTTGAAATTTTAAGAGATGTGTTGATCTTGGGGATGTAAATCATTAGGAATATTTTCTGTGTATTTGCTGGTGCCTGGCCTAATAAAATAATTTGTTTTTTGGTGGGAAATAACTTTGTTTATAACTATCAAGTGAATACATTAATCTCAGTTTTGTAAATACTTTTTTTTTTTTCTCTAAGTATAGGAACTTTTTATACTTATTGCCAGGAGATTTGGGGCCAGATAATGTCCTAGTTTACTACAATACTTCCTGTGTATGGAGATTTGAATTTATTCTTTTGTTCTATATCCAGGGATATTGTAGGGTAGATTACTTGGATCAAATCTTCTATTGAAAACAACTAAAAATGCAGAGTAAAGAATATCTTAAATCTCCTTAAAGTAGCTTGAGTGAATAAGATCGTAAGCAGTTATCGGGAAAGCAGGGATGTAACCACACACTCAGGCTGCTTTAATCCTGGAAGTGGTCGCCTATCTGGCCAGCTGGAGCGTCGTTCTGACAGGCTTGTGTGATGAGAAAGATGGGGACCTAACAGCTGCAGCACCAGGCTTGGGATGCATCAGACGGAAACCCTGGCTCCACCTCCAGCGGCTTCCCCGGGAAGGTTGCTTTGGTCTCAACAGAGGCGAGTGGAGGGAAATTGCTGAGAAGCTGTCACCCCAGGGGGCCCCCTCGAGCGAGCTGTCACCCAAAGTCGAATCACAGCCAGAAAGCTGTGAGCCTGGGGTCTGGCCTTAGGAATACGCACGTGTGCAGAACCCTTGGGCTCCTCACAGCGGCTGATGAAACTCCTCTCCGGGGGAACTGACACGAATATGAGCAGCACGCACTGTGGAATGGCCAGGCACCGGAAGGGGCGCCTCCCCGGCCTCTGCTCCTCTCTGCGCCCGCGCTCGCTTCCCCGCCGCTTTCCGTTCTCTGCGCCCCCTCGCCCCCTTCCTTGCCCGCTCCCCTCCAGCCTCACCCCCCTGGCTCAGAGCCCCGGAACCCACTCTCTGGCCCGCTCCGCTCCTGCGGCTCCAGGCAAGCTTGTCCCCCATCTCACCCACCCTGTGCGGTCAGAGTCTGTGCGTTGGCTTCCGTTTTGTTTTTTTCTTCCCAGATTCAATGGTGAGCCGAGTTCGGGCTAATGAGGCCCCTTTTTGAAACCCTTAGGTGTGTCTGAGTGGAGCTTCCCTCTGACCTCCCCCTGGTCTGGCCTCAGCTGGACCGCCCTTCACTGTCTGCAGGGCCTGGGCCCCGGCTGCGAGCGCACTCTGCTTCCAGGGTGCCTCGCGTGCTGGGGCCCGGACTGGCCCGGGTGCTCTCTGAAGGGGTGAGGCCTCTTGTTCTGCTGCCGGCAGTGGCTCTTCACAGAGAGGTCATGCGCATGGTTGTCTAGTGAACTTTCACCAGGTGAATCTGTGGCTACGCGAAAGCAGGTAACAGCTTTGCTGAAAGAAATCCCGAGCTGTGAGGCGGGAGGAGAGAGGGGCGGGTTGGGCGGACACTGCCCACACTGGAGCTCTTTGGTTTGCAGGACGCGTCCCGTGGATTTTTTGCCCCTTTAATCTTTATGTGATCTTGCCATGCAGGCAGTGCGATCCTCATCACTGCCATTTGTGCGGAAAAGCTCACTTCCAGCCAGACTTTCTTTTTGCAGTTGAGTGACTTGGTTCACTTCTGGAAGCTTCAGCTAAACACCACACTCCCACCTTCTGCTCTTGACTGCAGGTTTGCTTTTTTCACACTGTGACCCCCTGCTGCAATCACTAATTTCGCCTTGTAACCTTGGCAAGACATTTGGCCTTTTTCTTCCATGGCATTTTCATCTGTAAAGTTAATACTCCATGTCAGAATGTTTTATTATATTGAATAGCTTCTGTTTTGCCTTTTGACCTTTTTAACCACCTCTCTTTCCTCCATTCCAGTGTACGAATGTATTATATTACTTTGCAGACAAATAAAGTAGATAAACACTGAATTAATTGTTACATCCAAAGTTCCTTTTTCAGCTCTTGTTGGGTGAGGAAAAACAAAGATCTTACTTGTATAAACAAAATATGTCAACAGATTATATACAGAAATGCCAACAAGAATCTTAGGACACAAAACTTGGGCGACGTAGATAATCTCCCTGATTATAGAGTCTTCACTCAGTCTAAAATGTTGGCAAAAATAGCAGTTTCTTTGATGCTGATAATATTTTAGAACAAAGAGTCAAACTGTGATAGCTCTTGGGATCATTAAAAGTTCAAGACACTGAGCTTGTTTTCCGTTCCAGAGGAAAGACAGCGGTGGTGGGAGCTGAGGAATGCTGCGGTGGGTGAGTGCTGGTGCAGCGTTTACTGAGCGCCGACAGACTCCAGTAGCGAGGAGCCAATATCTGTCCTTAAATCTGAAAAGCGAAGAGAAATGATGGGCCCGAAGGCAAGTTCTTTGCGAGAAGATTTCTTCTGGGGCTGAGTCTGAGAGACGGTCACTCCCCAGTGCTGCACCCACACTCCTCTGCTGCAGGTGGCCACTGCTCCTGGGAACTCACGGCAGCGGCAAGGCCAAGTCCTTTGACTGCAGGAAGTCCATCTATGATGAGGATGATGTAAAGAGGGAAGAAGTGTCTATATTTTTCATGCGAAGGAAGAAAGAATTTAAATGTCTATGGATACAATTGTGATGATTGACTATTGGTTATTAAATGCACCCCTGTTCAGGATGGAGTGACAGAGCGCCCTTCCATCTTTGCCCTGACCCGTGCTGTCCGAGTGTCTGGTCATCCTGTGCCTGCGGGGCTGTGTCCTGTGGGAACCGTCCCAGACATGGGCTCGCAGGGGCCAGGGCTCTTGGGTCCTCATAAATCACATCTTAGTATTTTAGCTCAGCATTTCAGCAGGGTTTTTATGTTAATATTTTATTTGGAGCAATATTGTAATTTTCCAAGTATTTCTCTCATGGAAACTCCCGAGTCCACAAAGGATGGAGACAGATATTTCAGGGCTTTTTTGTTGCTCCAGACAGCAGCGAGCACTGGCAGCAGTGAGGTCCTGCACGGAGAACTAGTGCCGTTAGCTGAGGGCTGCTGTCAAAGCCCGCCCTTCACAGTCTCAGCCAGAGGGCCCGGGAGGCCCCCGTGCTGCGCCGCCCTGCGTCTCTCGGCCAGCCCGCGGCCTGGAGGGCAGTGAGGCCACGGAGCGGATGTACCGGCCACCAGCAGCTCTCTGCGAAACGCCTGTGGTAGTAATGGAGAAGCGTGTCGGCGCTGGGCGGCAGCCCCACCAGCTTCTGGCTGGAGCCCCACGGGGCTGTGGGGCGTGGCTTTGAGGGGCACCCCTGCTTCTCTGGCTGGCTGTTTGTGGAGACCTCGGTGGAGACGCTGCCTGCCCCCTGAGTGAGGGGTGCCTGTGTGTCAGGATGGTGCAAACCGAGGGGCGTGGAGTGTGACTGTCTTTGTGCTTCTTTGAACTGTGTCTTAGATCCAAGGAAGCCTGGCTTCTCCTAGAGGGATGGGAAGGATTTCATAGATTCTGCGACTCGGAGGGAAGGCCGGTGCTCAGATGGACAGAGCAGTCACCTCAAGACCCAAGACTGCTGGTGACGCAGCCGGCACAGGTGGTCTAGGCTCCACGGTGGGGTGGCCCCAGTGGCCAACGCGCAAGAAGAGAGAGCTGGCCAGTCGCCACTCACAGGGATCGACCACGCCCAGCTAGGGAGAGCAGGTCCTGGATTCGACTGTTCCTTAGAGGACCAGATTTCATGGTAGATAGTTTTTCTTCTGATGAGACTGGCATGTAAAACACCAAGAGAAGTTAGGAGTAAGAGGGTGCGGCTGCTGGAGATACCGTGCGTAGGAGCCGTCCTTTCATCTTGGGTTCAGAACATCGTCCTTCACTTATTTACTTGAGTTGGTGAGAAAGAAGCTTGATTGATTCAGGACACTGAAGAGCTATAGTGAAAGAAAAAAAGTAAGCGAAAAATGAACACAGTACGAACCTGTTACAGATGTCTGGGGCGACATGTGGAGGGAAAGATGGGGTATGGGGTGGGATTGGGCTTCTCAAAGGCAAGAGAAAGGTATTTTGGTTTTTCCAAGGAGGAGAGAGTGCTTTCATGAAGGCTCCCCTGCCAGAGGCTCGTCATGGTTGTAGAAGAAGCGAACGTTTCTGGGCGTGAATGTGCTAGTTCAGGCTGTTTCCCGGGCTTCCGTGGCTTACCTGGAGAAACTGGTAAAGTCTTGAAACATGACTGAGGCGGCCAGGCTTTGTGCTGACTCCTGCATTTGGCTGTGCTCTCAGGACCAGCTGCTCGGCTGGCTCTCTCACTCAAGCCCCTTCAGACGGTCTCTGATGAAGCGGCCGGCCACTGACTTGTCCCCCACGTCACAGGTACCAGCTACACGTAAGCCCGCACTCTTACTTCTGGAAAGTTGAGTTCAAGAATTTTATTTGGATTATTTTATTACAGCTACTTGCTGTGCAATGAAGGGTCGTTGACTAAGATCTGGTAGCAATTTTAGATGTTGGAAATTCAGTCTTCAACTGCCGCTTGAACAAATAAGCAGCTTCTCCAGCGTGCGGCCCCCGGCCCACTCGCAGCGGGTGTTTGCAGAGCTGCCCTGGGCTCTCTGGTCTGCACGGTCAGTGTGACTTAGAAGACGTCTCCCTTCCCTCGGACCTGCAAGACCCACAGACGCAGGGCCCTCTGCCCTCGGGCGGGGCTGCTGCTGTGCAGAGAACCCACAAGGGAGGGGGAGGCTGAGGTGATCAAGAGTAAGAGGATGCGACTTGTATCCTCCAGAGACTTAATCTGAAGTGTAAGTTACCTGCATTCGCCTGAAACACAGAGCCTAGCCCTGGGTTCCACATATAGTGGGCATTTGATACAATGTTTTTTAGTTTGGTTTTCTCTACCCAGAGCTATCCTGGAGACATATAATTTTGACCAACTGACTTATGATTCATAGTATCTTGAATACTGTTTATTTTAGCATTAGATGTTACTTTCCCTTCAAGTGGAAATAATTTCTGTTAATGTGGGACACTGGAAGGCCTGCCCCCCAATTAACTGGGATGTTTTGGTGAAAACAGACCTCCAAGTGGTGAATCTGTCAGGAATCACTGGCAGATGATAAATACACCATAATTTTAAAATTACTTGATGAGGGGCTTGCCTGATAGACGGCAGTTACATTTAAGAGCCCTCAGAGCGTGAAGATGGATGCGAAAGGGGGACCTTGCCGTCCGTTCAGGCAAGCCTGCTTTCCGAGCACCCATGCGACCTTCGACCCCTGACCTCTCAAGAGTCACCGCCATGTCAGAGGGGTAGCAGGCTCCCTCTGAACTGGCATTTCGGACTGAGTGTTTCTGATTCAATTGTCACTTCCTAAATAGTTGTTACACCTCTTGTCTTTTTGCCCATTTCATTTCACACATCTCCAGAAAATGAAGATTTTTTTTTTTTTAAGATATAAAGAACAGTTAAGGTTGAGCGCTCGCCAGCAACGGGCTGTGTGATCGTGGGCAAGTCTTTTCATCTTGCGGGGCTCAGCTGTAGTATCTGTCGACTGAGGCTATTATGCTAGACCAGTGTTTTAGGACTTTTTTGCCCACCCAGGGGCACAAAAATATTCTTGTGAAAAATCCTGATGCACATGTGCATGTGTGTGCACATGTGTGTGCATGTGCACATGTACGCACACGTGTGTGTGTGTGTGTGTGTGTGTGTGTGTGTGTGTGTGTGTGTGTGTGTGTTGGGCACAAGTGACACAGAGTGACGTGTGTCCTCCTGGGCTCAGTGTGCTCCTTGCGTGTGTTGTGAACTGACTCCAGGGCCCTGCATCCTCACCCCTGTTAGGAAAACACTGGATGGGATGCCCTCTGTCCCACTGATGTTAGGACTTTAAACTGAATGCGTGGAGTGGATGTTACGATTTTTTGACTAGGAACGCGAGTGAGTTTTTGGCAGTGACACGCTGCAGTCCCAGCAGCATGAGGGGCGGCCGTGCGGGCCTTGGGGCCCGGGGCCGGGTGAGCGGCGCTGGACCTCGTCAGCCTGCGCGCAGAGCTTCAGCGAGGACGCCGAGGCGGCTCCTTGAGGCTGCAGGGCTGCTCCCACATGGCCCGGGAGTCAGCTGTTTTGCTGAAAATGGAGGCTGCTGTGCTTTAGTCTCATCGTGTGTGAAGTTGCCATTTTGTAGCCTCCAAACAGTTGAAGAGTCAGCATTACGAGACTGTTCAACCCAGGAAATCACCAAAGGTTACATGCCCGGCGGAAGGCATTCTAATTGTCCTCTGATGACCCAAAGCCCATCTCCTTTTCCCTACTATTCTATGTGGAATTTACCGCATTTTAAAGCTCACTAAACAAACTGCGGAGAAGGCTGAGACGTCCCATCGTATTGCACAAGCCCAAAACACCTTCTCGGTCAGGACCAGACAGTGGGTCTGGGAGGTCAGGGGGCGTCCCGACCACCTTTGTTCTGAAAAAGGCACTGTTTAGGGGTCGGGAGTGAAGGGTGATTGTAGGGTCCCCAGCGTAGTCGTTTCTGCGTTCTTCACTTCCCGGAGGCAGGCGTGTCTTGTCGTTGGCTGGGGGTCCGTGGCCGCCGCAGGCTCCGCGGGACTGACTGTGCTCCTCGCCCGTGTGCCTTGGGACTGCTGGTGCTTTCTCCGCACCCCGAGCCAGCACCCCCTCCCCGAGAGGTTGCTCTCCACCATCCTCCCCGGATGATGGAGAGCAACCAGATACGTTTAGAAAGGTGCCTCCCCGCTGGCCCAGAGCTGTCCCCTGGATGCTCTGTGGTCAGCGCAGGGGGGGGCCCCTGCAGAGGTCCCAGGAGTCGAGGCAGGCGGGGGCTGTGTTCACGTCCCCTCTGCACCGACTGTCTAATGTGAACATTCCAATGCTGAACACAACACCGAGAGCTGAGGTTTCCAGGGAAGGGTCGCTGAGCCTCAGATGGACACAAAAAGTGCGCGCAGAAAGAAAGCAGCATGTTAATGCGGAATATCTGAACCTGAGACGGAGGAAGGCCACTCGCTCATCTGGTTTAGGGGGATAGAAATTCACAGATGTGTTTGTGATTTTACCAGCTGTGGAGATTTCAGATATCGAAACGGCATTTGAAACAGGAAGATGGGGTTCAGGTTAGGGACCCGTGAATAACAAAGTGAAAATGGTGTTATTCTAGCAGCTCACAGATCCCTTATTGTGCTCGCCTCCACGGAGTCTTGACGAGATGATCTCGAAAGAGTGTGGCCTGTTGTTCTTGGCTTTTATTGATTTTGTTCCGTGCAGTGTGAAGGCTCCACTGCTTGTCCTGAAATAATGAAATTGAGAGAAGATTGATTTTGGATGACTTCCAGTATCTTTCCTTAAACTTGAGTTTGCAGGAATCGGTCACTCAGAATCAAAGCCCCAGTTCCCACAGTCCACTCCCTGCTGCTGTGAATCAAGAGTCTATAGTTGATGTGTTTAGTAGCTTTGAGAGAGCGCCTCCCAGGCAGCCCAGTGGTGAAGAATCTGCCCGTCAATGCAGGAGGCACAGGTTCAGTCCCTGGGTTGGGAAGATCCCCTGGAGAATAAAATGGCAACCCACTCCAGTGTCCTTGGCCAGAGAATCCCATGGACAGAGGAGCCTGGCGGGCTGTAGTCCACAGAGGTGCAAAGAGTCAGACACGACTGAGTGGCTGAAAGCAGTAGGAGTAGCTTTCAGAGAACTGGGAGATTATAGCCTGTTTTGTAGCAGAAGTACTGCCACATTCAATCGGTGCTATTGAAAAATAAAAAATAAAAGGGGAGAACATTCCAGAGCCTCTCGATGCCCTGCCTTTTTTCAGTTCAGTTTAGTCTCTCGGTTGTCTCCAACTCTGCGACCCCATGAACCGCAGCACACCAGGCCTCCCTGTCCATCACCAACTGCTGGAGTCCACCCAAACCCATGTCCATTGAGCCGGTGATGCCATCCAGCCATCTCATCTTCTGTCATCCCCTTCTCCTCCTGCCCTCAGTCTTTCCCAGCATCAGGGTCTTTTCAGATGAGTCAGCTCTTCGCATCAGGTGGCCAAAGTATCGGAGTTTCAGGTTCAACATCAGTCCTTCCAATGAACACCCAGGACTGATCTTTAGGATGGACTGGTTGGATCTCCTTGCCTTTTGTCAGCTGTGTCCTAAAGAGCAGCTCTTGGAACCTGAGCAGTGTGTTGATTTGAAGAAAGGAGGCCTCCCCTGTCCTCTCAGATCTTAAGACGTTTCAGAGCATCTAAATTTTGGAGACAGAGTAGGTTGTTTTTTAAGTAAATTAGTACCAGCTTTGTCCTACGGCATGTGTTTCCTGTTGTGGAAAGGGTAAACGAAAGTCGTGAAATATGTTCCTGGCCGAGCACACCCTGCTTGTGCCCTAGCCCCCGGCACTCCATCAGTAAGGAGGTGACCCACACGCCGACAGAAGGCTTTCCCATCGTTTCTGCTCCTTCTTCCTTGGAAGGTCTTAACAGTAGTGTTTGCAGTTCGAGGCTAGGAACCCCAGGCCTGGGTGTGCAGTCTGACCTGTCTGGGGTCACATGCAAAGTCAGAACTTGGCGTAGACAGCGCAGTGGGACCATGTGAGGGCTGGCGTCCAGTCTTCCTGTGTCGTCTGCCCTTCTGCTGTCTCGGAAGGTGAAGCGTGGCAGTGTAGGTGGCTGGATGGGGCTTAGGGTTGGGGGGTTCAGACCTTTAGTGCCTTGTCTTTTTACGTGAAGGGGCCTGTCTTTCGCAGCTTTTTCAGCCTCCAGTTTTGCCCTAAAGGAACACGGAGCGCGTACGCTGCTGGGGACCCAGCCTCTGGCCCGCCTTCTGTCACCGCCTCTCCTCCTGTGTCCGTCTGGCCTTCCAGCCATTAGGGAGCTCCTTCCACCTGTGCGGCCGCCGTGCGGGGTGCACAGGAGCACAGCCTGCATTTGTGCTCAGGGCAGATGAGCTGCTAGAAGGACACTCAGGCCTGCTTCTCCTGTGCTTGTGCTGAAGGAACAAGGGCACCTTGTGATTTCCGAGTTGAGGTCAGCTTGCCGGGGCCGGAAAGGACACGAGAACNGAAAGCGAGTGCAGCGCTTCGAAGGCCTCCGCCTCCAGCGAGGGCCGCCCCACAAGTGGCGCGCCCTGGGGCTCCCAAAGGCCAGCCCGCCGTGGAGTTTGCCTGCCCTTCCTGGAAGCTGGGGAGGCCGGAGCCCCGCTTTCATGCCAGCTGCACCGCCCAGCGTGGAGCCTCCACCCCCGGCGTGCTGGCCACGGGGCTGGACCCCTAGGACTCCCCAGCCGGAAGAGGCGGAATGGGGCCAGAAGAGGTGCTGATGGCGGCATGGGAGCAGGTGACCCAGGCCCAGGAAAGAGGAAGCCAGACTTGACACCTGCAGGAGCATCAGCTTCTCCTCTCCCTGTCTCCTTTAATCTCCAGCCTTGCTACTTTTTATCTTCCTTCTGAAACACTTTGACTCAATTTTGACAAACTGAAAAGTACAGTAATTACAGGTATATAATTGTGATTGTTACCTCATAACTTTTAAAGATGTAGAATACTCTAGAAGTTCCCTGAGCTTGAGTTACCTTTTAGCATCCATTTGATGTGCAAAAACATAATTTATGACCAGATCTACTTTTCAGGTGATGGAAAACATGAGCTCTCCTCTCTGTGTTTTGAAAGCCATTTCATTAGGTGCCATTTGTTGATGTTCTAAATTCGTGAGATCGCTTTTCCACATGGTCTGTCGTTAATTATTCATTCTCCATATCTTTATTTGTAGGTCCCCTATTTATATCACTCAGTTTGTCTATCATCTGGGTATGTAGCTCAGCTGGTAACATCTGTTAATTCATGGCTATTTCTGAGCAGTAATGTGAGGGGCAGAAACAAGGTTTATTTATTGCGGCTCTTTTCTAACCACTCAGAGTACTTCTAACCTTCAAACAGCCTCCCCAACTGCAACAAAAGTGTCTTTTGTTCCTTTATGGAAGTGGGCCAAATCGTTTGACCTCACGACAGGTGGGGCATTATTCAGGGCCGCTGAAACGCGGGCTCCACACGCTTTGTTCCCTTGGGACTGTGTTCCACTTGGCTGTTCCTGGCTGCCCTCATGGCAGGAGGCGCCTTTATTGAGCCTGAACCGTGCCTGCCAGAGCCAGCCTTGCGGGAGTTGCGGCCGCAGGGTCGCATCCGCGTGCTGCTGGCCGCTGTGGTTTTCTTGCGGGGGTTGCGGCCGCAGGGTCGCGTCCGCGTGCTCCTGGCCACTGTGGTTTTCTTGCGGGGGTTGCGGCCGCAGGGTCGCGTTCTCGTGCTCCTGGCCACTGTGGTTTTCTTGCGGGGGTTGCGGCCGCAGGGTCGCGTTCTCGTGCTCCTGGCTACCGTGGTTTTCTTGCGGGGGTTGCGGCCGCAGGGTCGCGTCTGCGTGCTCCTGGCCGCTGCGGTTTGGGTCTATTTTGCTCGCGTCGCGAGTGCTGCTCGCTTTCCTCTGCTTGTGTTTGTGNAGCCTTGAGGGAGTTGCGGCCGCAGGGTCGCGTCCGCGTGCTGCTGGCCGCTGTGGTTTTCTTGCGGGGGTTGCGGCTGCAGGGTTGCGTCCGCGTGCTCCTGGCCACTGTGGTTTTCTTGCGGGGGTTGCGGCCACAGGGTCGCGTTCTCCTGCTCCTGGCCGCTGCGGTTTTCTTGCGGGGGTTGCGGTCGCAGGGTCGCGTCCGCGTGCTCCTGGTCCCTGCGGTTTTCTTGCGGGGGTTGCGGCCGCAGGGTCGTGTCCGCGTGCTCCTGGTCCCTGCGGTTTTCTTGCGGGGGTTGCGGCTGCAGGGTTGCGTCCGCGTGCTCCTGGTCCCTGTGGTTTTCTTGCGGGGGTTGCGGCCGCAGGGTCGCGTCCTGCTCCTGGCCGCTCTGGTTTTCTTGCGGGGGTTGCGGCCGCAGGGTCGCGTCCGCGTGCTCCTGGCCGCTGCGGTTTGGGTCTATTTTGCTCGCGTCGCGAGTGCTGCTCGCTTTCCTCTGCTTGTGTTTGTGTTTACACAGTTTTCCGTGATGAGAGACACAGCTGCTGTGTTTATGTCTGTGAGTACTTGTGCATTTTGGGTTTGGGGCCTTTTGAGTTTCAAGGATGGATATGTGTTTGCTTGCAAATGAAAAAAAGTCTAGCACTTTAGACAAGTGATTTCTTTAAGAAGTTAAAGATCTTCCTTATTGATGATGTTAGAGCAGGAACTGGCGCGGCAGTCAAGGCTGCTGCCGACTGTGAGGTTGGCTGCACACTCTTCCTTCCTCCCTTCCGTCAGAAAAGGTGCGTGCCGGTGCTTAAGTTCGCTCACTGCTCTGCCTGGGGGGTGAGCAGGGGTCAGACAGAGCCTCTGCGCCCTGTCCTGGGCTCGTGTCCGGGGCTCATGGGATGAACACCACACCCCTAGGATCTGGCCTGAGGTGGACTCTGAAGCAGACCCGAAGGTGCTGGCTCTGTGTGTGGCGTCTCTGCCGTTACAGAGCGAGTTGTGTCNCAGCTGCTGTGTTTATGTCTGTGAGTACTTGTGCATTTTGGGTTTGGGGCCTTTGGAGTTTCAAGGATGGATATGTGTTTGCTTGCAAATGAGAAAAAGTCTAGCACTTTAGACAAGTGATTTCTTTAAGAAGTTAAAGATCTTCCTTATTGATGATGTTCTTAGAGCAGGAACTGGCGCGGCAGTCAAGGCTGCTGCCGACTGTGAGGTTGGCTGCACACTCTTCCTTCCTCCCTTCCGTCAGAAAAGGTGCGTGCCGGTGCTTAAGTTCGCTCACTGCTCTGCCTGGGGGGTGAGCAGGGGTCAGACAGAGCCTCTGCGCCCTGTCCTGGGCTCGTGTCCGGGGCTCATGGGATGAGCACCACACCCCTAGGATCTGGCCTGAGGTGGACTCTGAAGCAGACCCGAAGGTGCTGGCTCTGTGTGTGGCGTCTCTGCCGTTACAGAGCGAGTTGTGTCTCCACTTTACAGGCGAGAAAAGGGCGTCTCGGAAACATGCTGCTTCACTCGAGGACGTTGATGTTGGGAATTTAAACCGAGTCTTTTTGTTCCAGCTGATCACTTCTCTTGGCTCTCTCAGTACAGGCTCAGACACATGCTCCTAGCCGGTGCTGGAGATGACGCTAAGGCCTCGCCACCTGAAACTCGGCATCTGGGCCCTGGGCGCGGCTGGGTGTGGCCCGTGGCAGCTGCTCCATTCCTGCTCTTTCAGTAAAGTGGTGAGGATGCTTTAAAGGTCGCGGAGCTTAGACACGGGCTTCACTGTGTTGGGCTGTCAGTGTTTCACCCGTGTTTAAGAAAAACCTGAAAGCAGGAAACAGATAGTGAAGACACGCCTCCTGTTGGAAACTGAAGGAGGGACGGCCCTGGTGCAGGCCTCTCGCCCAGCCTGGGGAGGGCCATTCGGGCTTGGTTGAGTCGACCACAGCGGGGCAGGGAGCCTTGGGCTCTGGAGGCAGGACGCGCAGGCACCACTTGTGTTTGCAGGCGTGGGGGCGTGGCCTCTGATGATTTTCCATCTGTGAAATGAGGGTGTTTATGTCACAGTGTCCCTCTATAGTTTATTGACCAGAGAGCAGTTCAGAAAATTGGAAACTAGTAAGCCAGTAGTCAGGTGAGAGAGTTGGGGAGGCTCGTATTCGCTGACATACTTTTTGTTCTTTTATTTTGAAAGTGTGGTTGTATTATTTATTGTCATTTCAACTAGAAAGCTTATTTTATCAATTAAAAAAAAGACAAGAGTCTAATACCAGTGCTGAAAATGGACCAATTCTGTTTCCATTTTTAACGTAATTCATATTTTTTATTCTATAAGATTTTCAGGTCCTTGCCTCTAAGCTTTGTTCTGTCAGAATAATTTCTCATGTATCTGGGGTTGATGAACTTAAAAACTATTCAGGGATGAAGTACAGTCTCCTCCCACCATAGGATTTGAGCAGTAGTGCATTTTTAAGCTTTCCCAAAGAAATGATTTTCCCTTTCTAGAAAATTCTAGAAAGGGAATGATAATGAAATTACAAACAAAACCATGATATATTTGATAATATTTATCATATTAATGATCAGCTTTTCAACCTGTCTCGAATTCAAAGAAAATAGTAGCTCTGTATAGTTCTGAGTTCTCACCTGGCACTCTCTGTTGGCTTTGTCCAGACACTGGACAGGACGGTGTGTGTGACGGGCCACCGCCAAAAGGGGGACACAGAGCCTCGACAGCCGCTCTTCTCGTGCCACGAGCAGGCCAGGGCTTTGCGTGCCCAGCGGCAGTTGACCCTCACGACCGCGTCAGGGAAGCGCCAGCCCTCCAGAGGGTGTCGGTCTCTCCCTGGACATGTGTGCTGGGACTCAGCTTCTCCCTGCCCACCCAACACCCAGATTCCTTTCTGGTGACACCAGGGAGGCCTTGAGATGCCCCAGAGACTCTCTGGGGGCCAGGACTCCTGCTGCTTCCAGGCGACCATTCTTGGAAACTCTTCCCAAGCTTATAATACTCCCCCTGCCTTTGTCACCTCAGAAGTTAGAAAACATTCAATTTCTCTTTGACGTCTGCCGCAGAATGCTTTCTCACCTGGTGCAGGGGCTGGTGTGAGAGTCGAGGGGTGTGTGAGGGGGAGACGCAGGTCCTGCCGGAAGCCGGCTGTCCGCGCGGCTCGGTGCGGCCTCGGCAGCAGCGTGGGTGGGGGGCGCGAGCCCTGGGCAGTGCAGGTGCCAGGCCTTATCGGGCGTGCGAGCAGCAGGGAGCCAGGGCGCAGCTGGGCGGGTCTCGCCGCCCGCTGTCTGTAGCTGGGCCGCCGTCTCTGCGAGCTTGTCTTTGTACTTGCCTGCTCAGGGGGTATAGCTCAGGGGTAGAGCATTTGACTGCCTGCTCAGTGTTGGCGACCCTTGTGGGTCTGCGGCAGGATGACTGTTGCCCCGATGGGGAATTCAGTTGTCCTGTCCTCCTCTTCTTTCTCTCGGGAGCTCAGTTACACGGAGCTCAGTTACATGGCGTTTTAAAATTATCCTGTAGATCCCTACGTTCTTACCATTTTGTTCAGGAACTCCATCCTCAGGGTCCGTAGTTTCCTTTGCTGTATCTCCAGCTCTGCGCAGCCTTCTCTGTCATCACCTGTCTGCTGGTAAGTCCACTTCATTTCAGTAAGATGCTTTTCAGTTCTAGCATTTTCATTTGGTTCTTTTCCCCTTCTTTTTTAAAGCTCTGTTTCTCTGGTGAGATTCTTTCTATCCATCCTGAGAGTCACGATGCGGGCGGCGGTTGCAGCTCATGCTGGCATCCAGGATCATCTCGGTGTCAGCCTTCCTTGCTATCTTCCCTTTTGAGACGGCTCAGGTTCTTGTTCCTGAGACATGTTCCCTCCCTCCTCACGGCGTTCTTTTCTTTTTGCACAGATTGGATGGCTCACGCTGCCAGCGGTGGTTTCAGTGTGGGCAGCAGCTCCAGTCACGGTTGCTCCTTCAGTTCTGTCCTGGTGTCCGGGTCAGCTAGAGGTTTGGGCACAGCTCACCCAAACGGGCAAGCTGTCTTGTCTGTCTTTGCTGAGTCACCCATCCCTGCCAACCTCATCCCCAGTTGCTGCCGTTGCCCTAAACTGTCCTTTGTTTCTTCACGCCAGTAAAATAGCGGGTTTTCTCTAGGTGTTGCTTCCTCTGCTTGGTGCACGTGGGAGCCTGCCCTCAGGCTAAGGTTCGCGGAAAGCAGGAAAGTCGCTTGAGTGTCATCTCCTCTCCAGACTCTTTTCGGGGATGCTCTTAAGTATCTCGGCAATTGTGTCGTGTTGTCCGGGGTTTGTAGTTATTATCTGCAGGCAGTTCAGGAAAACAGGCCTTTCTCTCCTCCGTCAGAGGCTTCTTCCCACTTCCAGTTCGGTAATTGCGAGTGTTCCTTGTGCCGAGCCGCGTGAAGGCTGCGCGCTGCCTGGGAAGCACGCTGGCATCTCTGTCCTCACGTGTTAGAATGGGCGTCTAGAGCTGTTGCCTCACTCTCCGTGAGCTNTATCTCGGCAATTGTGTCGTGTTGTCCGGGGTTCGTAGTTATTATCTGCAGGCAGTTCAGGAAAACAGGCCTTTTCTCTCCTCCGTCAGAGGCTTCTTCCCACTTCCAGTTCGGTAATTGCAAGTGTTCCTTGTGCCGAGCCGCGTGAAGGCTGCGCGTTGCCTGGGAAGCACGCTGGCATCTCTGTCCTCACGTGTTAGAATGGGCGTCTAGAGCTGTTGCCTCACTCTCCGTGAGCTGGATGCACTCTTTCTGCATTTCGGTTTCTTTCCTGAGTGTAATTTATTCTGAATTCTGAATGAGCACATGTGGTATGTTTCTTGGAGAAATTGAAATTTTTTTACTATATGGAAGCTTTTGCTTTGCTAATAAATAAGAAGATGCTAGTTTTCACAAATCAAGTGTAAGCACTTTGATTAGTGAAGTGATTTATGGATGGAGGGCATAAATATAACTAGTTAATTCTAGTGTAAATTCTATGTTTATAGAAAAAAGGAACTCTGATGATTTTGCTTTGATAATTGGGGTGCAAGGTGCTAGTAGTAAAGAACCCACCTGCCAGTGCAGGAGATGTTAGGGACCGTCTCAGTCCCTGGGGCTACTGCCCTACTGACCTGAGCGTCCCTGGCGGCTCAGATGGTGGAGAGTATCCACCTGCAATGTGGAAGGCCTGGGTTTGATCCCTGGGTTGGGAAGATCCCCTGGAGGAGGGCATGGCAGCCCACTCCAGTGTTCAGGCCTGGAGAATCCCGTGGACAGAGGAGGCTGGTGGGCTACAGTCCATGGGGTCACAGAGAGTCGGACACGACTGAGCGACCAAGCATAGCACAGCACATTCATCAATGGAAGTATTTTAATTTGAGTTATTCTGTGGTTATAATATGAACTACGTTTGTGGGGGTTTTTTTTGGCTTGGTCATGTTAAACCTGGAAATTAATTTTCTCAGTGTATTTAACCTCTTATTTCTTAAATTATGTGCAATTTCAGTCTACTGATATATTACTGAGTTAGAAATGTACACCAGTTTCTTCTATACTTTTCTCAAATTTGAACTACTTTGATACAAGTATTTAATCTGGCAGCTATAAAAGGATATGAAAAATTAAGAAATTTAAATTTGTTTTTGTATTTCCTAATTTTTTGACAATCACAGGAAAGTCCAGTAGAGCCCAAACTCCTATGAAATGCCTAATGCTATCCTACATCTATATGTAAACGTGTGTGTGTGGGGAACTAAATTTTATTCATTTTTTTTGTGTTACTTAATTCTTTCTATTTTTATCTTACCATGACCAGGCCTGGGAACTTTATTTTCAAAAAGAATCCCTGTAATACCATTAGTTTTTAAGGATTATAGAATGGTAATGTTTTAAAAATTAAATTTATCAATATTTTAGACTGTCATGAAATATATATGTTATATCAATGTTTGGGGGAAAATAAAAAATATATTCTCTTACAAAGATCATTCCATTTTGAAATTAGCTATTTTTCAACAATCTATTGTCATTTAAAACTGGAGATAAAAATATCAAGAGGTGGTATAACAGGATGCCTCAGCTGTAAAGAGCAGAAAGCCCAACCGAGAGTCCTCTGAACAATGACGAGTTTTTAAACTTGCATAACAGGAAGTCTGGGCACAGGGCCAGGTCACTGGGGTCAATGTGGACAGACGCTCCTTCCATCTTTTTGGTCCAACAGCCTTATCATATTAGCTTGGTCCTAGGGTGAGTCCCCTCATTGTCACAAAATGGTTGCTATAGCTCCAGACATCCAGGTTTCCTTCCATGAATGTGTTATTAAAGGGGAAAGCCTTTTCCTGGTGTTTCCTCATATCTCCTTGATCACAGAAATGGAATTATCATAATTGGTAAGCAGCAATCATGGTTTACCTTCCCAGACTAGACCATGTGTTTCCTGACCACACAGCACAGTGAATGCTAGAACAAAGCTGGGACTTGGGTGGCCAGCAAGGAAGGGGTGTAGGACAGAGGCTGTGTTCTTACCAGCAGATTTTAGATAACTGAAGATTTCTCAGTTCCCTAAAAGAGCCATATTTTCTCATGCTTTCAGAACCTTCTTATTGCTGCCTGGAATCTGCTCCTGATAGATTCTTTCTCCTCTGTTAACTCCGAACTTATATATAGCTTCTTTGGGGACGTTTCTCTAAATATGATTTAAAAAGAGACTTTGAGGCAGAGCACTGTTAGAGCTAAATCACCTTCATAGGGATAAAGGCTGTGTCCCCAGGAAGGGATGACAGTTCTGTGTATGTCCACACGCAGCAGCCTGAGTCAAGCTGTAGTATGAAATAGTGTACCAGTTGCAGAACTTGACTCAGTAAATGGGGAAGTAGACATTGTAACCATAGTAGGAGATTTTAGCCTACTTTTCGTATAATTACTAGAAGCACACAAAACATATATATATAAATGTAGAAGAACTGAACAACAAGATTAACTCACTTGAGCCAAGCAAGTAATCTGTCACATGGCTTGCTATGCACTTAGGTCAGCTTACATGGCATCAGTGTCTTCCGGGGAACACAAAAGGAGCGGTGCCTTCCTCCTCACTGTAGGGATCAGTAGAAGCTGACAGTAGTATAAGCAGGGCTTCCCAGGCGGCGCTAGTGGTAAAGAACCTGCCTGCCAGTGCAGGAGACACGAGACGCGTGTTTGATCCCTGGGCCAGGACACACAGCTACCCGCTCCAGTGTTCCTGCCTGGACCATGAGACCATGGACAGAGGAGCCTGGTGGGGGTGGGGGCGTTAGTGTGCCCAGCACTGTGTGGTTTAAAAAGTGTGCAAAAACAGTTGTGCTCAATCATGAAGATAGTTCTGATGTGGGGGATGAGAAGGCTGCCTTCAGCACATGTCCATTTGCCCTTCTGATGGGGGACAGATCTGATGTGGTTAGGCAAATTCATAAACCAAAAGAAAAACTTAGAAGTTTGGAAACGAGGAAATATCCCTTATTATTTACAGGTGGAGAAGATGGAGAAGCTGTGTAGAGTCAACAAAAACAAGACCTGGAGCTGACTGTGGCTCAGATCATCAGTTCCTTATTGAAAAACTCAAGCTTAAATGGAAGAAAGTAGGGAAAACTAGTAGGCCATACAAATATGACCTAAATCAAATCCCTTGTGATTATACAGTGAAAGTGACAAATAGATTCAAGGGATTAGATCCGCTAGGCGGAGTGCCTGGAGAACTGTGGACAGAGGTTTGTGACATTGCAGGAGGCAGCGACAAAGGCCATCCCAAGGAAAAAGAAATGCGTGATGGCGAAGTGGCGGCCTGAAGAGGCTTCACACACAGCTGAGGAGAGAAGACAGGCAGAGAGCAAGGGAGAGACGGAAAGATATGCCCAACTGAATGCAGAGTTCCAGAGAGTAACAAGGAGAAATCAGATCTTCTTAAATGAATACTGCAAAGTAGAGGAAAACAATAGAATGGGAAAGGCTAGAGATCTCGTCAAGAACATTGGAGATAGCAAGGGAACATTTCATGAAGGGTGGGCATCCTAAAGGACAGAAGTGGTAAGGGCCGAAAAGCAGCAGCAGGGCTTACGGCGAGGCGGTGAGAATGCACAGAAGAGATTTACAGAAACGGTCTTAACGGCCTGGGTCACTCATCAAGAGTCAGCCATCCTGGAATGTGACGTCAAACGGGCCTTAGGAAGCGTCACGGAACAAAGCCAGTGGAGGTGAGGGAATTCCAGCCGAGCCATTTCAAATCCTAAACGACGATGCTGTTAAAGTGCTGCACTCAGTATGTCAGCAAATTTGGGAACCTCAGCAGTGGCCACGGGACTGGAAAAGGTCAGTGTTCATTGCAGTCCCAGAGAAGGGCAGTGCCAGAAAATGCTCAGACGGCTGCGCAGTTGTGCTCGCTCTGCGTGCCGGGAAGGCCACGCCCAAAGTCCGTCAAGCCAGGCTCCAGCAGTTCGTGAACCAAGAGCTTCCAGACGGACAGGCTGGGTTTAGAAAAGGCAGAGGAACCAGAAATCAAATTGCCAGCATTTGTTGGATCATAGAAAAAGCAAGGGAATTCCAGAAAAACATCTACTTCTGCTTCATTGACTATACAAAATTCTTTGACTATGTGGATCACAATGAACTGTGGAAAATTCTTAAAGAGATGGGAATACCAGACCACCTTACCTGTCTCCTGAGAAACCTGTATACAGATCAAGAATAAACAGTTAGAACAAGATATAGAACAACAGACTGGTTCAAAATTGGGAAAGCAGTGTGTTAAAACTGTATATTGTCACTCTGTGTATTTAACTTATGTGCAGAGTATATCATGTGAAATGCTGGGCTGGATGAGTCACAAACTGGAACCAAGACTGAAATATCAACAGCCTCAGATATGATATCACTCTAATGGCAGAAAGTGAAGAGAAGCTAAAGGGCCTCTTGATAAAAGTGAAAGAGGAGAGGGAAAAAGTTTGCTTAAAAGTCAACATTCCAAAAACTGGCATCTGGTCCCATCACTTCA
>SJYW01051052.1:325780-354129 GCA_006410735.1 Raphicerus campestris | reverse complement strand
TCTAAGCAGTTCTGGTTTATTGTTGCAAACTCCCAGCTTATATAGACAAACAGGAGGGTTTTAGGAGGGACTTTCCATAGTTGCGCCAATCACGTTAAAGGTCAAATTGTCATGTCCCTTCATTATAACAGGAGTCTATGGAGATCACACACTATCTATATGCACAGAAATCAAGAGAGCCAATCAAAAACTTTGACAGACAACATAGACCCTGCCCCCATCTCTTCCACCAGGCGCCATCTTAGGTTTTCGACCACAAAGCTAGCCCCTTTGTTTTCTGAGGTTTTCCATTTAGGGTCCCACAGTATTGGACTTCAGCTTCATTATAAGTCCCCCAATGAATATTCAGTGTTGATTTCTATTAGGGTTGACTGGTTTGATCTTGCTGTTCAAAGGACTCGCAAGAGTCTTCTGCAGTGCCACAATTCAAAGGCATTAGTTCTTTACCACTCAGCCTTCTTTACAGTCCAACTCTCATATCTGTACATGACTACTGGAAAAAAAAACTATAGCTTTGACTATCCGAAACTTTATCAGCAGTTTTGTCTCTGCTTTTTAATATGCTGTCTAGGTTTGTCATAGCTTTTCTTCCAAGGAACAAGTGTTTTTAATATCATGACTACAATCACCATCTGCAGTGATTTGGAGCCTAAGAAAATAAAATTCCTTCAGATGGAGTACTTTCTATTACTCTATTTTAAAGTTTGCTCATTGCATCCATTTATGATACAATAAGCAAACTTTAAAATAAAGTAATAAAATGTACACCATCTGAAGGAAATTTTTTTTAATGTTAAAAAAATAGAACAAAGCACCCATGAGCTTAGCAGTGGGTAGAGGTTATGGCATGAACAGCAAACTGATTTACTATATATCTATGTATTATTTCTCACAATATGCATATAATTGGAATCCCAGAAGAAGAGTGAGAACAAAATCAATATTTAAAAGAATAGAGATTATCCAAAATTAATGACATATATTATTCTCAAAAGTTCAGAGGACCACATAAAAAATACACATATGTATACTCATGCACATACATATATCATATTGAAAGTGCTGAAAACAAATTTTTTTTTAATTTGTAGACAGCCAGAGGGAAAAATAAATATTTTATATGTACATGCTGCTGCTGCTACTGCTGCTAAGTCGCTTCAGTCATGTCAACTCTGTGCGACCCCATAAACAGCAGACCATCAGGCTCCCCCATCCCTGGGATTCTCTAAGCAAGAATACTGGAGTGGGTTGCCATTTCCTTCTCCAATGCATGAAAGTGAAACGTGAAAGTGAAGTTGTGTCCGACTTTTAGCGATCTTATGGACTGCAGCCTACCAGGCTCCTCCGTGCATGGGATTTTTCCAGGCAAGAGTACTGGAGTGGTGTGCTACTGCCTTCTCGAATATATGTACATACATACAGAAAAAAAACTCTCGCATAAGAGTTTCATCAGAACGAATATAAGATATATTATCATGTAATATATTAGACAATGTAATAATATATTAAACTAATAAAAGAATTAACAAACACTATTTCAAGACAAAATATTTATATCCAGTGAAACTAACTTTAAAAAGTGGGAAAAAAATCATTAAAACTGTCTCAGAAAATTAAAAATGAAAACAATTAACCCCAAGAGACCCACAACACATAAATGTTAATTTTTTTCAGGTAGAAGGAATATGATACTTTACAAAATATATACATGCATAGAGATTATTTTTTCTTTATTTGATTTTAAAAAATGCTGGCTTCCATAATATCCAATGACAATATGGTGAAGAGGACAAGTTTAAATGTACTTAACATCATTATCCATGGTAACATAATGAATAATACCACATGAATTCTGATTTTTAAAAACTTTCTTGTTAAAAATTAATATACAGGATATGCAGTAAAACTGAAAATCATCTTTAACCACCTTATTCACAAATCACTCACTTCCCAACCTTAGTTACTGTTCAAAGGTGTTTTTGCATGGGGAAATTCTTCCATAAATTAAACTATGCAATATTTGGAGGTGAATGGCTTGAAATTCAGTATTATGAAATTATTTTACTTTGCAATATCCATTAATGTATTAGAGCACTTTCTTGACCAATACTCATAGAGCTATCTTACCTATTATTAACAGGTACTTAATAGAANTAAATTAAACTATGCAATATTTGGAGGTGAATGGCTTGAAATTCAGTATTATGAAATTATTTTACTTTGCAATATCCATTAATGTATTAGAGTACTTTCTTGACCAATACTCATAGAGCTATCTTACCTATTATTAACAGGTACTTAATAGAATAATGCTTCCATGTTTATTTAACCACAATTCTCTGGACGGTGGTTTAGAGTTTCTGCTAATACTAAGATTGTGCTGGAGAGACATATTTTTACTTTTGGTACTTATTTGCAAGTATCTTTTTTTGAGACAGCATAAGAAGTGGGATTCAAGTATTTGTTGATTAAACATTTTAATACCATGCCAAACTGGAAATAGAACTGCCTTATGACCCAGCAATCCCACTGCTGGGCATACACACTGAGGAAACTAGAATCNGGATGTGAGAGCTTGACCGTAGAGAAGGCTGAGAGGTGAAGAAATGATGCTTTCAAACGGGGGTCCTGGAGGAGACTCTTGAGGGGACAGCAAGGAGATTAGACTAGTCCATCCAAAAGGAAATCAACCCCAAATATTCATTGGAAGGACTGATGCTGAAGCTCCAATACTTTGATCACCTGAGGAGAAGAGCCAACTCGTTGGAAAAGACCCTGATGCTGGGAAAGATTGAGGGCAGGAGGAGAAGGGGGCGACAGAGGACGAGATGGTCGGATGGCATCACCAACTCAATGGACAGGAGTTTGAGCAAACTCTGGGAGACACTGAAGGCCAGGGAAGCCTGGCGTGCTGCAGTCTATGGGGTTGTGAAGAGGGGGATACCCCTTCCTGACGGAGCAACGAAATGACTGTGGACAAAGGAAAATCCCCAAAATTGACAGAGAAATTGTTCAAGTTAATGACTGATTTTAGGAGTTGACTTAGCCTGGCCCCTCATAACCAAATAGCATCATCTGAGTGGCTGAAACAATAGAAATTTATTTCCTCAAAGTTCTGAAGGTTAGAAATCCAAGATCAAGGTGCCACCCTGGTTGGGTTTGGTGAGAGCTCTCTTTCTGGCTTGTCGGTGGCTGGCTTTCCACCTTGTCCTAAGGTGGTAACACTGGCAGGGTGTGGGTGGGGGGAGGTCTGCTCTCTGAGGGCACTCGTCCACCCCGAGGACCAGGTGGAGTGTTCTTTACAGGGGTACAGTGCACGTAAACACTTCCACCCAGCACCGTATTACTTTATGTGACTTTATTCTTAAAACTTCTGTGAGTGACTTGGGAACAAAAACAAAATCCTGCCAGGCAGCTTGCTGCTTGCGAGGACTCTTCCGAGCTGAATTTGCTCTCCAGAGGCTGAGCACCCTCTGGGACCCTGTCGTCATGCCCTTGCTACCGCTCCTCTGAGTCACTGTTTCGTGAATTTAGGCGGTTTACGTTTGTGAGGAACTCTGTGCTCAAATTTTAATCCAAGTCAAACTGTGCAAGATTCTCTAAAGAGAATTGCCAGAAGATTTGTGTTCTCATGGATTATATCAGATGTCCGTTATGATGAGACTCTAATCTAGTGTGTGAATTGGGTATTGGTTTTAGTATATATTCAGCCTGCTTCTGACTTTTTAGTGTCTGGAGTTTATCCAAGCATAACTGAAAAGTGAAATTTGTACCGAATATAGTCCGTGTTTCTAGTAATTCCTGCATGCGTGTGAGCACACTTCTGTGCCGCACGCAGCCCTGAGTGTACATAGTAGAAACATAGTTTTGCGTGTGTGGAAACCGCCTCCTCAGACCACCACTCAGTTAGGGATGCGGTGCATTTGGGGCCACTTTAGCGCTTCAGGCGCTGCTGGTGGGTCTTTATCACTGTCCGCCGGCGAGTGGGGGGCTCAGCAGAGCTGGCCGCTGCTGCTCCACTCAGTCCCTTTATTTCACGTGCTACGCCAGGCGGTGGGAAAATCCATGACGTGGCGTCAGCCCTCTCTGCACACCGGCAGGTGGCGCGTGCTTTCTGCCTGAAACCCTGCTGTGCCGTGCTCAGTGGCTCAGTCGTGTCCGACTCTGCGACACCAAAAGTAGCCCGCCAGACTCCTTTGTCCATAGGGATTCTCCCAGCCAGAACACTGGAGTGGGTTGCCGTGCCCTCCTCCAGGGGATCTTCCCAACCCAGGAACTGAACCCAGGTCTCCTGCTTTGCAGGCCGATTCTTTACCGTCTGAGCCACCAGGGAAGCCCCAAAATACTGGAGTGGGTAGCCTATCCCCACTCCAGGGGATCTTACCAACCCAGGGGTCGGACTGGGTCTCCTGTCTTGCAGGCGGACTCTTTACCAGCTGAGCTAGCAGGGAAGCCTGGACCTTTTCTAGTAGCTTCCAAATCTATATATTTTTGCAAAGTCATATTNGTGCCCTCCTCCAGGGGATCTTCCCAACCCAGGAACTGAACCCAGGTCTCCTGCTTTGCAGGCCGATTCTTTACCGTCTGAGCCACCAGGGAAGCCCCAAAATACTGGAGTGGGTAGCCTATCCCCACTCCAGGGGATCTTACCAACCCAGGGGTCGGACTGGGTCTCCTGTCTTGCAGGCGGACTCTTTACCAGCTGAGCTAGCAGGGAAGCCTGGACCTTTTCTAGTAGCTTCCAAATCTATATATTTTTGCAAAGTCATATTTTGATGTAAAGTTGTGGTTTGTTTTCTTGTAAATATTTGTTTGTTTGGTGGGTTGGTTGGGTGGTTGGTTGGTTGGTTGGTTGTTAATTGGTGGTTTGTTTGGCTGGTTGGTTGGTTGGTTGTTTAGATGCCTGGTTGGTTGGCTGGTTGGTTGATGAGCTGTTTGTGTGGTTGCTTGGTGGGTTGGTTGGTTGGTTGTTAATTGGTGGTTTGTTTGACTGGTNACCTTTTCTAGTAGCTTCCAAATCTATATATTTTTGCAAAGTCATATTTTGATGTAAAGTTGTGGTTTGTTTTCTTGTAAATATTTGTTTGTTTGGTGGGTTGGTTGGGTGGTTGGTTGGTTGGTTGTTTAGATGCCTGGTTGGTTGGCTGGTTGGTTGATGAGCTGTTTGTTCAGTTGCTTGGTGGGTTGGTTGGTTGGTTGATTAGGTGCTTACTTGCTGCTTTGGTTGGTTGGTTAGTCTGCTTGATTATTTAGTTGCTTGGTTGCCTGGTTGTTCAGGTGCTTGGTGCTTGGTGGCTGGCTGGCTGCATCCAGTCTAAGCTGCAGTGCATGGCCTCTCTAGCTGTGCTCACAGCTTAGTTGCTCTGAGGGAATGTGGGGTCTTAGTTCCCTGACCAGGGATCAAACCCATGCTCCCTGTGTTGCCACTGGAGCACCAGGGAAGTCCGAAAGCTGTGGCTAAAGCGTGTATTGAGGGCTCCCCTGGTGGCCCAGTGGATTGAAGGCCACCTGCCAGTGCAGGGTGTGCAGGCTCAGTCCGTGGTTTGGGAAGACTCCACGTGCCGTGTGGCAGCTGAGCCCGTGCGCCACTACTGAGCCTTTGCTCTGGGGCTCATGCTCCACAGCGAGAGGGGCCCCGCAGAGAGAAGCCCAGCTCCACTGCGGGGGGATCCCGGGAGCAGAGGCCCCGTGCCGCTGGAATGAGCAACGCGTGTTGAGCGCTGTGTTCAGCAGACACCTGGAACCCCAGCGGCCCTGCGGACCCCGTCTGCTCGCCCCTCTCCCAGGCCCAGGGTGGGAGGGTGTGGGTCAGGGGTGCGACCAGCTGTCCGCAGCTCCTGCTTGTGGGCAACGACCGCACTCTAAACGCTGAGCACCCGGTCTGAGGCCAGGTCTGAGGCAGCGCCGCGTTGCTGCACTGCCGGCTGCTCTCTGCTGAGCCCGCCGGGCTCTCCAGGCAGCTACGCCAGTCGCAGTCTCGGGATTTGTGTTTTCACTTATTTTGCTGTACTCTTTCAGGGATTGTCTCTCTGATTTTTTTCACCTTTTCTAGAAGGCTTTGCCGTCATGAGTTCTGTCTGTATATGCACGCGTGTGCACATCTGTGTGTTCAAGCCTGTGTCCTTGCACACAGTGCGAGGCCCTCCTGCACACGTGTCGCCTCAGAGCCTGGGCCCTGCCGGTGAGCGTGCGCCTGCCCACTCCGGTCCTGCTGCGGCGGCCTCTGCAGTGCTGACGCTCGCACCGTTTCACTTTACGCATGAGCAGTGAGCGTGGGGTCGTGCTGTGCTACTAGCTCTGGGGTCCAGCAGACAGGCCTGCATTCTTGCCGCGTCTGCCCGCGGAGCTCGCTTATCAGAGCACTTTATCGCTGGGACGGGATGTGGGTTAAGCCAGGGCCCTGGGCTCTGGCGCTCTGGCCCCCCGGCCCCCCAGCTCCCCAGCTCCCTGTCTGGCTGTCAGCAAACAGCTGCTTCTCAGCAGGCACGCGGTGCCGCCCGCACAGGGCCGGGGACAGAACCTGCTTTGTGTCCCGTGTGGAGGGTGGGGGGTAGGCTTCGGGGAGAGGGGCGAGTTCCCGCTTTGGGAGGGCGTCTTGGGTGAACAGGTCCTTCCCTCTTTGTTTGAGGGGTCAAGGTTAACTTTAAAAGCATGGCTTCCCCGGGCAGGCCAACTGCAGGCACCCTGTGGCAGAGAGAGCGCGGGACACGAGTCCCTGCGGGCGTTCCTCCCCGGCCACTTTCCCTGCTCCTTCCCCACTGTCTTCATTCACTCCTCATCGTCCTGTGGCCCTCTCGGGCGACTTGAGAAACGATGTGCCGCGCAGCAGCAGGCAGATGCGTCAGGGAGCCCGGCCCTGGTGTCTGTAGACCCCAGGGAGCAGCAGAAGCAAGTCCCAGGACAGTCAGAGCCTGTCTTCAGGCCGCGGGGGCTCCCAGCCCGGCCTCATCTGTAGAAGCTGCCCTGTGCGCTGCTGGACAGGGAGGACAGCCACTCAGGCTCCTCCTCCCGGACACGGGGCTGGGTCCAGCCCTCCTGGCCCTGGGGTCTGGGTCTCTGCCCATCCCCGGCAGCTGCCTTCACTGCCCCGTCACAGCCCCCGTCCCGGGGCCCAGGTGAGCGCAGCGCTGCGCCGGGTCATGAGAGCTCGCTCCAGGGGTGTTCTCTTGAGGCTCCTGGTGCTGCAGGAAAGCACTGACGATTCACAGGCTGGAAGCGAGGCTGCCGTGCCTTCCTCGTGGACCCTTTGTGAGGCTCCGCCAGGATTTCCATCTCTCCCCCGGCGCGTCCCCCGCACACGGAAGGGTTCCGTTCTCAGAGCGCATGTGCAAGTTCAGCCCGGGGAGCCTAGGAGCCCACGCGCGGCTGGCTGTGGAGGCCTGCAGTAGCTTTAGAGACTTCTCACAGGCACGCGCGCAGCGAACAAACGTGAAAAAGGAAGGGAGCATGGGGCCTTGAGCACTAGGGTGGCGCAGTGCTGGCAGCCGGGGCTGCCCTGAGCGGCCAGGCAGGACGAGCTCCTGGCTGAGGGCAGGGGGCGAGGGACGGCGGAGCTGCAGGGCGTCCGCCCCAGGGGCAGGGAGGCGGGCTGCAGCGGCGCGCCTGACGCGGCGGGGCGCACGTCGGCGTCTCTGAAGGCTGGGGCTTGCAGGCTCTGTGCTGGGACGCAGCGTGCATCCTTGTCTCCTCTCCGCAGCGCAGCTCGCCCGAGCAGCGCCGCCCGGCGCGGGTGCCGGGAGCTCCGGGCCTGCGCAGTGCAGGCGCTCGGTCTCCCCGGGCGGCGGGTGCAGGCGCCTCCGGTGGAGCACGCCGGCCCCGCTCGTGGGGCCGCTCTTGCCCTGTATCCCACGTTCAAGTTCTTACCCGCTCCTGCCTCTGTACAACAGTTCCAAGTGGAGCGCAGGTAGAGTTTATTCTAAACGTTACTCCTGAGAGTGCCTTTCGGACACACGCCATCGTGCGTCCACACTCAGCTGGGGAGCTCTGCTTCTGGGCTTCGCAGGGATGTCTACAGCACCGGCGGCGCTCAGGGCCCCCGCAGCAGCCTTCTTCATGGTGTTTTCCCTACGGAACACTCGTCGTGGGTAAACTGCTCACCCTCGGTATAGACTATGTTTACTTCCTGACATTGATGGGAAGAAAGTTGTCATGGATCAGCACATATGATTCTATTGTTTGAAACGCTCTGGCGTTTTGCCTGGAGCCCCACTTGTTTGGAATGGACACTTAACGCTACTGAGTAGCCGGGAAATACATGTGTGCTCAGTTTTTGTGGACAGCAAAGCCTGGGACAGTGGGAGCTCTGAGGGTCCCTGAGACAGACCTGCCCACGGGGACGTCGCATGGCTTTCTCGGCACCAGCCGCAGGGAGGCTGGCGCTCTCCCTGGAGCAGTGAAGAGCAATGGCTTGTTTCCAGTTAGCAGACATATTAAGGGGTCAGTAAGCTGATTTCTTCATGCCATGTGCGTTTGTAAAAGACAGCTTGGTAATCTGTGATGCCGGTGTATTTAGATCTTCTTCCAGTCAGATACTAATTTACCAACACCTTGATATCTTACATACTTTACACAGAAGGGTCATAAAGCCACCTTAAGGGGCTTTTATTCACCCTTTAATTAAACCGCCCTGATTCCCTTCATTGACTCTGAAAGGGAGTGGAGGGATTGCTGATTTTCATTAGGCAAAAAATACAAATAGTAAACGAAAGCTGGGTGGCAGGAAAGCACTGTCTTTTCCCTGTAGCAGCAGGACAGATGAAGGCTGAGGCCCCCTCGACCCCACTGGCTGCAGACGTGAGCTTACTTGTGGGGAGGGGGTTTGGGAAACTCTTGTTCTACCCACTGGCACTTTCTGTCTCCGTAAGAGCTTGGTTGTGGCGCTAGGACTGAGAGCACTGGAAAATCTGAGCTTGAACTGGTTGGGGGGAGCAGCGGGTGATTCCTGGGGAGACAGAGGGAGACACAGGTCGGGGGCTGACTCGTTGGGCTAGCCCTGAAGGATGGAGGGCTTCAAGCTTTGGGAGATGAGGAGGGATGCTCTGATCAGAAGCACCAGCTGAGGCAAGCCAGCAGCAGAGGGCAGACAGCTGACCTGTCTGCTGCTGTCGCACAGCTGGGCCCGCCCTCCATGGGATGACCCGGCAGGCCAGCGGGACCAGACCCTGTGCTGGGTGTGAATTTGGAGCGATGCAATGCTGTGCACGTCAAGAATTTTGCAGCTGCAAGTTATGGGGCATCCTGGAAAACCACTCACATACACACACCTCTCGTGGGGTGGGAGGGTTGGAAGGGCCAGGCCAGCGAGGTCTCTGTCCGTTCCTGGTGCTACCAGGGGTGGGTGGCTCCTCCTGCCCCCTGCAGCACCCCCGCAGCACCCCCGTACCTCTCCTCTCTCCGTCTCGGGGTGTCTCCTCGCTTGGGCAGGGGTTCCCACGTGGCACTTGGAGAACTGCAGCTCTAGGTACCTAGTTGTAGACTGTGGGCCCTGGGCTCAGCCCTGAGATAGGAGAGGCCATCTCGCGCTCCCTGACAGCCTCAGGGAGAGAACCCAGCTGAGAGCGCTGGGCGGCGGGTGCCGTCCCCTCACTGGCCGTGCGGCCGTCGGCACAGCTGGCTCCAGGACGGTCACCCCAGTAGGAGCCCCCACACCTGTTAGGGTCACTCTGTTCGTGCCGGGCCCCTCAAGCCCCTGGCACCTCTCCACGTCGCTGCTGCTCTGGACTTGACTGCTCTGGACATTGCAAACAGATGGAGCCTATAACATGCGCCCTGTTTTAACTGGCAGTTACTGCGCTGTTTAAAGGTTGTCAAGGAAAAGCACAGAGAATAGACGACAGAGACTGCCTGTGGCCTGAAGCTCAGACTGCTGGCATCTGACCTCTAACAGAGGCGTCTGCCGACCCCTGTTCAGATCAGTGTGCATTTTAGACCAGAAGTTTTTGAGCATGAATCTCCTGTATACACACCACGTGCACTTACGCAAGGACATGCATTTATGGATTATATATGCTTATTCCTGTACCACATATCTGTGTGTTATAAATCATTCAACTCAAAAGTGAAAGGTAAATATAAAAGCTAAAATGATTTTGCATGTCTCTATGAGCCATTATATATTCCTCTCAAGGGGCACATACCATGTTCAGGATTGTTGATGCCAAAATATTTATTTATAAATAGACTGCATTAGAAGCATGCTGGCATTTATCAAAAATACACTATCCAGACCTCCCTCCACCTCAGAGCTACTGAAACAGACTCTCTAGTAGTTGAACCCTGGGATTTCCCTGGTGGTCCAGTGGTTAAGAGTCTGCCTTGCAATGCAGGGGACGTGGGTTCAATCCCTGGTCAGGAAACTAAGACCCTACACGCTGTGGAGCCTAAACTAAGCCCCTGCAGCGCGAAGAAAGAGCCTGTGCGACGCTCCTGAGGCCCAGCGCAGCCCCATAGTTTTTTTTTTTAAGAAGTTGAACCCAGGACCCTGCGTTTTGATAGGCAGCCCCAGTGACTCTGACGGGGAGCCTGGGTCAGGCACCACGGCTCTGCGCCTTTAGGCCCCTGGTGCAAGGTGCGGGAAGGCGGCGCAGCGGAGCCCGTGGCGCGGAGCCTCAGATGCTGAGCCCCTTTAGAAAGTGAGTTTCCGGAAACGTGTATGTCATGAGAGCAGCCTTTTAAGTTTCTCTTAGGAATCAAGCNCAGCCGGGGCTGCCCTGAGCGGCCAGGCAGGACGAGCTCCTGGCTGAGGGCAGGGGGCGAGGGACGGCGGAGCTGCAGGGCGTCCGCCCCAGGGGCAGGGAGGCGGGCTGCAGCGGCGCGCCTGACGCGGCGGGGCGCACGTCGGCGTCTCTGAAGGCTGGGGCTTGCAGGCTCTGTGCTGGGACGCAGCGTGCATCCTTGTCTCCTCTCCGCAGCGCAGCTCGCCCGAGCAGCGCCGCCCGGCGCGGGTGCCGGGAGCTCCGGGCCTGCGCAGTGCAGGCGCTCGGTCTCCCCGGGCGGCGGGTGCAGGCGCCTCCGGTGGAGCACGCCGGCCCCGCTCGTGGGGCCGCTCTTGCCCTGTATCCCACGTTCAAGTTCTTACCCGCTCCTGCCTCTGTACAACAGTTCCAAGTGGAGCGCAGGTAGAGTTTATTCTAAACGTTACTCCTGAGAGTGCCTTTCGGACACACGCCATCGTGCGTCCACACTCAGCTGGGGAGCTCTGCTTCTGGGCTTCGCAGGGATGTCTACAGCACCGGCGGCGCTCAGGGCCCCCGCAGCAGCCTTCTTCATGGTGTTTTCCCTACGGAACACTCGTCGTGGGTAAACTGCTCACCCTCGGTATAGACTATGTTTACTTCCTGACATTGATGGGAAGAAAGTTGTCATGGATCAGCACATATGATTCTATTGTTTGAAACGCTCTGGCGTTTTGCCTGGAGCCCCACTTGTTTGGAATGGACACTTAACGCTACTGAGTAGCCGGGAAATACATGTGTGCTCAGTTTTTGTGGACAGCAAAGCCTGGGACAGTGGGAGCTCTGAGGGTCCCTGAGACAGACCTGCCCACGGGGACGTCGCATGGCTTTCTCGGCACCAGCCGCAGGGAGGCTGGCGCTCTCCCTGGAGCAGTGAAGAGCAATGGCTTGTTTCCAGTTAGCAGACATATTAAGGGGTCAGTAAGCTGATTTCTTCATGCCATGTGCGTTTGTAAAAGACAGCTTGGTAATCTGTGATGCCGGTGTATTTAGATCTTCTTCCAGTCAGATACTAATTTACCAACACCTTGATATCTTACATACTTTACACAGAAGGGTCATAAAGCCACCTTAAGGGGCTTTTATTCACCCTTTAATTAAACCGCCCTGATTCCCTTCATTGACTCTGAAAGGGAGTGGAGGGATTGCTGATTTTCATTAGGCAAAAAATACAAATAGTAAACGAAAGCTGGGTGGCAGGAAAGCACTGTCTTTTCCCTGTAGCAGCAGGACAGATGAAGGCTGAGGCCCTCTCGACCCCACTGGCTGCAGACGTGAGCTTACTTGTGGGGAGGGGGTTTGGGAAACTCTTGTTCTACCCACTGGCACTTTCTGTCTCCGTAAGAGCTTGGTTGTGGCGCTAGGACTGAGAGCACTGGAAAATCTGAGCTTGAACTGGTTGGGGGGAGCAGCGGGTGATTCCTGGGGAGACAGAGGGAGACACAGGTGGGGGGCTGACTCGTTGGGCTAGCCCTGAAGGATGGAGGGCTTCAAGCTTTGGGAGATGAGGAGGGATGCTCTGATCAGAAGCACCAGCTGAGGCAAGCCAGCAGCAGAGGGCAGACAGCTGACCTGTCTGCTGCTGTCGCACAGCTGGGCCCGCCCTCCATGGGATGACCCGGCAGGCCAGCGGGACCAGACCCTGTGCTGGGTGTGAATTTGGAGCGATGCAATGCTGTGCACGTCAAGAATTTTGCAGCTGCAAGTTATGGGGCATCCTGGAAAACCACTCACATACACACACCTCTCGTGGGGTGGGAGGGTTGGAAGGGCCAGGCCAGCGAGGTCTCTGTCCGTTCCTGGTGCTACCAGGGGTGGGTGGCTCCTCCTGCCCCCTGCAGCACCCCCGCAGCACCCCCGTACCTCTCCTCTCTCCGTCTCGGGGTGTCTCCTCGCTTGGGCAGGGGTTCCCACGTGGCACTTGGAGAACTGCAGCTCTAGGTACCTAGTTGTAGACTGTGGGCCCTGGGCTCAGCCCTGAGATAGGAGAGGCCATCTCGCGCTCCCTGACAGCCTCAGGGAGAGAACCCAGCTGAGAGCGCTGGGCGGCGGGTGCCGTCCCCTCACTGGCCGTGCGGCCGTCGGCACAGCTGGCTCCAGGACGGTCACCCCAGTAGGAGCCCCCACACCTGTTAGGGTCACTCTGTTCGTGCCGGGCCCCTCAAGCCCCTGGCACCTCTCCACGTCGCTGCTGCTCTGGACTTGACTGCTCTGGACATTGCAAACAGATGGAGCCTATAACATGCGCCCTGTTTTAACTGGCAGTTACTGCGCTGTTTAAAGGTTGTCAAGGAAAAGCACAGAGAATAGACGACAGAGACTGCCTGTGGCCTGAAGCTCAGACTGCTGGCATCTGACCTCTAACAGAGGCGTCTGCCGACCCCTGTTCAGATCAGTGTGCATTTTAGACCAGAAGTTTTTGAGCATGAATCTCCTGTATACACACCACGTGCACTTACGCAAGGACATGCATTTATGGATTATATATGCTTATTCCTGTACCACATATCTGTGTGTTATAAATCATTCAACTCAAAAGTGAAAGGTAAATATAAAAGCTAAAATGATTTTGCATGTCTCTATGAGCCATTATGTATTCCTCTCAAGGGGCACATACCATGTTCAGGATTGTTGATGCCAAAATATTTATTTATAAATAGACTGCATTAGAAGCATGCTGGCATTTATCAAAAATACACTATCCAGACCTCCCTCCACCTCAGAGCTACTGAAACAGACTCTCTAGTAGTTGAACCCTGGGATTTCCCTGGTGGTCCAGTGGTTAAGAGTCTGCCTTGCAATGCAGGGGACGTGGGTTCAATCCCTGGTCAGGAAACTAAGACCCTACACGCTGTGGAGCCTAAACTAAGCCCCTGCAGCGCGAAGAAAGAGCCTGCGCGACGCTCCTGAGGCCCAGCGCAGCCCCATAGTTTTTTTTTTAAGAAGTTGAACCCAGGACCCTGCGTTTTGATAGGCAGCCCCAGTGACTCTGACGGGGAGCCTGGGTCAGGCACCACGGCTCTGCGCCTTTAGGCCCCTGGTGCAAGGTGCAGGAAGGCGGCGCAGCGGAGCCCGTGGCGCGGAGCCTCAGATGCTGAGCCCCTTTAGAAAGTGAGTTTCCGGAAACGTGTATGTCATGAGAGCAGCCTTTTAAGTTTCTCTTAGGAATCAAGCATTGCCACTTGCCCCAGGGATGCGCTGTAAGAGACTTCAGGAGAGGGACGAAGAGAGAGCAGCCTCAGGCCAGTGATGCAGTGAGGGGTTTGTCCACACCTGACGGCTCCAACATGCGTGTTTCCAGAGCGTCCGTGACGGTTTCCTCGGACAGGAGTAATGAGACAGTCCCCGCCTCCCAGCAAACAGCCTGCTGAATTTTGAGGGAAGTAGATACTGCCCTAGTTTATTGATGCAGGAGCAGAATGAAGAGATGCTGTGGGGCCTTCTCGTGGAGCTCTTGCCTGTCAGTTGCACGACGGCGCCTGCGGCTTCTGTCAGCAGGGGCTCTCCACTGACGAGCGGATCAGCGATTCAGTGACTGCAGTTATTACTCCTCTGATCTTGTGGTCTGGCTCAAGTGACAAGTGAAGAAAATAATCAATTTTAAAAAATCCAGGAAAGGAAACGGCCAGAATTCTGAGGGCCTCAGTCTGTCCTTTCCTGTGTGAGTCAACTGATTATGAGAGTTAATATGCTCGTCCCTTTGAGTAAATGCCAGTAACAGTTTACCCACAGGTAAGATGAATTTTAATTTTACTTTCATTTTTATGGCTTTTAATTTTTAAATGTTAAAAATGAGATTTTTAAAACCCCAAATTGTTAAACTTTTTTCTTAGCACCTTCTTCTTCTTGGTAGAGTGAGTATATAGCAGATCACTAAGAGGAACTGCTCCGTATCTGTCAGGATGAGTTATATTCCAGATGCGGACAGTGTTTCTACTGTGACCTTGTGGAAGACATCGCGACTAGCAGCGGACTAGCAGCTTTACAATAATGAGCGGAGATCTTACTACTAATGATGCTGGTGATTAACTCAGACTCCTTGTGAACAAGTCATTGCTTTTCTTGTTTGCATGTGTGTGTATATGTGTGTGTGTGTGTGTGTGTGTAAAATACATTGATACATAGATATATATCTATACATTTACTTTTATATGCTCCCTAAGGGCAAGGATCATTGTTCTCTGGTATATGCCTAGAACCTAATAATGTCTACCTTCAGTAAAAATTTAATGAATGAATGGAGTCCAGAACTTATTTTGAAAAGGATTTTCAGAAATACAGACAAGTGTGATGATACGTACAGTATGCCAAGAGAAAATAAATTTGGTATTGCTAAGGAAGAACTGAGACGGTGGGAAAGAAGCAAAGGACGGCAGGCCCGAGGATGAGATCAGAGTGCAGCTCACAGACGCAGCCTTCTGCAGATGCCCGGTGGGGGCTGTGCACTCGACACTGGGATGCCAGCTGCACAGGACTGTGTATCAGGAGGATGAAAGGGTGTGTAGAGTTACTGTCTCTGTGGGCATTCTTGACCTGGCTGCTTGCCTGCCAGAGGCTTGACGCTGAGCACAGAGCGACCGAGGGATAGATGTGTGTGTGCAGGGCTGGCACCGCCCCGCCCCCAGAGACGCGGCTCACAGCGTGTATGCGTCTCCAGATGATGGACGGGGCAGCAGATCCACAGACGGAGGACAGCAGAGTGTCCCCTTTTGCTGGGATTTTATTCCACCCTTGGGTCACTGAGAGCTCCCCACGCCTGTCCGGCCCCTTATGGAGCTGTGTGTGCGCCTTCCGCAGTGCGCTCTGATTGGAAGCCTGCGTGTTGTCAGTGCGCTGGAGTTCAGGAGAGAGGAGGCCGTGAGAAAAGTGGCTCTTTATTTTTTTTTCATAAAGCATATTACTATAAGATTACCTGTATTTGCAAACTCTTACAACTATATCTTGATATCTCCCAAATACATAACTAGGTTTCTCTACTTTTAAGTCAGAAGAGAAGCTTTAGTGTTTAAGGAAGGTGCCCGTCTTTTCCGGGTCTCTCCTTCTCAGCCCCCCGGCCCCCAGGCTGGCCCAGTTTAACAGACCCTGGTCATGCCGGCCCGGTTTTCACAGTGGGGCTTTGCTCTCTCCCCAGACGTCCTCAAGAGTCTTCTTCATCTTCTGTGTCTTCTTCAAGAGTCTCACCTGCCTTGTTCTCAGTGAGAGTGTCCCTGATCACACATGTATGCATGCATGCATATGCACAGGTCAGACGCACGTGTGCACATGTGTACGTACATGCACACACATGGACAATGTCATGTGTACATGCATTGCACATGCACGTGCACACGCACGCCTGCGCACGTGCACACACACATGCGTACACACACTCTCCCCATCTTTCCCTCTCTTTTCCACAGCACAGGTCACAGACTTGCACGCTGTCCGTGTGTCTCTTGTTGGGCATCTATCTCTCTGGTGCATCCTGGGTCTGTCTGCTCACTGCTGGACCTTCCGAGCCTACAGTGCATGAACACAGACCAGGTTGTATTTGTTGGAATTCCCGGCTTCTTCAGAGAAATGGGTCAGCACTGGGCCTGGTTGCATTTCTTCCTGGAGGCTGTCGTCTGAGGCAGAGTAGCAGGAAGGGGGAAGGGGTCTCTAGGCCATTGCTTCTCAAGGAGGTTGTGAGAAATAGGGGTCTTGGGCGCTCCTACAACCCTTGAACTTGACCCATGGCAGTCTGAGAAGCCCCATGTGGGGTGACCGCAGCCTCACCTGACCCAACTGAGTTACTATGGGACAGGCCCACCCCATGGGCATTTGTGATCTGGTGGAGAATAAGNGGCTTTTAATTTTTAAATGTTAAAAATGAGATTTTTAAAACCCCAAATTGTTAAACTTTTTTCTTAGCACCTTCTTCTTCTTGGTAGAGTGAGTATATAGCAGATCACTAAGAGGAACTGCTCCGTATCTGTCAGGATGAGTTATATTCCAGATGCGGACAGTGTTTCTACTGTGACCTTGTGGAAGACATCGCGACTAGCAGCGGACTAGCAGCTTTACAATAATGAGCGGAGATCTTACTACTAATGATGCTGGTGATTAACTCAGACTCCTTGTGAACAAGTCATTGCTTTTCTTGTTTGCATGTGTGTGTATATGTGTGTGTGTGTGTGTGTGTGTAAAATACATTGATACATAGATATATATCTATACATTTACTTTTATATGCTCCCTAAGGGCAAGGATCATTGTTCTCTGGTATATGCCTAGAACCTAATAATGTCTACCTTCAGTAAAAATTTAATGAATGAATGGAGTCCAGAACTTATTTTGAAAAGGATTTTCAGAAATACAGACAAGTGTGATGATACGTACAGTATGCCAAGAGAAAATAAATTTGGTATTGCTAAGGAAGAACTGAGACGGTGGGAAAGAAGCAAAGGACGGCAGGCCCGAGGATGAGATCAGAGTGCACCTCACACACGCAGCCTTCTGCAGATGCCCGGTGGGGGCTGTGCACTCGACACTGGGATGCCAGCTGCACAGGACTGTGTATCAGGAGGATGAAAGGGTGTGTAGAGTTACTGTCTCTGTGGGCATTCTTGACCTGGCTGCTTGCCTGCCAGAGGCTTGACGCTGAGCACAGAGCAACCGAGGGATAGATGTGTGTGTGCAGGGCTGGCACCGCCCCGCCCCCAGAGACGCGGCTCACAGCGTGTATGCGTCTCCAGATGATGGACGGGGCAGCAGATCCACAGACGGAGGACAGCAGAGTGTCCCCTTTTGCTGGGATTTTATTCCACCCTTGGGTCACTGAGAGCTCCCCACGCCTGTCCGGCCCCTTATGGAGCTGTGTGTGCGCCTTCCGCAGTGCGCTCTGATTGGAAGCCTGCGTGCTGTCAGTGCGCTGGAGTTCAGGAGAGAGGAGGCCGTGAGAAAAGTGGCTCTTTATTTTTTTTTCATAAAGCATATTACTATAAGATTACCTGTATTTGCAAACTCTTACAACTATATCTTGATATCTCCCAAATACATAACTAGGTTTCTCTACTTTTAAGTCAGAAGAGAAGCTTTAGTGTTTAAGGAAGGTGCCCGTCTTTTCCGGGTCTCTCCTTCTCAGCCCCCCGGCCCCCAGGCTGGCCCAGTTTAACAGACCCTGGTCATGCCGGCCCGGTTTTCACAGTGGGGCTTTGCTCTCTCCCCAGACGTCCTCAAGAGTCTTCTTCATCTTCTGTGTCTTCTTCAAGAGTCTCACCTGCCTTGTTCTCAGTGAGAGTGTCCCTGATCACACATGTATGCATGCATGCATATGCACAGGTCAGACGCACGTGTGCACATGTGTACGTACATGCACACACATGGACAATGTCATGTGTACATGCATTGCACATGCACGTGCACACGCACGCCTGCGCACGTGCACACACACATGCGTACACACACTCTCCCCATCTTTCCCTCTCTTTTCCACAGCACAGGTCACAGACTTGCACGCTGTCCGTGTGTCTCTTGTTGGGCATCTATCTCTCTGGTGCATCCTGGGTCCCTCTGCTCACTGCTGGACCTTCCGAGCCTACAGTGCATGAACACAGACCAGGTTGTATTTGTTGGAATTCCCGGCTTCTTCAGAGAAATGGGTCAGCACTGGGCCTGGTTGCATTTCTTCCTGGAGGCTGTCGTCTGAGGCAGAGTAGCAGGAAGGGGGAAGGGGTCTCTAGGCCATTGCTTCTCAAGGAGGTTGTGAGAAATAGGGGTCTTGGGCGCTCCTACAACCCTTGAACTTGACCCATGGCAGTCTGAGAAGCCCCATGTGGGGTGACCGCAGCCTCACCTGACCCAACTGAGTTACTGTGGGACAGGCCCACCCCGTGGGCATTTGTGATCTGGTGGAGAATAAGGTGATCATTTTTACGTGTGAGAGAACTGACACGGTAATACCTGGTTTTGTTTGTAGTAAAGGACTTGGCAAGCAGACTTGCTGTTGCGTCTGTATTGAGTCCTGGGGATAAGCCCCACGTGCCCACTGGCCCCGTCTCGGGGACCTGTGGGCTACAGTGCCCCATTTCCAGGCTGCCAGGGTCGCCCTGCTGTGCACCCACGCTAAGTGAGACGCTTTTCAGCCACTTCACTGTGCTGGTCCAGTGCACACGGCCTTGTTTGGAATCAACGCGTATTTTGGCAAATGCACTACTTTTAAAAAATATCTATTACTTTATTCACCAGAAAGTAATAGTTCCCAGGGAATTGTCACAATGAGTCTTAAGAGTTCTTCTCTGCACACATGCCTTCTATCCCTGGAGAGTATGGGAGCCTCTGAGGCTCGCCGTGGTCAAGTCTGCTGCACAAACTCTGCTTGCCTCAGATCTTCGGGGGATCTTAGATAAGAAAACATTTTGTATGCATTTTATGTATGGAACCAGGTCCATGTAAAATAAAAATTGGGATAACATTTGGAATTGTGCTTCCTCTCTCTGCAGATTCTCAGATGCTGAAATAAAAAACACCAAATTAAAGTTTGCCTTACTCATCTTTTTACTGACTTTGCAACCTCACAAATTTGATGCAGGTGTTCAAATGTACCACCCCTCAAAATATTTCAAGAAAATGTGGATATTCTTGTTCACCCTCTATTTTGAAATAATCTTTTACAAAAGTCCAGACCAAAGGCACAGGCCCTTGTGGAGGAGGGGGACAGTGCCCTTGGGGCCTGGGAGCCGCGGCCGGCGGCGCAGGGGGAGCTGTGGCCGGGAAGGGCTCTGGACTGGGCACTCTTTGCTCCTCCACCGCTGTCCACTGTCCATACTGGCCCGAAACGCTCATTGTCTCATGGGGAGAAGCAGCCCAGCAGATAAAATGCATGCCGTCTGTTTTATAGCAGAGGTTTGTTCAGGACCAGATTAACATCCTGAAGGATCTCAGAGCTGGAAAACAATATTTCATGATGCCTCTTCCACACTCTGATATGTAATTCCACATGGCACAAAATTAAATTCATGTGGGCTCTTTGAAATATTTTGATGTCAAGATTCTAGGTAACTTCATTGAGGATGAGCTTTCTCTCCTTTGGGATGACATGTGGAGCTCTAAGCGTGTTCTCAGGCAACCTGCTATGTGAGCCTTCGGTGGGTCGGCCATGCCCCTCCCAGAGGATGCTCAGCAGTGCTCACGGTGGGAGTGATGCCCACACAGGCCCAGAGGGCACACGTGCTTCCTGCCACTGAAGTCCTCCACTGCCCTCGCGTGCTGATGCTGAGTTGGACCGACGGTGCAGTTTTTAACCTGGTCTTCCTTCGTCATCAGGACAATTCTTGGAAGCCCCAGTACCCGGGACCAGTTGTAATGTGTTTCTGCTGGGTGGGTAATTTATCTGCTTTCGCACGCCCAATAGTGAGAAAGAAGATGAGGGGTCAGAGGCAGGGCAAGCTGACAATTGGATCGTCATCAGCTGAGTCATTAAGTAGGATTGTAAATTTTTTTATTGTAGTTGGAAAATATCTGAGTAGGGTGTGTGAGAGACAGAAGAGGTGGAGGGGAGACAGAGGTAGAGAAAGGAAGAAACCCAGAAGTGATGTCCAAACTTAAACTTAAATTGGTATTTGTTATGATATTGTTTGGATTTGTCTTGAAGGCAGTCAAAGTGTAACATAATGCTTTGCATTCCTTAAAAATATACAATTCAACATATATTTTTTAAGTTATGGTAAAGGTCTTAAGACATCTGTGCCTCTTCATGCCCCCAATTAAAAAAAAAAAGTCACACGGCAAAGCCATCTATCTTGTATAATTATCCTCATAAACTTCCAAGGAACGCCTCTCTCCCGAAATGTTACTGGCGTTGAGCCTGGCATACAGTCATCACACCAGTAATTACAGGTCTTCAAAGGAATACAGTCGTCAGTATTTACTAGCCTTCGTTATGAACACATAAATCACTTAATAAAATGGCGAGGGACACTTGACTTGTCATTCTGTTTACGTAGGGCATTCTCGGCAGGCGATCCACATGAAAGCTGCGGCAGGCTGAGCCCTTTTTGTAGACAGTCCTTATCGTGACTAGAAAGCAGCCCGCGTGCATCCTGCAGACCCGTTTCCTTATTTAAAGTGGGCATCCTTCCTTCACTGAGAGGCGCTTCCTCTTTATTACAGGACTGAGGACCGGGCCTTTGTCAACCCTTAAAGGCACATCCCTTCCAAATGACCTTTTGTCCTGAGCAGCTAAGATGTATTGTTTAGTCCACTCAGAATTACACGGGGTGTCCTAGGAGTATTTGTTTTGGTTAATTAAATTTGGAAATGTGTCAATTTTTCCTATTATAAAGCAGAAATGAAAGTCCAGCCAATTGACTTTGGAGTTCTGGGAGATGAGATAATTGCAGAGGGTTTAAAAATATGTACACCTTTTCTCCACTGAGAGGAACATGAGACACACGTAACTTCAGTTAGGTTATCCGTGTTTCTCCCCACCCATGGGGATGTTTACATGCATGTATGCTGAGCGCACATATCCTTCAGTCGCACTAAACAGAATGAGGCTCTGTTTGAATGGAAGTGTTCTTCTTACTCTTAAATGTTAAGGGAAGCTGAACTACTGATCCACGGGAGAGCTTATCAGACGCGTCAGAAGCCGTTTCATACGTGAGACCTCATCATGCCCTTTCATGGCTGCTCTCTTCAAGGCTGTTCTTCTGCCAGGAATTTTTTGTTTTTCTTTAACTAGTCAAAGTTATTTTAAACCTTTGTTCAATGAACTATAAACGCTAGAATCTTTTTTTTAGTCTTAACACCAGAAGAGGACTGTTCCACGGTAATAGGTCTGCTAACTGTAGCAGTATAGAAAGCCGATTTGATTATGCAGATAACTTCCTAAAGTTTTTACTTTCCTTTTTTTTTTAATACTTTATTCTACGTTACAATACTGTATTGGTTTTGCCATACATTGACATGAATCAGCCACAGGTGTACACGATCTCCCAATGCCGAAGCCCCCTCCCACCTCCCACCCCATATCATCTCTTTGGATCATCCCGTACACCAGCCCCAANTCTTGTTCTTCTCCAGATGAATTTCTGGGCGACACCCAGGCACTCCGATGATTCTGTGGACCAGAGGCTTGCGTTTTGAGAAGCCCAGAGTCAGCAGGTGGTGTGTGTGGCTCAGGCGTTCCCTGCGTTTCTACCGGGAATTGATGCCGCTTTCTTAAGGTATTTTCATCCACCTGACGCTAGAAACAGGTGACATCCACACTCACTCTGCTGCTGGAAAATCATATTTCCCCACAAACAGAACCCTTCCGAGTAGTAGTTGCAGCCTGTTGCCTCTGAGGGTCTTTGCTGCTGGTCTGCACTAACGTGGCCGCGTCGGCACCTGCTGTTTCCAGATCTCATTCGACCTGGCAGAGTACACGGCTGACGTGGATGGCGTGGGCACCTTGAGGCTCCTGGACGCGGTGAAGACCTGTGGCCTCATCAGCTCGGTGCGGTTCTATCAAGCCTCGACGAGCGAGCTCTACGGGAAGGTGCAGGAGATACCTCAGAAGGAGACTACGCCTTTCTACCCACGCTCCCCTTATGGTGAGAACGCGCGGCCCTGTCCTGCCGGGGGCTGGCGACACGTGGTGGGCGGTGGCCGGGCAGACGGACCGAGGGGTGTGACTTGCCAGCCAGATGCCAGTGCGCAGGCAGGGGGTCCTGCTGCCGTTGTCTCTGGGGTGAAATTGCTGTCTCACCGCACCCTCCAGACAGAGCGCTGTGAGAGGGAAGTTGCTTCCTGCAGGGTTCTTTGTGCTGGACTGTTGTGGGTCGTGCTGAGGTGATATGTCTGGTGTTTATTCCATTTCCCAGTTTAAATTCTCCCTGAGCTCAAACCCTTCAGTGAAAGTGTTAGTCGTGTCTGACTCTTGCGACCCCGTGGACTGGAGCCCGCCAGGCTCCTCTGCCCATGGGGATACTGGAGTGGGTTACCATTCCCTTCTCCAGGAGGGTCTTCCCAACCCAGGGATTGAATCGATCTCCTGCACTGCAGGCAAATTCTTTGCTATCTGAGCCAGCAGGGAAACCCTAAAAGAGACAAATCTTTCGCGTCTAATGTACTTATAATAAGAATATTCACAGAAGACTTTAGTGATAAAAGTTAAAGCAGCTAGAATATCGAGATTCAGGTTTTTCACTTACTACTTCCTTAAAGAAAAGGGGGATGAGGCCTAGGAAAGGTCAGTTTGCTGTACTGCGCACCCTGCAGCTGACTTAGGTTGTGAAGGCATGGGCTGTGGCTGTTACAGAAGGAAGAAACTCTTAAGTATTTCCTTGTTTCGTGACTCACTGGCAAAGGAGCCTTTATTTTGTCCTTGGCTTTCGATTCATTTGTCCCGTCTTGATGCATTGTGAACTGTAAATTTTGCAAGTTGTTGCTTGTTTGAGTGAAAATCTGTTTTACAGTAAGACACTGTCTTTGATTTGCTTTTAAAAATTTATTCCATCAGGGGCAGCAAAGCTCTACGCCTACTGGATTGTGGTGAACTTCCGGGAGGCGTACAACCTGTTTGCAGTGAACGGCATCCTCTTCAACCACGAGAGCCCCCGGCGAGGTCAGTACAGGTGCTAATGGGAGGGGAGCGCCTGGCTCCAGGCAGGGACATGCGTGTGCGTGTGTGTGTGTGTGTGTGTGTGTGTGCGTGTGTGTGTGTGTGTGCGTGTGTGTCTGTGTGCATGGGTTCTACACATGTGCTGTGCAGATTGGGGCCGTTTCACATCTGCTTTTAATGATGCGCGTGTCAGAAGCAGTCAGTGAAGACACGGGAATCCAGCCTTGATTGCCTACTAGCTTTGATAGGGGTTTTATTCAGCATGGAGCTGGGCAGTGTCCCAGGTGAGCGTCGGAAGCGCTCACCACACGTGTTTGAGCCCAGGAGTCAGGAGGTGTCCTTGCAGTACGAGGGCCGGGTGGGAGCCAGGGCTTCTTCCCCGTGTGGCTGTCACTCTGACGCCTCCGCCTGTGGAGTCTCCCCTTCTCACTCTGGATCGGTTGTGTGCTCAGTACCCCTTCTTTGCATTCCATTTAATACCCAGGCGTCTCGATGCTTCTAGAGTGTGTCTTAAGGTACATTTGAAATCACTGTTTATATTTAGGATCTTTGTTTATTTTCAGAAAATCATTTTTGTCTGCGCTGGCTTGCTGCCTTTTTGTAGTTGTCTTTGAGACTGTGAGCAACATACCAGCTCTCCTCTTCCAAATATTAGGTTTTAAATAAGAGAGTGTGCACTCCCTTCATTATTTCTGGTTTACTAAAGCGTGGGAAATCTTTAACAGAACATGCACACCTACAAAGTGAAAGTCATCTGTCTAATCTCTAAGAAGTTTCATTAAATGTCTTCGTCATTCAGGCTTTTAGCTTGAGAACAAATGAGAAACCAGTGTCGAAGGTCGTTTCGTGCCCAACAGTTACGAATGCTTATCACCTGGTCAGTGATTTGTATGTGACTGTACAGTTGCGTAATCACGCCAGCGGTCATGGGGAAAGGCTAAAGTGACATTTGCGCTGGTGTGTTTCGTGGCGACACGCTCTAATTTTACAGTCGCCTCAGATGAAACTTCCCACAGTGGCGTGCTGGAGCATCGGCCCGGCGGCCACCTCTGACGCTGCAAGGAGCGCCGGTGAGCAGGCGCAGCGCCGTGCTGCGGGGCGCCCCAGGCAGCCGGGAGCGCGGCGCCGCAGGCCCTGCCTCTGACTGGTTGGCGTGCTGGGGAGTGGCCGTCCGGCCTCCCAGGCCCAAGCGTGTCAGTGCGTCTTGTCTTCTGTGCTACCCCCTTAACTTTCCCACTGGCAAAAAAAGAAAGCTCAATTGTTTGCGGTTAGGTTAGGATAGGGAAAAGCATTCTTAGTCGTAGAGTAAGCCGATTTACATTTTTAAATGTAAACCCCCCTGAGTCCTCGGTGCTCCTCCTAGAGAAAGCCGTTTGTCTTCATTGATGTCAGCGACTATTTAAACACTTTTCTTTTTAAAAGGAATGTTTATTTTTTAAATGTTTTTTATTCAGGTACGGTTGGTTCATAATGCTGTGTTATTTTCAGGTATACAGTTAAGTGATTTATATATAATGCAACTGAATATATATATGTATGTATACACACACATTCACACACACACAGATTCTTTTCCCATGTAAGTCATTACAAGATGGGTAGAGTTCCCTGTGCTGTATACTAGGTCCTTCTTGTTTATCCATTCTCTGTGTAATGGGGACCTGTGATGCTCCTAAATCCATATCCATTCGTTGTGTAATGGGGACCTGTGATGCTCCTAAATCCATATCCATTCTTTGTGTAATGGGTACCTGTGATGCTCCTAAATCCATATCCATTCTCTGTGTAATGGGGTACCTGTGATGCTCCTAAATCCATATCCATTCTCTGTGTAATGGGGTACCTGTGATGCTCCTAAATCCATATCCATGCTTTGTGTAATGGGGACCTGTGATGCTCCTAAATCCGTATCCATTCGTTGTGTAATGGGGACCTGTGATGCTCCTAAATCCATAGTTTATCCCCCCCCCCAGCCCTTCTCCCTTGGTAACCACACTCTGTTTCCTATGTCTGCACGTCTGTCTCTGTTCTGTGGATGAGTTCCTCTGTGACATTTACAGGCTTTGCACGCGAGTGCTGCCCTCTGACGCTGTCCTTGCTTTCACTCAGTGCGCTCATCCCCAGGAGCACACGTGGTNAGTTTATCCCCCCAGCCCTTCTCCCATGGTAACCACACTCTGTTTCCTATGTCTGCACGTCTGTCTCTGTTCTGTGGATGAGTTCCTCTGTGACATTTACAGGCTTTGCACGCGAGTGCTGCCCTCTGACGCTGTCCTTGCTTTCACTCAGTGCGCTCATCCCCAGGAGCACACGTGGTGCTGCAAAGGGCACTGTTCTGCTCTTTCTTTCAGCGGAGCAACACCCCATGGCCATGTCTGCCGTGTCGTCTTCATCCGTTCTTCCGCTGGCGGGCGTTTATGCTGCTTCCATGCCGTGGCTCTCGCGCATAGTGTTGCAGTGAGCACGGGGCTGCGTGTGTCTTTTCTAATCTTGTTTCTCCTCCAGGTGTGTGTCTAAGAGTAGGATTGCTAAGTCATATAGTAGTTCTGTTGTTAGCATTTTAATGCAGGGGTCTCTAGCCTCAGGGATGTACTAATGCCTGATGATCTGAGCTGGAGTTGATGCAACAATAGGAATAAAGTGCACAATAAATGTCATACACGTGAGTCATCCTGAAACCGTCTCTCCCGCCCCCACTCCACGGGAACACTGTCTTCCATGAAACTGGTCCCTGGCGGCAAAATGGCTGCGGCTGCTGTGTTAAGGAACCTCCATTCTATTCTCCACGATGACTGCAGCAGTTCACATCCCACCAGCAGTATAGGAGGGTCCCTTTCCTTCATACCCCTGCAGCGTTTACTGTTAGTAGACTTTTTCGTGATGGCCACCCTGACTGGTGCAGTGATACCAAATAAGACCTACTTAAACTTAAAACCTTTGCGCAGCAAAGGAAGCCATAAGCAAAATGAAAAGACAGTGTGCAGAGTGGAAGGAAATGTTTGCAAGTGATTCAGCAGACAAGGGTTTAATCTCCAAAATATACAGGCAACTCACATGGCTCAGGGTCAAAACAGACAGACAGACACCACGAAACACCCAGTCGGTCTCCTGTCAAAACATGGGCAGATGGTCTAAATAGACATTTCTCCAGAGAAGACATACCGATGGTTAACAGGTTCATGGAAAGATGTTCACCATCACTAATTATTAGAGAAATGCCAATCAAAGCAGAAAATAATACTTCTCTTTTAGTTTAAAGAAAAGTGAACAGTGGAGGGAGGCTATGGGGAGGGAAGCCCCCTCTCTCCCCAGGCTCCAGCCCCACCCTCAGGCCTCGGTTGACTCTCCGGCAGAAGCGGCCCAGAGGCCCCCACCTCGGCGCAGACGCAGCGCTGTGCACACAGCGCTCTGCGTCGCCACGGGCAGAGGTGGGCCTGTGGCGCACACCACCTTGTCTTCTTCTGAAAGCCTATGACATCTCACTTTTTGATTTATCCATATAATTGAATAATGCAAAGTGATTAAAATAGTGGTATGTGTGAAAACGATGTGATGCTTGCTTGATAAGATATCTAATAGTTAACACCCACAGCATTTCTTTAAACTTGGAAGTTAATCTTCATATTAAATCAGGCTGTTAATACTGTTGTTGTTTTGTCACAGTTGTTAACTTTTTGAGATTCTTCAGCAGATTGAGAATCCCTTCATGGTAGGGAGCGTGTTATAGTCTTTCGTCTTCAGCATCTAAAACAGTGCCTGCCTGCTGCTAATACTACATCAGTTTCCGGTGTGCAGCAGAGCGACTCATGCTTTTAAAGGCTGCGTCCATTTGCAGTCATTGTGGAGCTGGGTTCTGTTCCCTGCGCCGGACAGCACATCCTTCCAGCTTTTTCCTTTTGTGCGTAGCTATTGGTAGGAAATGATTTAGGAGATTCTCTCTGATGCCCCTTGGTAGACACACAGCTCCTCTTCGACTGCCTGTAGCTTGTTCGCCTGTGGTACACTGGTGCTTCGAGTTTATTTTCTGAAGCAGGTCGAGTGCGTGTGTGTCCCTCAGTCCTTCTGCCCCGTCACTTCTGGGCCACTTTCGTTTCGTTGCTGAAGTGGTGAAGCTAAGTGTCAGTGAAGCTGCAGCATCACAAAGGCCCTGTCAAGTGGAGCTGAGACGAAGGCTGCTTTTTGCTTTTACTCTAACAGAAGGACAAGGCCCTTTTGACTTCTTGCATAACATTCCATGAGAATCTCTGACTTTTAAGACGTATGGAAGAGGCACTTTTCATATAGAGATATTCTGGACCAGAGGTTGGCCAGCTCTGGCTGGTGCGCCCAGTCCTGCCCACCTGCTTGTGTTTGGAAGTGGAGGGTCACGGGAGCCCGGCCGTGCCCAGGACTCCCACCTTATTGGCAGCTGTGCCCACGGTGGAGGCCTGGGGCCTGCAGAGCCCCGAGAGTTGCCTGTCTGACCCTTGAAGAAGACGTCTGCTGTTCCCCCACTTTCCACCCCCAGGAACAGCTGAGGCCTCAACAGTAAGAAACATTCAGCTGCATACAGTGTGGGCTTCTCCCAGGGCAGCAAGTAGTTTTATAGAAAGGCTTCCAACAAACGTGAATCGCGTTGAGTCAGTGGTTAACCCCGCCTGCAGCAGGATTCCTGCACCATGCTGTCAGCGGGGCACCGAGAGGCCCGCAGGTGGCCCGGCGGCCGGGCTGCGCCCAGCTGGTCCTGCCGGGCACGCAGCCGCTGGCTTCACCTGCACCGTGTGTCGTCCCTCCCTCGCGGTCCTGGTGGTTCTCTGGAAGGAGGCGATTATACTTGGTCACGTGGTGAGCTCACAGTAGCTCTGGAGGTGGGTGGGGTTGTTCTGATTGGCCCAGAAGTGACCGCTTGGAGTCCCCGATCTGGTGGAGGCGCCGTGATCAGAGGCGGGCATGTTGCCTGGCCAGCCCCCTGCCCGCTCTTCAGAGGCGCCGCGCGGCTCGCGCTCCAGGTTCGCTTTTAAGGGAGCGGAGGCCCTTGAGCAACGTTGGCAGCACATTAACAGCGACAGTCT
>SJYW01051052.1:315114-325319 GCA_006410735.1 Raphicerus campestris | reverse complement strand
ACCTGTGATGCTCCTAAATCCATATCCATTCTTTGTGTAATGGGGACCTGTGATGCTCCTAAATCCATATCCATTCGTTGTGTAATGGGGTACCTGTGATGCTCCTAAATCCATATCCATTCGTTGTGTAATGGGGACCTGTGATGCTCCTAAATCCATATCCATTCTTTGTGTAATGGGGACCTGTGATGCTCCTAAATCCATATCCATTCTTTGTGTAATGGGTACCTGTGATGCTCCTAAATCCATAGTTTATCCCCCCAGCCCTTCTCCCATGGTAACCACACTCTGTTTCCTATGTCTGCACGTCTGTCTCTGTTCTGTGGATGAGTTCCTCTGTGACATTTACAGGCTTTGCACGCGAGTGCTGCCCTCTGACGCTGTCCTTGCTTTCACTCAGTGCGCTCATCCCCAGGAGCACACGTGGTGCTGCAAAGGGCACTGTTCTGCTCTTTCTTTCAGCGGAGCAACACCCCATGGCCATGTCTGCCGTGTCGTCTTCATCCGTTCTTCCGCTGGCGGGCGTTTATGCTGCTTCCATGCCGTGGCTCTCGCGCATAGTGTTGCAGTGAGCACGGGGCTGCGTGTGTCTTTTCTAATCTTGTTTCTCCTCCAGGTGTGTGTCTAAGAGTAGGATTGCTAAGTCATATAGTAGTTCTGTTGTTAGCATTTTAATGCAGGGGTCTCTAGCCTCAGGGATGTACTAATGCCTGATGATCTGAGCTGGAGTTGATGCAACAATAGGAATAAAGTGCACAATAAATGTCATACACGTGAGTCATCCTGAAACCGTCTCTCCCGCCCCCACTCCACGGGAACACTGTCTTCCATGAAACTGGTCCCTGGCGGCAAAATGGCTGCGGCTGCTGTGTTAAGGAACCTCCATACGATTCTCCACGATGACTGCAGCAGTTCACATCCCACCAGCAGTATAGGAGGGTCCCTTTCCTTCATACCCCTGCAGCGTTTACTGTTAGTAGACTTTTTCGTGATGGCCACCCTGACTGGTGCAGTGATACCAAATAAGACCTACTTAAACTTAAAACCTTTGCGCAGCAAAGGAAGCCATAAGCAAAATGAAAAGACAGTGTGCAGAGTGGAAGGAAATGTTTGCAAGTGATTCAGCAGACAAGGGTTTAATCTCCAAAATATACAGGCAACTCACATGGCTCAGGGTCAAAACAGACAGACAGACACCACGAAACACCCAGTCGGTCTCCTGTCAAAACATGGGCAGATGGTCTAAATAGACATTTCTCCAGAGAAGACATACCGATGGTTAACAGGTTCATGGAAAGATGTTCACCATCACTAATTATTAGAGAAATGCCAATCAAAGCAGAAAATAATACTTCTCTTTTAGTTTAAAGAAAAGTGAACAGTGGAGGGAGGCTATGGGGAGGGAAGCCCCCTCTCTCCCCAGGCTCCAGCCCCACCCTCAGGCCTCGGTTGACTCTCCGGCAGAAGCGGCCCAGAGGCCCCCACCTCGGCGCAGACGCAGCGCTGTGCACACAGCGCTCTGCGTCGCCACGGGCAGAGGTGGGCCTGTGGCGCACACCACCTTGTCTTCTTCTGAAAGCCTATGACATCTCACTTTTTGATTTATCCATATAATTGAATAATGCAAAGTGATTAAAATAGTGGTATGTGTGAAAACGATGTGATGCTTGCTTGATAAGATATCTAATAGTTAACACCCACAGCATTTCTTTAAACTTGGAAGTTAATCTTCATATTAAATCAGGCTGTTAATACTGTTGTTGTTTTGTCACAGTTGTTAACTTTTTGAGATTCTTCAGCAGATTGAGAATCCCTTCATGGTAGGGAGCGTGTTATAGTCTTTCGTCTTCAGCATCTAAAACAGTGCCTGCCTGCTGCTAATACTACATCAGTTTCCGGTGTGCAGCAGAGCGACTCATGCTTTTAAAGGCTGCGTCCATTTGCAGTCATTGTGGAGCTGGGTTCTGTTCCCTGCGCCGGACAGCACATCCTTCCAGCTTTTTCCTTTTGTGCGTAGCTATTGGTAGGAAATGATTTAGGAGATTCTCTCTGATGCCCCTTGGTAGACACACAGCTCCTCTTCGACTGCCTGTAGCTTGTTCGCCTGTGGTACACTGGTGCTTCGAGTTTATTTTCTGAAGCAGGTCGAGTGCGTGTGTGTCCCTCAGTCCTTCTGCCCCGTCACTTCTGGGCCACTTTCGTTTCGTTGCTGAAGTGGTGAAGCTAAGTGTCAGTGAAGCTGCAGCATCACAAAGGCCCTGTCAAGTGGAGCTGAGACGAAGGCTGCTTTTTGCTTTTACTCTAACAGAAGGACAAGGCCCTTTTGACTTCTTGCATAACATTCCATGAGAATCTCTGACTTTTAAGACGTATGGAAGAGGCACTTTTCATATAGAGATATTCTGGACCAGAGGTTGGCCAGCTCTGGCTGGTGCGCCCAGTCCTGCCCACCTGCTTGTGTTTGGAAGTGGAGGGTCACGGGAGCCCGGCCGTGCCCAGGACTCCCACCTTATTGGCAGCTGTGTCCACGGTGGAGGCCTGGGGCCTGCAGAGCCCCGAGAGTTGCCTGTCTGACCCTTGAAGAAGACGTCTGCTGTTCCCCCACTTTCCACCCCCAGGAACAGCTGAGGCCTCAACAGTAAGAAACATTCAGCTGCATACAGTGTGGGCTTCTCCCAGGGCAGCAAGTAGTTTTATAGAAAGGCTTCCAACAAACGTGAATCGCGTTGAGTCAGTGGTTAACCCCGCCTGCAGCAGGATTCCTGCACCATGCTGTCAGCGGGGCACCGAGAGGCCCGCAGGTGGCCCGGCGGCCGGGCTGCGCCCAGCTGGTCCTGCCGGGCACGCAGCCGCTGGCTTCACCTGCACCGTGTGTCGTCCCTCCCTCGCGGTCCTGGTGGTTCTCTGGAAGGAGGCGATTATACTTGGTCACGTGGTGAGCTCACAGTAGCTCTGGAGGTGGGTGGGGTTGTTCTGATTGGCCCAGAAGTGACCGCTTGGAGTCCCCGATCTGGTGGAGGCGCCGTGATCAGAGGCGGGCATGTTGCCTGGCCAGCCCCCTGCCCGCTCTTCAGAGGCGCCGCGCGGCTCGCGCTCCAGGTTCGCTTTTAAGGGAGCGGAGGCCCTTGAGCAACGTTGGCAGCACATTAACAGCGACAGTCTTGCATCCAGCGCTGTCGGCCGTGAAGGGGCGGTGCGCGTCCCGTGTGCCCACATCACGCAGCGCTGTTCAGACACCAGCACGCTGCTCCCACTCATCGCACTCAGCCTGTAAATACACACAGACTGTCCTGTTTAAGTTAAAACAAGAGTTGCTTCACTTCGTGGAGAAACGCCACAAAACTGGACTTGCACCTGAAGCCCTTTCACTTCTCCTCTTGTTTCGCGAAACTTGGGCGCGTTGCCTATTTCCCTTAGGCGTTCCCACGTGTGCGTGAATGCACGCGGTGTTCTGTTTGCCACCTTACTTCTGAAGATACGGGTTTGTATAGTCCCTCCTTAGGAAACAGAGGCTGTGCTCATTGTCTGGAAATACTGCACTTCTGTGGGGAAAATGTCGCGGGCGAAGAATCTTTTTGTTTTTGTCGCTCTTTCTTTGGAAAGCACATCAGAGAGTGATGCCGTGGAGCTGCTAACTGTAGGAACTATGTGAGAAATGCTGAGAAGTTTTTAAGTTACTTTAAAGTAGCTTGTGAAAAGAAAGTAGCTTCTTTTCAAATATATTGGTTATCATGATAAAATATGAGACTATTCTATAGATGAGAACATTGAAAACAAGCCCACTAGGAAGGTCATTGTACTCATCAGCTGTTTTTGCTGCAGCTGTCATGTTCATTTAATACTCTAAAGATACTTGTAGAGATATTTTGACAGACTTGTTAAACTTACACATTTCTTTCTGTATATGTGGTAATTCATACACTTCTGTTTTTTAAGATTTCTTAGTTTAAAAGTACATAGTGGCCCACGAGGTGATGCTGTTTCTTTGGAAGAGCTTTTAGGGGGTGACCGTGGCCACCCACCCGTGTGTGCTCTCCCAGAGGCGCTCAGCTTCTGTGATCAGGAGCGTGGTCTTTTCATCCCGTTTGTCTCGTCGCTGAAGATGCTGAAGCGGCACGAGGGTGAGATGCTCAAGGCCTCGGCACCAGCTGATGTCAGCTCAAGGCTGGCGATGAAGATGGAGGGTCGACCTACACGCCGCCTGCATATGTAGAGATCACATGTGGTGACGCGTTGGAGTTGGCACTGGAGCAGGTCGGCCCCAGAAGCAGAGCTGGGCTTCAAAGTGGAATGAAGCAACGGCTCATATCTTTGGTGAAAGATGTGAGTTCTTCTGGTTCAATGCAGTGTGCCTCTCAGATGTTGAACAGAAATGATCATGATGAAACATTCGTTTTATGACAGTAAAATGCAAATGTGATTTAAAGTAAAATCTGACCTTGAGTATCACCAAGAGCTGGCCAGGAGGCAAAGCAGAGCTCATCCGAAATGCGCCAGAGCCCCACGCAACAGCGCGCGGTGGCAAAGCGCCGTAAATACACCTGTGATTAGCAGTTCGACTCCGCAAATGCATGGTGTCCAGCAGCTGCTTAGGAGTGGGGGCTTTTTTAGATGCTATAGCACATTCCTCTAAACACGGGCTTCGTGAGAAATCATACATATCAGTATAAACAGTACTCACCTGACTGGGAGGCTCGGGAAGGTTCATGAACTTGTGGTTTTAGGGTTTAGACGAGCGTTTTTTTTTTTTTTTTTCCGAGTATTTTGCTTCTTAAAATGTCTAGCTATATTAACCTAAGTTAACCTTCAGATTTTTAAAAACTATAACTGCGAGAATTAACTACTTAAATCATAGTAAAATTTTGGACAGTTTTCCCCTTTAGTTTTCTAAACGTTGTTCTTTATTCATTGCTATAAATATAAGATTAACCCTCCAGACTAGAGGTTTCTCCACTGAGATGGGGAGCGAGGTGGGGAGAATGTGACCTGCCCCCAGAGGACATGTAATTCACCTGGAGACATTTTTGGTTCTCAACCCTGGAGGGAGGGGTGCTGGGTGCTTGCTGCCAGCAGCTTGGCCGAGGGCAGGGATGCTCCTAAACAGCCCACAAGCACAGGTGCCCCCTGGACGAGAGTACCCCCGGGCGAGAGTCCCCTGGGCGAGAGTCCCTCTGGGCAAGAGTGGTCCCCCCCCCCACCGCCCTGGGCGAGAGTCCCCCGGGCGAGAGTCAGCCGTGCTGAGAATGACAGCCCCAGAGGGTGTCACCAAGTCTAGACGCACATCGTCTCTAGACCAGCATCTTCTTTTTGTTAATGTAGCGCTTTTACTTGGTCGTAAATCCTTCCTAGAGTTTAGCAAATGTTCATCTAAACACAGGAGAAAAGAAATGTGATTTAAATAATTTCCTGTGAAACTGTTTAGGCCTTAGGTCTCCTGGAGGTCAGGCCTGAGTCAGGGAAGCCTGAGACCAGAGGAGTTTCTTCACAGCTCTTCTGATGAGCTTGGGGTGAGCTCTCACTTCATAGGGCCCACTGTCCACAGCCCGCGTCCAGGGTGGGTCCAGGGCCCCCCCACCTCTGAAGCACGTGAGCATTTTAATCTTTTGCTGTAGATCAGAGCAAGAGCACAGCCTTCCTCTGGGAGTAAACTGTGGACCCGCGTCCTCAGCCGCACTCAGCGCACAGGACCACAGCAACGCCTCTGTAGAGGCTCCCCAAGTGTGAGTTTCCCTTTGACATGATTCAAACTCACAGCTCTTTAATGCTCTAGGGGATAAGAGGATGCATGGTATACATTAAATAGTTGGAACCAGCTTGTATTTAATCCCGATGGGCAGAAAGCGCTTCCCTTTCTGTATATGGATGTCTATTTGTAAATAGGTAATCTTTAAAAAAAATGACTTAAGTTAGTATTTTGTCAATCTGGCTGGTAAATTTAAATTGCAGTGTTATGGACACACTAAGAACCATGGAAACCAGTATCACATCAGCCAACTAGGTATTTGTACTGCTGTATGTTAAGAGTGCTCTGTGGTTTTGGGTGAGCATCACAGCCTGAATTACTGAAAACAGTGCAGCCGCCTGTTATGAAATCCAGGCGTGAGCGGGCCCACACGAGGGCCCAGCCCAGTCCCACAGCACAGACCCATTCCACCCGCCTTCATGATGAGCTTGCTGGCTGCTCACTGTGGCCCCACCAGACTCCTGGTGGCCTCTGCCTGGGCAGGAAGTGACATCCTCCGGGCTCCTGTCACCCCTGCGGACTGTGACACCTGGACGCCACAGAAGCTGTCTGCCTGTCCTTTTCTGCAGAAGACAAGGTGTAACTGATTGGACAAGAGGGACTGTNCAAGTCTAGACGCACATCGTCTCTAGACCAGCATCTTCTTTTTGTTAATGTAGCGCTTTTACTTGGTCGTAAATCCTTCCTAGAGTTTAGCAAATGTTCATCTAAACACAGGAGAAAAGAAATGTGATTTAAATAATTTCCTGTGAAACTGTTTAGGCCTTAGGTCTCCTGGAGGTCAGGCCTGAGTCAGGGAAGCCTGAGACCAGAGGAGTTTCTTCACAGCTCTTCTGATGAGCTTGGGGTGAGCTCTCACTTCATAGGGCCCACTGTCCACAGCCCGCGTCCAGGGTGGGTCCAGGGCCCCCCCACCTCTGAAGCACGTGAGCATTTTAATCTTTTGCTGTAGATCAGAGCAAGAGCACAGCCTTCCTCTGGGAGTAAACTGTGGACCCGCGTCCTCAGCCGCACTCAGCGCACAGGACCACAGCAACGCCTCTGTAGAGGCTCCCCAAGTGTGAGTTTCCCTTTGACATGATTCAAACTCACAGCTCTTTAATGCTCTAGGGGATAAGAGGATGCATGGTATACATTAAATAGTTGGAACCAGCTTGTATTTAATCCCGATGGGCAGAAAGCGCTTCCCTTTCTGTATATGGATGTCTATTTGTAAATAGGTAATCTTTAAAAAAAATGACTTAAGTTAGTATTTTGTCAATCTGGCTGGTAAATTTAAATTGCAGTGTTATGGACACACTAAGAACCATGGAAACCAGTATCACATCAGCCAACTAGGTATTTGTACTGCTGTATGTTAAGAGTGCTCTGTGGTTTTGGGTGAGCATCACAGCCTGAATTACTGAAAACAGTGCAGCCGCCTGTTATGAAATCCAGGCGTGAGCGGGCCCACACGAGGGCCCAGCCCAGTCCCACAGCACAGACCCATTCCACCCGCCTTCATGATGAGCTTGCTGGCTGCTCACTGTGGCCCCACCAGACTCCTGGTGGCCTCTGCCTGGGCAGGAAGTGACATCCTCCGGGCTCCTGTCACCCCTGCGGACTGTGACACCTGGACGCCACAGAAGCTGTCTGCCTGTCCTTTTCTGCAGAAGACAAGGTGTAACTGATTGGACAAGAGGGACTGTCTTTTCTTTTTAAGACTTCGGAATGTTATCCCTCCTTTACTTCCGGCTGTGCCGGCTCCGGGCCGCGTGGGCTTTTCTTTAGTTGCGGTGTGTGCTCGGGTCTCTCCCTGCGGGCCTGCTCTGGCTGTGGTGCGCGGGCTCCAGGGTGTGCGCTCCTCTCACTGCGGGCCTGCTCTGGCTGCGCCGCGCGGGCCCCAGGGTGCGCGGGTCTCTCCCTGCGGGGGCTGCTCTGGTTGCTGTCTCTTATACACACNGCTGTGGTGCGCGGGCTCCAGGGTGTGCGCTCCTCTCACTGCGGGCCTGCTCTGGCTGCGCCGCGCGGGCCCCAGGGTGCGCGGGTCTCTCCCTGCGGGGGCTGCTCTGGTTGTGGTGAGCGGGCCCCAGGGTGCGCGGGTCTCTCCCTGCGGGCCTGCTCTGGCTGCGGCGCGTGGCTTCCAGGGTGCGCGGGTCTCTCCCTGCGGGGGCTTCTCTGGCTGTGGCGCGCGGGCTCCAGGGTGCACGCGCCTCTCCCTGCGGGGGCTGCTCTGGCTGCGGCGCGCGGGCTCCAGGGTGTGCGGGTCTCAGCAGCTGCAGCCTGCAGGCTCCGGAGCAGAAGTCGTGGCGCAGGGGCCCAGCTGTCCTGCGGCGCGTGGGATCTTCAGGACCAGGGACTGAACCTGTGTCCCCTGCACTGGCAGGCGCCACCGAGCCGCCAGCGAAGCGCACGAAGGGCTCCTGAGGTGAGGCTTGGTCTCAGCAGGCGGTCATCACCACTCAGGAAGGTCAAGTCCCTTCTCACCCTCTGAGAGGACACTAATGGGATTGTTAGCACTGATTTTTTTTTTTTAATTTTTTGTTATTTCTGTGGCATTGACATGTGAAACCAAACTGACGCCTGTCGGGTCTCACATAGCGCGGCCCCACCTGTAAGCTGGCGGTGTCCGTGGGGCCACAGGCCACGCATAGCCAGGCACAGGCCAGGGCTGCGTGGCCGGGACTCGGGCAGCCCTCGGTCCTCTTCTGTGCCGGGGGCCACGTCCAGCTCAGGCTGTCTTGCGCTGACGGTGTGCTCCGTACCTGTTGGGGCCGTGCAGGGGAGCAGCGGGGCACAGGCGTGACATGGAGGAGCACAGCTGCGTGCAGGAGCCTGTGGGCCTCCCTTCCCCTCTCTTCTCTTCCCTCCTCCTGTGCTTCCCTTGCTGAGACCTGGAGGCTGGACTCTTGACACCTCCTTCCCCCCGACCCCGTCTGAGGGAGCAGCCCTCGGAGTGGGGTCCTGGCAGCCTCGGCCTGAACAACATACCTCCCACGGGGCTGCCAGCCACAGGCGTGCTAGAGCCGAACACAGAAGGGATCATGATGTTCACAGANTGGACCCCCCCTTCCCCCCGACCCCGTCTGAGGGAGCAGCCCTCGGAGTGGGGTCCTGGCGGCCTCGGCCTGAACAACATACCTCCCACGGGGCTGCCAGCCACAGGCGTGCTAGAGCCGAACACAGAAGGGATCATGATGTTCACAGACGGCTTAGAGTGGCTGCCGAGGTGTCCGTGCGTTGCAGAAAGAAGAGATGGAGGCGGTCCTGGAGAATCGCTCGAACCACAGGAAAAGCCATTTGCAAGTGAGATTCTGGAAGTTAAGCCAGCGAATGTTTGAATTAGGGAAGCNTGTTCACAGACGGCTTAGAGTGGCTGCCGAGGTGTCCGTGCGTTGCAGAAAGAAGAGATGGAGGCGGTCCTGGAGAATCGCTCGAACCACAGGAAAAGCCATTTGCAAGTGAGATTCTGGAAGTTAAGCCAGTGAATGTTTGAATTAGGGAAGCCAAGAACAGATGATGATGAATATGGAAAGATTATGGATAAACACCAAAGGCCTGTGTGAGACCCTTGGGAAAATTAATGAAACCTTTAAGTATTTTTTAAAATGGTTCATATATTCTCATTAATGATCCTGTGAATGCAGAATGTTTTGTCAAAGAAATTACAAACCAGGGGGAAAAAAAGCCTGCTATACGTTTTGGTGATACTAAGGGGAAAAAAGTACAGTTATTGTTTAAATTTTATTATAAGATACATTGCAAAANACAGTTATTGGTTTTTTACCCTGGAGGAGGGAAATGGCAACACACTCCAGTAGTTTTGCCTGGAGAATCCCATGGACAGAGGAGCCTGTTAGGGCTGCAGTCCATGGATCGCAAAAAGTTGGACACGACTGAGTGACTAATACTTTACTACTTTTTTTTACTGGTTTCTCAAAACTTAAATTATTCTATTCATAGGTCACAATATATTGCCTTGTGCCACCTTTGTTAAATCCAGCTTTGGAAACTGGGTTTGGGACTCTGTGGCCCTAGACTTGCCATCCATCCCCAAGCACGTGGAGCTTTAAGCCACTGGGGGCTCGGGGGAGCGGAGTTAGGTTGGTGCAGAGGCAAGGGGCATCTTCGCCTGGAAGCCTGGGAAACCACGTGCGCAGAAGGAAGCGCTCCTGCACGGGCGCCGCGGCATGTGGACCCAGCACCCCAGTGCCAGTGCCAAGGACCGCTCCGCACCGTTCAGGGTCAGGGGTTGGGCCGAGGGTTGTGCTCCCCCGCCAGCGGCAGGCTTGCCCCTCCTGGCCCCCCTTCCCGGGTGCAGCTGGACACTTCGCTGCCGGGTATCAGGCCCTGTGGCCATGCTTCAGGGAGCCCCAGACCTGAAGGCTGGACCTGCTGGCCTGCTGTGACCAAGAGGGGCTCCTGGAGGACCGAGCCCCCTGTTCCCCAGCACAGCCAGGGGGTGGAGGGTGGAGGAGGGAGG
>SJYW01051052.1:280775-303353 GCA_006410735.1 Raphicerus campestris | reverse complement strand
AGGGGAGGGAGTGGGGGAGGGGTGGCAGTCAGTGGGGGAGGGCAGTAGAGTTGGGGGCAGCAACGTTGCCCTTGCCGCTTGGCTGGACTTTGACAAGCATCCTTTCTACTCGATGGACGAGGAGTCAGGTTTCGAGTTTCGAGCTGAAGGCCGTGGGGTGGTGCGCGGAGGGCCTGGTTCTGATTTCTAAGTGGTGCTAAGAAGGTCAGGGTTCACATTTTCCCCATTTTATCCTGAGTTCATCGCCAGCAGGTCTGTCTTTGCACATGTAGTAAACACTCCCGAAGGGACTAGGCCAGGACGGGGTTCCCACCCCCAGCCCAGCGCCAACACCCCCAAGTGTGAGGAGAAGAGTCTGTGTCGCTGGAGGGGAAGCCACTGCTTCATCGTTTTCACCAGCTCTCTGATAATCACATGTTCTTATTTACAGTAAAAATTATGGACTTATTTCTGATCTGAGTGAAGGGCTGTTTCATTCACTCCTTTTTTCCTTTGCCATGGTCACTTAAATTTATGCTTCTGTTTTTTAAAACGCTGTCAGGACCTGCATTACGTACACACTCTTGAAATCCTCATTTTTCCTAACCAGAAGTTAATTATACTTCCTAAGGCCTTGGTCTGAAAGGTTAGTCAAAGTGGTATTCCTGTGTTAAAAACCATAAGTAGTAAAAGTTCTCTAAATAACTCTTTAATATCTATATATTTTATCTTCTTAGAATTGTTTTTGAACCAATAATAAAAGTAGGGAACATATTTCTTATTTTTGTAAAAGGTGACTTAAAATTCTTTTTTATAAATGAAATGTTCTGACCTCCCTCTCTTCTTAGACAGTTCAATCTTATCAATCAAAATTGACCGCTTTCTTCCGGTTGGTTTATTGGCTGATTTGTTTGAACTTGGTCAATGTCTTTTTAAGGCTATACGCTAGAAAAAAAATTTTTTTTCTATTTTGTCATAACTGTAAAAGTTGACTCGTGATGTTGGTACAAGACACAGATGTAAAGGGAGGGACGTGTACGTGATATGTTTGCATTTTATTGATGAGTGTCCATTGTACAATACCAAATAATACCAATAATACCAGAGGTGAAAGGATTCATGGACTAGCAGACTTCTGCACCGCTGAGACATACATATTCAGCAGCTGAAGCAAATGTGAGCCTGTCTAAATCTCTAAGAGTGATTTTAATTTATAAGATTTTTTTAAAAAGCTTTTAGGAGGTGTCAGAATCTTTAAATCACCAATAATAAAATAGCCCATTCTCATGCTACGTAAAAGTTAAAAAAAAAAAGCTACCCAGATACTTCATGTAAATTTAGAGGCGTTGAATAAAATCACCAGGAGGCTTCCCCTCCCTCCCCTGTTTACCCTGGAAAACACACACACTCACACACAGTCACACACACAGTCACACTCATATACAGTCACATACAGTCACACATACACACACACAGTCACACACACCCCGTCACACACACACTCACACACACACACTGTCACACTCTATCCTGCAAGGGGCTGCTGTGTGCACACGTCACGTAACGCGTCAGGGTTTGCAGCCAAGCGTTTGTGGGCACTGTTTCCAGTCCACTTGCCCTGCTCACAAAAGCGTACTAAAACAAGCAGGAAACATATACTCTCTAAGGTAAAGTCCTAAACCATTTTCTCTTTGACTTGCTAGAGGCTTTCCTATGGCGAGATTTCCTCTGTGTGTTCAGAACACGCAGCGGGTGTGCATGTGAGCCCCGGTCGGAGTGCAGGGATAAGTCCTCCCGCCCCGGCCCCCATCGCTGGCTCGGCCCCGCATCGCGTCGCAGGTGACAGAGCCCACTGAGGCAGCAGAGGGCAGGCAGATGCTTTCGAATTTAACGTCTGAAATCGCATTCCCTAAGAAGCTGCTTCTCCTATTCCGCAGAGTGAAAATGCAAGCACTGTTCCTTACATGTTCAGAAGTAGAGTAATGCACCCAGTTTAGCTTCTGAGCAGCCACTGCATCTGATAAACGATCTGAAACTTCAGTGTCTGATTTCTTCAGTTTAGGGATGCTCACTCGGGGTGTGGCGTGAGTCGACGTGGGTTTTAGGTTTGGAAGAGAGAATGCTGCTTGGAAAGACTGGTCTTAACAAGGTCACAGTTGTTGTGCACATAGAAATTAATCCTCCTCCTCATTAGCTTTTCACATATGCCATCATTTTAGCCTAAAGAATATCTCAATAGTACGAAATAATAAATCCACAGCTTTTTTTTATTTAACTAAGGAAAATGTTACATGAATAAGGCGTTAGATGTTTTCCATGAGGCTTGCTGGGCACAGCTGGGCAAGCATCCTCAGCGGAGACAGACTGCCTTGAGCTTTGCCAAGCTGTGGGAGTGCNATCACACACACACTCACACACACACACTGTCACACTCTATCCTGCAAGGGGCTGCTGTGTGCACACGTCACGTAACGCGTCAGGGTTTGCAGCCAAGCGTTTGTGGGCACTGTTTCCAGTCCACTTGCCCTGCTCACAAAAGCGTACTAAAACAAGCAGGAAACATATACTCTCTAAGGTAAAGTCCTAAACCATTTTCTCTTTGACTTGCTAGAGGCTTTCCTATGGCGAGATTTCCTCTGTGTGTTCAGAACACGCAGCGGGTGTGCATGTGAGCCCCGGTCGGAGTGCAGGGATAAGTCCTCCCGCCCCGGCCCCCATCGCCGGCTCGGCCCCGCATCGCGTCGCAGGTGACAGAGCCCACTGAGGCAGCAGAGGGCAGGCAGATGCTTTCGAATTTAACGTCTGAAATCGCATTCCCTAAGAAGCTGCTTCTCCTATTCCGCAGAGTGAAAATGCAAGCACTGTTCCTTACATGTTCAGAAGTAGAGTAATGCACCCAGTTTAGCTTCTGAGCAGCCACTCACTGCATCTGATAAACGATCTGAAACTTCAGTGTCTGATTTCTTCAGTTTAGGGATGCTCACTCGGGGTGTGGCGTGAGTCGACGTGGGTTTTAGGTTTGGAAGAGAGAATGCTGCTTGGAAAGACTGGTCTTAACAAGGTCACAGTTGTTGTGCACATAGAAATTAATCCTCCTCCTCATTAGCTTTTCACATATGCCATCATTTTAGCCTAAAGAATATCTCAATAGTACGAAATAATAAATCCACAGCTTTTTTTTATTTAACTAAGGAAAATGTTACATGAATAAGGCGTTAGATGTTTTCCATGAGGCTTGCTGGGCACAGCTGGGCAAGCATCCTCAGCGGAGACAGACTGCCTTGAGCTTTGCCAAGCTGTGGGAGTGCATAAATCGCAGACTTCTCTCATGAACGGTTTTAATGCTGTCGACCTTGTTCTGGCTAAGGCAGAGAACTTTCCCGAGGTGCACACTCGGAACGCTCGGCCGGGTCTCCTCCCCAGCTGGCTGTGCTGTGGGCCTCACCTGACGCAGCCTGGGCGCGGGGGCCGGCTCGCCGGCGCTGCTGCCTGGTCGCCCGATGCCGCGCCAGCAGGAACCCTTGTCTCCTGTTCTGTCCGTTGTCTCCTGTACAAGGCCTGTTTATGAAAGGAAGAACCACTATTTCTGTTTGAAATATTAAACAAAATAATTTTATTCCTCTTTCAGTACTGCTGGATCACCCACAGCCTCTAAACTAAATAAATGAGCTTAGCTCATCAAACACAACATTATTTTTATTGGTCTGGTTTGTGAAGAATGAGGAATTCTAGTGCAAAAAGTATCTGTTCTTTCATCATCGTCTCCCTTCCTGTTCGAGTTCTTTTCTGTAAATCCTGCTGAAATAGTCCAGGGTTTAAAGTGACTCAGCCGTAGAAGCTGGGAGGCTGGTTGATGGACATGTCCTCTGAGAGCCTCTTTCACTATTTTAAGGTTTGAGCAATGACTCTGTGCTTAAACGTAGTCTATTATAGCTGCTTTTCAGCTGGAATTTTAGCAAAATTAAACGGCAGTCTAGTGATGGGAAGTATTTTGACTTTGTCATCTGGATGAACCTTCTCAGAAGAGAAGGTGGGTTGGGAGCACCTGGACCCTTTGCGGTGGGAAGGGAGTACGTTTGCTCAGACGTGGCTGCAACAGCTCTCCCGTGGCCCTAGGTGCCTCCTGGTGTTTCACTTTTCGAGCAGAGAGATTACAGAGATGACCTTCAGCCACAGACACTTCTGCTCTGCGCCCTGAACTCAGAGGCTGTGGATCAGCCGGGCAGCGCCGGCGTCCAGCCCCAGAGGCTGCCCTTCTCACGGGGCAGACTCCGATGGTCCCCTGGAGGCAGCACCAAGCTGCTTCTGGCTCCAGGGAAACTACACCCCTGATGGCACCCCCATACCATTGCCTGGGCAGCGAGCAGAGCTGCTGACATCTGTCTTTTGGGATTATCCACCCTTTCAGCTCCCAGGGCTTCCGCTGACCCAAGGCCGACTCGGCCACCAGATAGGGACAGGCAGCTCGATGCTGTTGGTGGCTGAGCTCAGGGAGCTCATATCGTTTAGTCGGCAGCTTTAAGCGTTTCTTAGAAGCTGCATCAGTAGCTCGGTCTCTGTTCCAGCATGCTTTTCAGGATGCTTTGGTCTAATGTAGAAACTCAAAAGCTACAGTTTCACATTTGAAAGGCTGTTGTTCAGTAGAGGAAATAGAAATCAGCTATATTGTTCCAAAGATCAAAACGGCATTTTCTAACAAAGTCTGACTTCACTGTTTACCCGAGTTGGGAACAGTGGCAGCAGCTGGCTCAGGTGTGGGGAAACCGCAGCCCTGGGTTCACCTCCAGCTCTGGGAGCCCTGGATCCCCCAGCTCCTCTTCATCATGCAGACTGTTGTCATAAATGCGCCCAGCCCCTCCCAGACACTGGGCTGGCCACACGCCCCTCCTGCAGGGCATGTTGCCAGCCCAGAGCTGGGGAGCTGTCGGCCCAGCCCTGTCCCTCATGCCTGAGAGTCCCACCATCCTGTGGGCATTGTGCCCGCCAAGGTGATGCGCCAAGCTTTTCTCTAGGGATTTGGCCCGAAAGCCACCCCATAACAGACCCTTACACAGCTCCACAGGGCGCTCACTGGGAGGCAGAGCTTGTTTCTGCGAATTATACTCTTGAGCGGGCAGGCCTGATGTTTCCTGCCCCTGCGGTGGGCTCTGGCTGAGATGCTGCCCGCTGGCCGGCAGCTGGTGGAGCAGAGGCGGAAGCGCCCGGTGAGAAGCGCAGGGAGCCAGGCCGAGGCTGTGGGCAGCAGGGCTGCTCAGGCCCTCACCGCCTTCCCAGCAGCGGCTGCTCCCGTGCCAGTCAGCGAGCTGGGGAGCTTGACCTGTTGACGCTTCCAAACAACGTAGGGGCCTACCTTCTGACTAAGTCCCTAAAATCCAGAGCCTGTGGGCCACACCCTGTTTCACATGTGGCAGCTCGTGATCTTACGCTCCTTCCGTCTGTTTCGGGGTGCTGTCCACATGTTAGTAAGAATGTCCGCGCCTCGGTTTCGAGTCGGGCCCGCCGTGTGTAGCTCACACACAGTGTGCGGGGTGCACATCTGTGGGGTTTGTAGCTGCAGCAGTCCTGTGACCTCCACACCATCAGGATTTAGAATAGCCTGCATCCCAGGTGGCTCGGATGGTAAAGAACCTGCCTGCAGCGCTGGAGATCCAGGTTTAATCCCTGGGTGGGGAAGATCCCCTGGAGGAGGGCATGGCAACCCGCTCCAGTGTTCTTGCCTGGAGAATCCCATGGACACAGGAGCCTGGCGGGCCACAGTCTATGGGGTCGCACAGAGTCAGACACGACTGAGCAAGTAGCACTTTCCCACCCCAGAAGGCCCCCCATTCCTCTGGAGTCAGCTGCCTCCTCTCCTCTCCTTTCTGACCCGTCAGAATCAGTGACTTTTTGGCCCCAAAGTTTCCGCTTTTACAGAAAAACACGTGAACGTAATTCCATAGCCTTTGGCTGCCTTCACGTCTGATTGGCATTTGAGAGTCAGCCCTGCCGCTGCCCATGTTTTCTTTATTGTTGAGCAGTAGCCCATTATGTGGATTGACTGTTTTTTTAACTGGAAAAAAGGGACAGAATTTCATTGTAATTTTTTTATTTTTCAGTGATATTGTTTGATTGCAATCATCTTTTTATTTTTAATCGAAGGATAATCGCCTTACAATGTTGAGTTGGTTTCTGCTGTGCAACAATGCGAATCGTCTACTGATATAAATATATACACAAATAAATCGCACACATATCGGCATATACACGAACCCTCCCCCGTCCCACGCCGCTAGGCCCTCGCAGCGTGCCGGGCTGCGCTCCGCACGCTGCACAGCAGGCCCCTGTGGCGTGTGGTGGCGCCACGCACGCGCGGGGTTCCCCGATGGCGTGTGGCGTGCCACGCGTGCGTGTGGTGCTCCCTTCTCCCGTGTTTGAACTCAGTGTCTTCCCACGAGTTTAAAATACATAGAATTAAAGTCAGGTCAGCGGTTTATTTTGGATTTCTCTCTTCCTTTTTTCCCCCCTTCATTGATTATCCTTATTTATTGAAAAATAGTCAACTTTCAGTGTTGCGCTTCAGGTTTGTAGCAAACTGATTCAGCTGCACATTTACACACATGTTTATCTACTGCATCCTTTTTGGGATTCTTTTCCATTGTAGGTTATTTCAAGGTGTTATCTCTTCCCTTTTTAAACACGTTATCATGTTGGTGGCTTCTGGCGTTTCTAGCTGCTGTCTGTTTGGCTAGTCTCTCGTCCTCACTAGAGGTGAGCTCTGGAAGGCCAGTGGGGAGCAGGAAGTCGGTGCACATCCATCTGTTGTGCAGGATTCTAGCCCAGTCATTACCCAGGATTTCCAATTTGTAAAATTTGGACATAGTACTATTTTCTTAAACTGAGGATGACTGTATTTGAAGGCATTTCCTAAGTATGTCACAGCGCTGTCCCGTGGCTGCGGTTAGGTGTCGTGGCGCTGCACCGTGGGTGCCGTTAGGTGTTGTGACTCACGGTTCGCACCTGACNGGGGTTCCCCGATGGCGTGTGGCGTGCCACGCGTGCGTGTGGTGCTCCCTTCTCCCGTGTTTGAACTCAGTGTCTTCCCACGAGTTTAAAATACATAGAATTAAAGTCAGGTCAGCGGTTTATTTTGGATTTCTCTCTTCCTTTTTTCCCCCCTTCATTGATTATCCTTATTTATTGAAAAATAGTCAACTTTCAGTGTTGCGCTTCAGGTTTGTAGCAAACTGATTCAGCTGCACATTTACACACATGTTTATCTACTGCATCCTTTTTGGGATTCTTTTCCATTGTAGGTTATTTCAAGGTGTTATCTCTTCCCTTTTTAAACACGTTATCATGTTGGTGGCTTCTGGCGTTTCTAGCTGCTGTCTGTTTGGCTAGTCTCTCGTCCTCACTAGAGGTGAGCTCTGGAAGGCCAGTGGGGAGCAGGAAGTCGGTGCACGTCCATCTGTTGTGCAGGATTCTAGCCCAGTCATTACCCAGGATTTCCAATTTGTAAAATTTGGACATAGTACTATTTTCTTAAACTGAGGATGACTCTATTTGAAGGCATTTCCTAAGTATGTCACAGCGCTGTCCCGTGGCTGCGGTTAGGTGTCGTGGCGCTGCACCATGGGTGCCGTTAGGTGTTGTGACTCACGGTTCGCACCTGACTGTCATGAGGGCTGAGATGTCATCTCCACAGCCCCGACTGTGAGCAGACAAGCTCAGGTCCGGGCGGGCCTGCGGGGCCCTGGACACTCCAGCCTGTTGTCTCTGGGCGCGTCGATCGGAAGCAAGGGCTTGGGCGCCGTTTTTCCAACTTCTAAACCGAAACCAAAAGTCAGGCGGGACCTCCAGCCCCAGGACGAGGGACAGAGGCTGGAGTCCCATCTCCAGCCGGAGGGGGCTTATTAACCAGTCACGCTCCTTCCACTCTCGGGGGACGTTAGCCCCAGAATGTTATGCCAAACGGGGTTGGTTGGTTTGTTTGTTTTCCCCTAATTGACATTTTTCATCCAGTATATACTGCAGTTTAGCCTAGTTTGACCTGCTGCCTGAAGAAGTGTTTGTTTGAGTCTCTTGCACGAGGCATCTCGGAGGCCGCTTTGTCAGCGGCCTTCTGGTGAGCAGGGCCGTTCGGGGAGCGTGCTCCGGGGGCAGCACAGGCTCGCGGGGCTTCCGCGCCTGGGGAGGCCTCACTGCCCGCCGCCCACCTCCTGTCTGGGCAGTGCTCTGCCTGGCCGGGGGTCAGAGAGAAGTCAGGCAGCACGCTGGTCGGGTCCCGGCTGATTCTCCAGTTTGTGCGGCTCTGAGCGCCGGGACTCATAGCAGGCCAGGGCGCGCCCCGCGGAACTGAGACGCCAGCCTCAGGGCCTGTGCTCCCTCTGAGTGCCGTGGGGGGCGTGGGGGCCAGGATGAGGGGGGCTGAGATGCGCCTGACATCTCTCCTGTAATGGAGCCTGCCGACAGTTGTGAATGACCTAAAGCCATTAAGAGTCTGTTTTAAAGCTAAATCTGTTTCAACCTCCCATGTAGACAGGGAGGGAAAAGAATAAAAATTACCATCTTTGTTGAATTCTCCTAAGATCAGTCAACAATCCTTAATATTGCTGATGCCAGGGAGGTCCACAAAAATGTTAAAGACGCCTCTGTAAACTGGCCAGTGAGAATTCTCCTGTGAAAGTTCAGAAAGCGTTCACTGCGGCCGTCGGAAATCGATGTCTGGGTTTATTCTCTTTGCCGTGTCTCTTTGCCTGTGTTTATCCCTTTTCGAATAATATCCATCGCAATCCTCAGTGAAAAGGAATTGGAATAAGTAAAATCTGAATCAAATTGTAGTGTGAAGTAGTAGCAAAAAAAGAAGGAGAGAGATGGAAGTCTAGTGACAAGCAAAGCATTGTTCCTGAGAGTTTCTGGAAGAAAGCCGCTTTCCCGCTGCCGGCCCCGTTAGGCAGCTTGGCCACTGCCGCAGAGCCACACAGCTGCGCACGCTATAAGCGAAGGTTAACAGCGTATTCGGTGCGTTTATAACTTCCCTGGGGCATTTTAACAGTAAAAATAGTGATTGTTAACCCAGTCCATCTGAACTTGAATATGAGCTGACTTTGCCAGAAATGAGGGGCAGCATGTAAGCAGTTTTCTCCAGGTTTTGCTCATTTGAAGATTTCACGTTATGGATCCTTTTTGTCTGATTTCATGTTAATATGTTTTATCTGGCATGCTGACTTATTTGGACTCTCAGCCTGGTGGCTTTTCTCCTACATAGCGAATGTAGGTCTTCATGAACGTGATACACCCAGCGTTCTGATGGACGAGACACGTATCCACGCGTGTGACACAGGCTGGCACGCGGTGGAGCTCATCCTACAGTCGTCCCGGCGGATTTTCTAGGGTGCTCCCCGCGGCGTGCTCTGCTCATAATCCCAGGAATGCAGTTTCCAGCAGGCGCGGCCTCTAGATTGTCAGAATATTTCTAACTTAATTCACAAACAAAGCCATGCCGGCGCAGGGGCCACAGTCAGCCCCACAAGAGCCTGCAGACGCGCTTCCTTACGCTCCCGGCGATGCCGGGACGAGCAGCCTCAGCTTCTGCACTCCGCTGCTGGCTCCCAGCTGACGGACGGCCAGCGTGCTCCACCCTGAGAGGCCGCTCCCGGCACAAGGACACCGAGGAGCACTTGCCGAATGAGGCCTGCGTGCGTGTGCGCCCATTCGCCCAGGCGTGTCCAACTCTTTGGGACCTTATGGGCTCCTCCGTCCATGGGATGCTCTGGGCAAGAATACTGGACTGGCTTGCCATGCCCTCCTCCAGGGGATCTTCCTGACTCGGGGATGGAACCCGTGTCTCTTCCTGTGACCCTAAACCGAGCATCAGCTGGAGCCAGAAGTGTCTGAAGTGTGAGGCGCCAAGATTGTGGCTGGACAACCCCCACCCAGGCCCAGCGTGAGCTTCCCCAGGCCTGCAGCCCCCCCATGTCCACACAGGGTCCCTGCGTGTCCACAGGCTTCATCTGACTTCAGGAAGCGGTGCTGCTGACCGCTCAGCATCTCCAGAGAGCGGAGGACAGCGCGGCCCAGCCGGCCAGCTAGTGTCCCGGCGTGGTTCCCTCTGCCTGGCCCTTCTGCTCCGCAGCTCAGCAGCAGAGTGGTTTCTCAGCAGCTGCCGCACTGTGTCTGCCGAGGAGTGCAGGCGCTGCGAGCGGCCACGCGTGGCCGCTCCCTCGAGAGGCGCAGCGTCCACGCCCCAGGCGGCCTTCAGCTCTTCCGTCCCTTAGGCTCTGAGAGGAGTTAGAGCCTCATGAATGGTCTGCTGGTTTTGCTGTCTCTCCGTCACCTTGAGGAATCGCTGCCCTTCGGCTCAAGGTAGACTTGGGCCGTGAGTGGCCCCTTCCCTGCACCCTGCCGCGGGGAAGCGCTGGGCCCCGGGCGGAGGCATCGCCCTTCCTTGCTCTCAGTCTGCTCCTCGAGGCTGGCCAGGACGGAGGCCCATCGGGAGCGGCAGCCCTTCTGCTCCGCCGGAGCTGTCCTGTGAGCCGCGGATGTCTTCCTCGGGCGGTTGCCAGCATCGGCGGTCTTGAGCAGAGCCCGGGGCGGGGGGTGGGGCTGAAAGGTGGACACTGCTGACTGCGAGCTCCCGGGGGCTCGGGAGGTGCTCCGGTCCGGCCTGGCCTGGGGTGGAGTCTGGCACGTGTGGCGGCCCGGGGGATGTGGACACGGGCACTGGTAGGCCCCGCGGGTGGAGGTGGAGCAGCTGTCTCTGACGGGCGCCTCGCCGGGCAGTTACGCACACGGCTCTCACGTTCAGCCCCGGTGTGCACTAGCGTCAGGAGATGCTGGGTTGACCCTGTGGCCCCCGACAGCTGACAGGCGTCCCCACTGGCCGCACTCCGAGTCACGGGCTCGCCCCGAGGTAGCTGGGTGCCCGCGGTTTACCCCGCAGCCGCAGCGGGTGTGCCTCGTGTGGCCCTTTGATCACCAGCAGCGGGGGGCTCTCATGGGTGGTTTTGGAGTCGAGAGGTGGACACAGGGACACACAGTGTAGACAGATGTCTGTCTGCAACAAGAGACGGCATGGCCATGAGACGCCAGCTCGCGGCAGCCCCGCTCGCCGCAGCCCCGCTCGCCGCAGCTAGAGGAAGCCTGCAGCAGCAGCGGAGACCCTGCAGAACACAAGAAAGACATCCGGCCCCGCAGGGTCGCCCCGGCGACCCNGGCCACAGTCTATGGGGTCGCACAGAGTCAGACACGACTGAGCAAGTAGCACTTTCCCACCCCAGAAGGCCCCCCATTCCTCTGGAGTCAGCTGCCTCCTCTCCTCTCCTTTCTGACCCGTCAGAATCAGTGACTTTTTGGCCCCAAAGTTTCCGCTTTTACAGAAAAACACGTGAACGTAATTCCATAGCCTTTGGCTGCCTTCACGTCTGATTGGCATTTGAGAGTCAGCCCTGCCGCTGCCCATGTTTTCTTTATTGTTGAGCAGTAGCCCATTATGTGGATTGACTGTTTTTTTAACTGGAAAAAAGGGATAGAATTTCATTGTAATTTTTTTATTTTTCAGTGATATTGTTTGATTGCAATCATCTTTTTATTTTTAATCGAAGGATAATCGCCTTACAATGTTGAGTTGGTTTCTGCTGTGCAACAATGCGAATCGTCTACTGATATAAATATATACACAAATAAATCGCACACATATCGGCATATACACGAACCCTCCCCCGTCCCACGCCGCTAGGCCCTCGCAGCGTGCCGGGCTGCGCTCCGCACGCTGCACAGCAGGCCCCTGTGGCGTGTGGTGGCGCCACGCACGCGCGGGGTTCCCCGATGGCGTGTGGCGTGCCACGCGTGCGTGTGGTGCTCCCTTCTCCCGTGTTTGAACTCAGTGTCTTCCCACGAGTTTAAAATACATAGAATTAAAGTCAGGTCAGCGGTTTATTTTGGATTTCTCTCTTCCTTTTTTCCCCCCTTCATTGATTATCCTTATTTATTGAAAAATAGTCAACTTTCAGTGTTGCGCTTCAGGTTTGTAGCAAACTGATTCAGCTGCACATTTACACACATGTTTATCTACTGCATCCTTTTTGGGATTCTTTTCCATTGTAGGTTATTTCAAGGTGTTATCTCTTCCCTTTTTAAACACGTTATCATGTTGGTGGCTTCTGGCGTTTCTAGCTGCTGTCTGTTTGGCTAGTCTCTCGTCCTCACTAGAGGTGAGCTCTGGAAGGCCAGTGGGGAGCAGGAAGTCGGTGCACATCCATCTGTTGTGCAGGATTCTAGCCCAGTCATTACCCAGGATTTCCAATTTGTAAAATTTGGACATAGTACTATTTTCTTAAACTGAGGATGACTCTATTTGAAGGCATTTCCTAAGTATGTCACAGCGCTGTCCCGTGGCTGCGGTTAGGTGTCGTGGCGCTGCACCGTGGGTGCCGTTAGGTGTTGTGACTCACGGTTCGCACCTGACTGTCATGAGGGCTGAGATGTCATCTCCACAGCCCCGACTGTGAGCAGACAAGCTCAGGTCCGGGCGGGCCTGCGGGGCCCTGGACACTCCAGCCTGTGGTCTCTGGGCGCGTCGATCGGAAGCAAGGGCTTGGGCGCCGTTTTTCCAACTTCTAAACCGAAACCAAAAGTCAGGCGGGACCTCCAGCCCCAGGACGAGGGACAGAGGCTGGAGTCCCATCTCCAGCCGGAGGGGGCTTATTAACCAGTCACGCTCCTTCCACTCTCGGGGGACGTTAGCCCCAGAATGTTATGCCAAACGGGGTTGGTTGGTTTGTTTGTTTTCCCCTAATTGACATTTTTCATCCAGTATATACTGCAGTTTAGCCTCGTTTGACCTGCTGCCTGAAGAAGTGTTTGTTTGAGTCTCTTGCACGAGGCATCTCGGAGGCCGCTTTGTCAGCGGCCTTCTGGTGAGCAGGGCCGTTCGGGGAGCGTGCTCCGGGGGCAGCACAGGCTCGCGGGGCTTCCGCGCCTGGGGAGGCCTCACTGCCCGCCGCCCACCTCCTGTCTGGGCAGTGCTCTGCCTGGCCGGGGGTCAGAGAGAAGTCAGGCAGCACGCTGGTCGGGTCCCGGCTGATTCTCCAGTTTGTGCGGCTCTGAGCGCCGGGACTCACAGCAGGCCAGGGCGCGCCCCGCGGAACTGAGACGCCAGCCTCAGGGCCTGTGCTCCCTCTGAGTGCCGTGGGGGGCGTGGGGGCCAGGATGAGGGGGGCTGAGATGCGCCTGACATCTCTCCTGTAATGGAGCCTGCCGACAGTTGTGAATGACCTAAAGCCATTAAGAGTCTGTTTTAAAGCTAAATCTGTTTCAACCTCCCATGTAGACAGGGAGGGAAAAGAATAAAAATTACCATCTTTGTTGAATTCTCCTAAGATCAATCAACAATCCTTAATATTGCTGATGCCAGGGAGGTCCACAAAAATGTTAAAGACGCCTCTGTAAACTGGCCAGTGAGAATTCTCCTGTGAAAGTTCAGAAAGCGTTCACTGCGGCCGTCGGAAATCGATGTCTGGGTTTATTCTCTTTGCCGTGTCTCTTTGCCTGTGTTTATCCCTTTTCGAATAATATCCATCGCAATCCTCAGTGAAAAGGAATTGGAATAAGTAAAATCTGAATCAAATTGTAGTGTGAAGTAGTAGCAAAAAAAGAAGGAGAGAGATGGAAGTCTAGTGACAAGCAAAGCATTGTTCCTGAGAGTTTCTGGAAGAAAGCCGCTTTCCCGCTGCCGGCCCCGTTAGGCAGCTTGGCCACTGCCGCAGAGCCACACAGCTGCGCACGCTATAAGCGAAGGTTAACAGTGTATTCGGTGCGTTTATAACTTCCCTGGGGCATTTTAACAGTAAAAATAGTGATTGTTAACCCAGTCCATCTGAACTTGAATATGAGCTGACTTTGCCAGAAATGAGGGGCAGCATGTAAGCAGTTTTCTCCAGGTTTTGCTCATTTGAAGATTTCACGTTATGGATCCTTTTTGTCTGATTTCATGTTAATATGTTTTATCTGGCATGCTGACTTATTTGGACTCTCAGCCTGGTGGCTTTTCTCCTACATAGGGAATGTAGGTCTTCATGAACGTGATACACCCAGCGTTCTGATGGACGAGACACGTATCCATGCGTGTGACACAGGCTGGCACGCGGTGGAGCTCATCCTACAGTCGTCCCGGCGGATTTTCTAGGGTGCTCCCCGCGGCGTGCTCTGCTCATAATCCCAGGAATGCAGTTTCCAGCAGGCGCGGCCTCTAGATTGTCAGAATATTTCTAACTTAATTCACAAACAAAGCCATGCCGGCGCAGGGGCCACAGTCAGCCCCACAAGGGCCTGCAGACGCGCTTCCTTACGCTCCCGGCGATGCCGGGACGAGCAGCCTCAGCTTCTGCACTCAGCTGCTGGCTCCCAGCTGACGGACGGCCAGCGTGCTCCACCCTGAGAGGCCGCTCCCGGCACAAGGACACCGAGGAGCACTTGCCGAATGAGGCCTGCGTGCGTGTGCGCCCATTCGCCCAGGCGTGTCCAACTCTTTGGGACCTTATGGGCTCCTCCGTCCATGGGATGCTCTGGGCAAGAATACTGGACTGGCTTGCCATGCCCTCCTCCAGGGGATCTTCCTGACTCGGGGATGGAACCCGTGTCTCTTCCTGTGACCCTAAACCGAGCATCAGCTGGAGCCAGAAGTGTCTGAAGTGTGAGGCGCCAAGATTGTGGCTGGACAACCCCCACCCAGGCCCAGCGTGAGCTTCCCCAGGCCTGCAGCCCCCCCATGTCCACACAGGGTCCCTGCGTGTCCACAGGCTTCATCTGACTTCAGGAAGCGGTGCTGCTGACCGCTCAGCATCTCCAGAGAGCGGAGGACAGCGCGGCCCAGCCGGCCAGCTAGTGTCCCGGCGTGGTTCCCTCTGCCTGGCCCTTCTGCTCCGCAGCTCAGCAGCAGAGTGGTTTCTCAGCAGCTGCCGCACTGTGTCTGCCGAGGAGTGCAGGCGCTGCGAGCGGCCACGCGTGGCCGCTCCCTCGAGAGGCGCAGCGTCCACGCCCCAGGCGGCCTTCAGCTCTTCCGTCCCTTAGGCTCTGAGAGGAGTTAGAGCCTCATGAATGGTCTGCTGGTTTTGCTGTCTCTCCGTCACCTTGAGGAATCGCTGCCCTTCGGCTCAAGGTAGACTTGGGCCGTGAGTGGCCCCTTCCCTGCACCCTGCCGCGGGGAAGCGCTGGGCCCCGGGCGGAGGCATCGCCCTTCCTTGCTCTCAGTCTGCTCCTCGAGGCTGGCCAGGACGGAGGCCCATCGGGAGCGGCAGCCCTTCTGCTCCGCCGGAGCTGTCCTGTGAGCCGCGGATGTCTTCTTCGGGCGGTTGCCAGCATCGGCGGTCTTGAGCAGAGCCCGGGGCGGGGGGTGGGGCTGAAAGGTGGACACTGCTGACTGCGAGCTCCCGGGGGCTCGGGAGGTGCTCCGGTCCGGCCTGGCCTGGGGTGGAGTCTGGCACGTGTGGCGGCCCGGGGGATGTGGACACGGGCACTGGTAGGCCCCGCGGGTGGAGGTGGAGCAGCTGTCTCTGACGGGCGCTCCGCCGGGCAGTTACGCACACGGCTCTCATGTTCAGCCCCGGTGTGCACTAGCGTCAGGAGATGCTGGGTTGACCCTGTGGCCCCCGACAGCTGACAGGCGTCCCCACTGGCCGCACTCCGAGTCACGGGCTCGCCCCGAGGTAGCTGGGTGCCCACGGTTTACCCCGCAGCCGCAGCGGGTGTGCCTCGTGTGGCCCTTTGATCACCAGCAGCGGGGGGCTCTCATGGGTGGTTTTGGAGTCGAGAGGTGGACACAGGGACACACAGTGTAGACAGATGTCTGTCTGCAACAAGAGACGCCATGGCCATGAGACGCCAGCTCGCCGCAGCCCCGCTCGCCGCAGCCCAGCTCGCCGCAGCTAGAGGAAGCCTGCAGCAGCAGTGGAGACCCCGCAGAACACAAGAAAGACATCCGGCCCCGCAGGGTCGCCCCGGCGACCCCAGCGACCCCGATGACAGGCGCTCGCGGCCGCGCCCGCCCCCGGCAACAGCGCTTTGGGCTGCTGCCCCACACGTGGGGCGCCCACACCTCCAGGGCACAGGCCCTCCTCTGGATGGGACCCCCCCCACCTCTGCCCACCCCTGGTCTCCTCCTTGTCCTCTTTCTCTGTAAGCAGGTCTTCCTCTCAGCAGAGAGGTGAGGAGCTTGAGGGCTGGACGTTTGTCCCCAGAACACGGGACTGACAGTTTTAGCCGGGGTGGCGCTGGAGCAGACGCTGACGCCACGGCTGTGGCTGGACCTTCTCTTTCTTGGAGCCTCAGCGGTGCTTCCTCGCCCGTTCCCCATCGTGGGTCCTCAGGGCACACGGGGTCCCCATGTCTTCCCTACCACAGGGCACAGAGATCTCTGATCTATCAGTAGGGTGTTGTCTCTGCCCCTCAGGGATGAGCAAAGCAAGTGGAAGGTTTCACACCGGGGAGCTCGGGCCCTGCGGCGCGGCGGGCTCCCTCCAGTGAAAACAAAGGAGGCGTCAGGCCAGCACAGGCCACTTCTTTCTCACCTCCCTTTCTTCCTTTATGCCGATTGTCTCTGTGGTTTTAAAAAGCCACCCTTAGCAAGAAAGTATGATCAGGGAAGAGTATGAGTAACTGATCTGGGATGGCGAAGAGTCTCTTCTCCCGTCAGTGCAGACAGAAAACACAGGTGTCTCTTCAGGCCCCAGGGAGAGAGGTTTGTGCAGATGCCATGGGAACAGGACACGGAGCCATGGCCCTAGCAGGGGCAGCCCCCGGGGTTTGGCAGTAACTGCCCAGCAGGGCCCACCTCAGCCCCTGCCCCACAGTCCCGGGCCCTGGGTCCAGCCCCTCCCGTCCAGCGGCACCCCAGCTTCAGCCCTAGTGGTGCGCCCCACCCAGGGCATCAACCACAGACGTCCCCGGACGTTGCTCCAGCCCCCGGGAGAGAAGCCTCTCAGCCTCGTCTCGGGAACCGTTGTTGTTCAAGGATGGAGGGTGCCAGAGGGGAGAACAACACGAGGCAGTGTCTTCTGGTTTTTCCAACAAAAAAGCTGAATTTCAAAAACTGAAATCCCAATTTGGTGTGTGGTCTCTTTGCCCTTGGACAGCAAGGAGACCAAACCACTCCATCCTAAAGGAAATAAACCCTGAATATTCATTGGAAGGACTAATGTTGAAACTGAAGCTCCAATACTTTGGCCACCTGATGAGAAGAACTGACTCATTGGAAAAGACCCTGATGCTTGGAAAGATTGAAGGCAGGATGAGAAGGGGAAGACAGAGGATGAGATGGTCGGATGGCGTCACCGACTCAATGGGCGTGAGTTTGAGCCAGCTCCAGAACATGGTGAAGGACAGGGAGGCCTGGAGTGCTGCAGTCCATGGAGGCGCAGAGTCAGACACGGGGGCCTTGGCCCCCTGCACAGATGAGGATCCCCTTTCCCACTTGCCCATGTCCTGTAGAAATATATGCCTTTTTGGTACAGTACATTTTCCTGTTTTATAGAATGGAATTGTTTCTGCTACCAACGTTTACCTGGGTGTGAATTTTTACAACTGGGATATTAATCCTTTAAAAAGAGACTTTTTAGTGGAAATGCTGACACAGCCTCAGTGCCCCACCTCCTGTGGCATCACGGTGTTACTGCACTCTGGACCGTGTCTGTGCCCCGAACTCCACTCTGGACCGTGTCTGTGCCCCGAACTCCACTCTGGACCGTGTCTGTGCCCCGAACTCCGCTCTGGACCGTGTCTGTGCCCGAGAACAGTGGTGGCATTGTCTGCCTTGGAATGGGGCTGGGGCCAGGGTAGGGGGCGGGCTTTGGCACCGATATCAGAGCCTGGGAAATAAACTACACCTTGCGTGCATGAGTCGCCCGTTCAGCTCAGGCATTGTCTACAACGGACACACTGGTCTGATCCACGCAGGATTTGCCACCCACGGTAAATCAAACCGGCGCGCTGCCTCTGGCTGCCTCTCCCAGCCTCCCCTCTCTGGGTGTGAACTGCTGCAATGACGGCCCAGGGAGGGGTGTTCCCTTCAGTAAACGAGTCGCCTCCCACCCCCCAGCTCTGACACAGCCGCTGTGGCCAGCGTTCCCCGCCTCTCGCACAGGGCCGGCTGTGCTTGCACGCGCGCGCAGTTGTCTCCTGCACAACCTTGAAACAACTTTCTACCGACCGAGCAGCTCGTTGGGCTCAGCCTGGAAGTGCCGCACGTCTCAGGCCCTCGCTGCTCAGACGCTGGCCGCGTGCACGGTGGTCAGCTCAGGCTTGCTCTGGCGGGAACTGCACACAGGCACGGCGGTGGCCTGCCCCCTCTTTCTGGTCTGACAGCATTCATTTCTGCAAATAAAAGGCACTTCTGAGGAAGAAGCGGAAGAGTGGCTGAGGTTGGGAGAGGCTGGCGCTGCAGAGATGGCGGTCCGACCACCTTGGACTGGCTGTCGTGGTCTGTGGGCGCTCTCCAGGCCAGCTCTTCTGTGTTTCATGATGGCCTTCTGAGTGTGTTTAGTGGGGACGCCGGGCAGGGCAGGCCCCTGGGGGCTGGTGTTGGGGAGCCCCCCTTGCTGGCTTGCTAGACCGCCTTCCGCGTTCTGCGCCTGTGTCCTGGCATTCAGTGTGGGGTCTCCCCACAGTTGTGTGTTTGCAAACAGTTGTGCTCGCCCAGGCACGGAGTGAATTCCTGCCCTGAAGCTCCTAACCTTAGCAAAGTCTGTTGTTTCCAGTAAACCCTTCACCATGAGCATAATATTACGTTATTGTTCACCAAATGCACTTAAATATTTAAATGACATCAGCAAACACCTAAGGCTTATTTCCTTTTGCAATAATATATATATATATATATATATATCTGCAGTCTTATAAGTCTCCATATTAACAATAATTTAAAGGTTAGAAGACACTCTTAATTACAGCTAATCCCTCAGCCCTCTGCTCTTGTTGGGAACACACAGTGTTTTCTGAACATCTTAGCTCAGTGTCTTGGGTTCCATTCTTCTCTCCTCTTTCAATCTGATGTGTAAGAAGGAGCTTCATCTGAAGGGTCATCTCCTCCCACAGCCCCTCCGGGAAATCTCTGAGCCCTCAGCCTCGTGCAGCTGCCCCGCCGAGCTTCTGCCGTCGTTTGCGGCCCGTTGCCCCGAGGCTGGCTGCTCGTGCAGTGAAGCACTAAGACCTCCCCGAGGAGGACCGACTCGGGTGTCCTGCGGTTTGCGTGGTGGTCGCCCTGCCCGACTCCCACAGCAGAGCTGGGAATTGGAGCAGTGAGAGGAGAGACGTGGGGGCTGCCAGCTGAGAGACGCCCGTCCCCGGACACGGGCTGGGCTGGCAGGGACCCGGGAGCGCTGGTCTTAGGAAGCAGCCGCAGGTCTGGATCCAATAATCCCTTGCCGGCTGCGTCTGGAACGGATCTCGGGGTGAATGGAGTGAACTCTTACCCTGCTCTGTGCCCTGCACTTATTGGCCCCCGAGCCCCTGCTTTGACCCTGCTCCCTTTCTAAGTTAATGCGTCTCCAGTCCCCTAATCTAGACATTTTCTAAATCTCATGTGTCTTTGTCTCCACCCGATTTGAGGAAATAGCTAAGGAGTTTCCAACTGTTTACCCAGAGGCGAAACTAACAGGTGCATTCGGGTGACTGGGGGCCTCACCCACCACGCCAGGCCGGCCCGGGTGCAGTTCCGAGAAACAACCCAGTGTCGCCAGTTAATTGAAAACCGACAGGGCGACGGCGTAGCCCAGAGTCTGGGTGAGGCTTTGCCACGTCCTGTGCAGGGGCCTCCACACCCGTGTCTACGGGATGGACTTTCTCAGGAGAGAGCTTGAAAGCAGCCGAGGTGGGACCAGAACGGGCCGCCTCCCTGCCACCGTCCAGGGCGCGCTTCCCGTGGGGCAGCCTGGCGCAGGGGGAGGCTGCTGGGCACTCTGCTGTCTGCTGCCTGGCGACACCTCTGATTGGAGCAGCAGGTCCAGGAGCCCGCGTGTGTGAACAGGGAGCATTAGGAAGAAGTGGGGTGTGTCTGGTCCTCCATGGGGGCACAAGGGCCGTTACAGGGAAGCGCGTGGAATTTCCCATACACACGTCTTCAGGCACAAAAGCTCTGCAAGGCATTATTGTAAAGAACGAACTTCATAGCTTGCAGAGAGCACCCACTTTTTCCGAGCTGTTCTGGTTCCATGAAAAGGGTTTTGAAGAGTTCTTTGTTAGAGAGAAGGGATTGCAAAACTGTGTCATTGCGGTCCAGACAGCGTTGCTGTTCCACGTGCCAAACGTGAAGCACGCCTGTCTGAAGGCCTTGAGAGGGCCCTTTCCCGCCCAGGCACCTCCGAGGCCGGCCAAGGACAGCCTCCTAAGTGAATCCACCGTCTCTCCTCCAGGCCTTTGCTGATACCGTTCTGCTGGGCACATGCTGGTGGAAAAAACGCGCCGAGCAACCCAAGGCAGGAAGTGGCCACTGTCAGGACTACTGGTGCCAGGAGCTCCGAGCGCCGACGCGGAGCTTCTGCGCCGAGGGCAGGGGACCCAGACTGGGGTGGGGACGCAGGGCCCTGGGGTTCGTCAGAAGGGGACAGGGATGCGGGGCACCGAGAGCGTCGCCACCTCTGGACCCCGGGCTTCTGGGTGGAGGGAGGTGGGCACTGGCCCAGGTGGGGTGCCTGTGTGGGAGACGGGCTGGTGCTGGGTCTGGGAGGAAGCCGAGGCAAAGCTGAGGAGTGTGCTCTGCAGGCGTGGGGAGCTGGTGAGCGGAGGTGGGATTTGGGTGGATTCAGGAAGCAGTAGCGGGTTTTCCTGGTGGCTCCGTGGTAGAGAACCTGCCTGCCAGTGCAGGAGATGGGGCTTCCATCCCTGGGTCGGGAAGATCCCCTGGAGAAGGAAGTGGCAGCCCACCCCAGTGTTCTTGCCTGGTGGATCCCATGGACAGAGGAAGCTGGAGGGCCACAGTCCACGGGGTCGCAGAGACACGACGTGGCGACTGAGCAACAAGACCAGTGTCGGCCCCCGGCACCGTGAGCCTCGAGGGTGTGCCTCCCCAGGTCCTGCCGGCGCCTGGCCTGGACGCCCCTGGTGCCCTGACCCTTCACTCCCGTCAGTCTCGTGCATGCCCCTGCTGCTCCAGAGCCCGTCTCCCCTTCAGCTGTGGTCTGTCAAGTCAGGCCCACATCTGTCTCACACTGGCACAGGTCCGAGCTCAGCCCCGGGGACAGAGATGCTGCCGGGCAGATGTGCCCGGCTTACCAGCTGGCTCAGCTTGGGGCGAGGGGAGGCGGGCCCACACCGCCCTCTGCCATGACCCATGTGCCTTCTCCAGAAGAGCCGTGCTTCCACGTGTGCACGCACCACAGGCGTGTGTCCGTGTCCATCACTGAGACAGGTTTCCACGAATCCCAATGAGGCATAAATACAGTCTCGCGTGAGGGGGTAGTACACTGAGGATGCGAAGCGTCGTGCTTTCTCCCGCTCAGGCGGTCTGTCTCCTTCTCTAAGCCACTTATTCTGTTTGTCATAGAGGCCCACCTCCGAGACACTGCCGGCTCGATTCCAGACCTCTGCAGTTAAGCAAGCACCGCAATGAAAAAAATCGAGACCGCTTGGTTCCCGGGGCGTGTAGCGTTCACACTGTGCTGAGGTCCAGTAAGCTTGCGTTAGCATCACATCCCAAAAAAGTGCCTTCGTTAAAACATACTTTATTGTTCAAACATGCTAACCGTCATCTGACAGTGTAGAGCTGCCACGGACCTGTTTGTAAAAGACACAGTATCGGCAAGCTTTGGGAAAGAGTGAGGACAGAGAGGAGCGGGGTCTGACTTCAGAGAGCAATTGAGGCCGGGGGCGGCGTTGACTCGTTACCTCCATCTCAGCCGGGAAATGCCCTGTGACGTGAAAACAGTTTGTCTGACGTTACTTTCAAATGTTTGTACTTTTCATCCGTAACCAGAGTCGTGTTTCATACTCAGATGGAACATGAGAAAAATTCTGGGAAGACGCGATGTAGACATGTTGAGGTTTAGCAGCATTTGCTGAGCAGAACGACGTGGCCCAGAGGTACCTTCTGAGGCCCCCTTTCCATTTTGTATAAAGAGGCCACTTAATGTAATCATCATCAATTCATATGAAGAAATGTTACTTTAAGATTACAGATGCAATTCTGTTATTAATTTCTTCTACTTACACAAAATTATCCAAGAGAGAAGTTAGCCTACTTATAAAAAGAAGTATATGTTTGGATTTGTGCCAAAAGTTATTTTGAAATGTACTTTCGTGTAGTAATGCTGCTAAAATTTGCTGCATAGATACAGTTGGGCCAGCTTGTACATTCATTATCTTTCCCAAAATTGCCAACCAAAATATTCTAAGCAACAACAACAACAACAAAACCACTGCTGTCACCTGAGTTCTTTTTTTCTGCTCCCTCCGAGGGGAGGAGGTGGGGAAAAGGTGCGCTTTGTTGTGTCTCTTGGTGCAAAGTTTTGAAAGACATCTTCTGATAGTGAAGACTATCTGCCAGTGATTTGGGGAAACTTCAAACCAAACAACAACAACAAAAGTATGCCCGAGGCGTTTATGAGCACAGGCTTCAAGGCGAACGCAGGGCGC
>SJYW01051052.1:219664-230234 GCA_006410735.1 Raphicerus campestris | reverse complement strand
CCAGGGAGGAACGCAGCTCAGCAGCTTTACTGGAGCCTCTTCCCTAAGTGCCAGGGAGACCCACTAACTTCTGACATGCTGGAGCGTTTTCCCATTTCTGCCAGGAGACAAGGAGAGGAACAAATGTCTGTGCCCCCTTGAGCGACGAAAAAGAGCGTTTCCTGTCTCTCTGCTGTCGTGGCTGCCTCTCCTTGGACGTCCTCTCGCCCGGGATGCTGTAACCGGCTGTGACGCGTGTGGCCACGTATAGAGCCCACGTGTGGCCGGCACGGGGGACGGTCCTGCCAGGACTCCCCACAGCTGCTTTGGTAAATTCCTGTTTGGAGCCTGTGGTTCTGGGACTTGACTGAAATCACAGAGCAAGTTGATGAGCCCGGGTCTAAGCCGGGGCCCAGGGCCGGGTCCCCAGCGGAGGCCCTGACTCGTGTCTGCAGAGCACCTTGGGGGCCAGCCGGGGTGTTCTCAGGGCGCACAGGCGGGGAACCCTCAGTGAGAACTTGAGCTACGAAAGAGGAATTTAGGGGCATGCGAGATATTTTTTAAAAGCTGAGACTTTATATTGTAGACATATGTGTAAATTACACTAATAGAATTTTAGAAATTAAATGAACGTACACTTCAATGACTACGTGTTATCTCTGTCTTTAAAATATTCTTTTCTCTTAAAAATAATCATGAGCAGTACTTATTCCTCCTAAAATTTAAATACATAAAATTCTAGGAGGTTATAATACATCTGAATGGAATTACGTAAAGTAAATAGATGTTGGACTGTAATCATGATAATTACATATTAAATATATTTAATGCAAAAATATTCTAAGGTTTACAGGGTGCATAAGCAATTACAGATCAAGTATCCACACGAAAATATTTTTCCTAATATTTGCATGTTATAGCTACATTTGAACTCTGTGAAGGGAATTTAAACTGTTTTCCTGAAATTTTAGTTTGACTGCAAATCTAACTTTTTGTTAGACTTTGATTGTGAAATCCAGTATTTTTCATGTGTATGTTTTTATTACCAAGGGACTCTTTATCCACCTTTCTTTTTTTTCATAATAAAGTTCATAGTCTTCTTTCAGTAATGACATGAACAGGAGATATCACCCTAAGCTCTCCCTCCCACTTCAGATTTATGCTGAGCGTGTTTTAAGTGTGCAGGTCTCAGTAGTGCTGAGTCAAAGAAAGATAGTTTGCAAGTGGCAGCAGCCGATTAGGAAGTGCAGTTTCACTGAACCCCAGTCGTATTGTCAGGGGGCTCTTATATTGGCTCCAGACGGAAGTTCCGTGGGGCGTGTGTTCGCTGCTGTGCATGCCCCAAAGGTGGCACTCGGAGCTGCTGCAGGAGCCCTGCTGCACGCAGAGGCGGTGAGTGTGCGCGCATGCGTCTGAGTGCACGCCCGCGGCTGCTGCCTGCCCTCGTCTTGACTCTGTGGGGACACCTCACCCGACGTGCAAGTGTCTTTCAAGGACCAGGCCTCTCCCACGAAGCTTTCCTGCCATCACAGGCCACAGGCAGCAGCTTGCCCTGCCGCGCGGGCCCCGCTGGACTCCGCCCTCTCCCGGGCATCCTGAGCGAGCAGCTGCCCAGGCTGAGGTGGGCCGCCCANCGCATGCGTCTGAGTGCACGCCCGCGGCTGCTGCCTGCCCTCGTCTTGACTCTGTGGGGACACCTCACCCGACGTGCAAGTGTCTTTCAAGGACCAGGCCTCTCCCACGAAGCTTTCCTGCCATCACAGGCCACAGGCAGCAGCTTGCCCTGCCGCGCGGGCCCCGCTGGACTCCGCCCTCTCCCGGGCATCCTGAGCGAGCAGCTGCCCAGGCTGAGGTGGGCCGCCCGCCCCCTGCGCTGCCTGGTCACGTCCCAGAGGCCCTGTGGGGGGTGTCAGTGCCACAGCCTGAGGCCAAGGAGGTGAGCCGGCTTGCCCAGGGCCGTGGGGGCTCAGCAGTAGATCTGGAGTTTTAAGCACATCCCAGGTGCAGAATGCAACCACTTCTGTGAGCTAGTGTGCATATGTGAGCCGCGTACACCATGTGGAAGTGTGTGTACACGCACCTGTGTAGCCTGTGTATATACCATACGTGTGTGTTAGTATCAGTATAGATGTGTGTATATACCGTTTATGTGTGTTTGTGTGATATGTGTGTATATTTCTTGTGTACGTGCGTGTGTCCTGCATACGCCATGTGAACGTATGTGTGTGTGTATTTGTGTGAGGGGCGTGTGTGTGTGTGTACCTGTGGTGTTTTGCTGTGTACTCTATGCCTGTGTAGTGTATATATACCATGTGTGTCTATGTGTGTGATGTATGTGTGTATATTTGGGAGTGCATTTCGTGTATGTGTGTGTATCTGTGTGTCTATGCATGTGTGTATGTGTGTATGCATTCTTGTGTGTGTGCATATACGTGTCCACACGTGGGTATAAGTGTGTCTGTGTGCACGTGTATGCGTCCACGAGTCCCTGTGCCATCACCACCCCCACAGGTAGTATTTATTTTCTCACTTGGGAGAAAAGTTCCATTTAGAGAAACCCCACCTTTGAGTCATTTCAAAGTCGCGTCGTTGCAACAGCCTGTCCTTGACATTCTAGATTTCAGTTCATTGGCTCTGCTCTCTCTCAGCTGTTCCATTGTAATAGATGCAGTTACGTCTCCAAGAAACGTAACATATCCAGAAGCTTTTTGGTAGTATTGTTATCCCTTGACATATTTATACCATGAATTTGCATCAATGTGCATTCAGATGGGGCTTTTACTTTTCCCCATCTTCTGTAATTTTCCAATGGGCTGCTGACTAGGAGGTATATCTTAAGATCAACTATATATTTCAGGAAAATTGACAGTGTGATTTCACTTTTTTCCCCCTTTTTGTTAGCTCTTTGCTGCTGCTGCTGCTGCTGCTGCTAAGTTGCTTCAGTCGTGTCCGACTCTGTGCAACCCCATACCCGGCAGCCCACCGGGTTCCCCTGTCCCTGGGATTCTCCAGGCAAGAACACTGAAGTGGGTTTCCATTTCCTTCTCCAATGCATGAAAGTGAAAAGTGAAAGTGAAGTCGCTTAGTCATGTCCAACTCATAGCAACCCATGGACTGCAGCCTACCAGGCTCCTCCACCCATGGGATTTTCCAGGCAAGAGTACTGGAGTGGGGTGCCATTGCCTTCTCCGTGTTAGCTCTTCACAGCATTATAATTTTTCTTTCTTTTGCATTCTTCTTTTAAAAAGGGAAGAAACGCATGATTTCACTTTATTCTATCCTCCTTTAGGGTCCACCAGGCCTCCTCCTCCCCCAGGGTCCGCCCTCAAATGGCCTGCTGGGTGTGTGCGCTTCAGAAACTCAAGGGGTGCTCCCAAGCCAGCCTCGCCGGGATCTGTCTGCCCTTACAAGGACCGAAGCAATTAATATGTTTGTTCTGCTACAAAGTAAATGGCCTGCTGAGAGCTTGTTTGTGTTTTTATATGTTTGTATGGCCGATGTTTTCAGTGGCCCTTGTTATAAAGTAAGCCGTAACGACTTCTGTGAACGTGTTACAGTAGCAAAGCGCGACTGCACGTGCCTAGATATTTCTATCACTTCACTCAGAACCTTGGAGCGAAACTTGAAAAAGGGAAAAAAAAGATTTCTCCTCAAACATTTCAGCTAGAAACTCCATTTCAGATCCTTGGCAGTGTCGTGTATAGACTTTCTTACATGATTGTTGAATAACATGTTATTATACGCGGGGAAGAATAGTTCTTTTGTTGGCTGCGTTACATTTTGTGGTGAAATTGGAGAAAACAAATCATTAAGGAAGTCTATTTTGGTTCAAGACATTACACACTTGTGACGAGTCTGTTTTTTAACCTTGCCAAGTTAAAAGAAAGTGCAGGCCCATTTGTGCTGGAACAGGGAGGCATGCTGTACACCCCATGCCGGCAGCAACATCGTGTGTGTGTGAGAATGTGTGTGTGTGAGAGAGTGTGTGCGTGTCTGAGGGTTGTATGTGTGTGTGTGTGTGCATGAGAGTGTGTGTGTGAGAATGTGTGTATGTGTGTGTGCGAGAATGTGTGTGTGTCTGAGTTTGTGTGTGTGTGCGCGCGTGTGTGAGAATGTGTGTGTGTGTGTGTGAGAATGTGTGTGAGTGTGATTGTGTGAGTGTATGAGTGTGTGTAGTGAGTGTGAGAGTATGAGTGTGTATGTGAGAATGAGTGAGTGTATGAGTGTGTGAGTGTATGTGCATGAGTGTGAGAGTGTGTGAGAATGTGTTTGTGTGTGTCTGAGTGTGTGTGAGAATGTGTCTGTGTGTGTCTGAGTGTGTGTGAGAATGTGAGTGTGTGTGTGAGTATATGTGAGAGAGTATGTGTGTGAAAGTGTGTGTGTGTGTGAATGAGTGTGTGTGTGAGAGTGTGTGTGTGTGTGTGTGTGTGCAGGGCAGCGATGGATGACAGGTGTGCGTGGACCCCAGCCCTGCCGCTGCTGTTCGGTGAGGTCACAGCCAGTCCGCCGGTGACCGGCTTTCAGATGCTGCTCAGGGGGAGGAGGAGCAGGCTCTCTGGGCGGCGCTGGCGCTGATGATCCTGCCGGACCTGCCCTCCTCGGCCGTTTCCCTGGTCGCCCGAGACTGTGTGGCCACTGCTCTGTTGAAGCTCCCATGCAAGCAGCATCGTGTGGTCAAAAGTGAAAAGAAAAGCTTTCACAACCTAAAAAAAAAACAAAGTGTCTGTGAGTCTCCTTGTCACAGTGAGCCTGAGTAGGGAAACAGTATAGAGAGAAAGGCCAGATTTGAACTGGGTCAACGGGTTGAATGCAACTTTGTTTGAAAGAGGTGGAGAAATTCTTTACACACTTCTGTGTTCTTTGATTTATTACAAAGAAAATGGATTACTTTTAAAGGTGTAAAAAGGAGAAAATAAAGCCGCCGGTTTTGCAGAGTACCAGCAGCGGTCTAACACCCGCCTTCTGGACGCCTGGACTTCAGGAGAGGGTGGACGCACGCGGACAGACCCGAAGGCGGCCTTTTGTGGGATCCCGGAAATGTCGCCGTCAGGAGCTCCTGAGCTGGGAAAGGAGAGCCTGGGGCCTTAGCTGGTGTGATTTAGCTCAGCTCATGAGCTCTTTGGACGCCCCTTTCTTATCCAGAAGGACGTCATAAAAAACCCGTGTCCATTAAGATGGCAAAGATGAAGGGAGATAATTAGAGCTCCTAGCCCGTGGCAGAGTTCCCATAAATACCACCCAGAACCCAGCCCTGTGCATAGTAGGTGCTCACGACTACAGGACCAGTGGGCCGGTGAATGAATGGTGACTTTTTCCACTGGTCCTGGNTGTGTGTGTGTGCGCGCGTGTGTGAGAATGTGTGTGTGTGTGTGTGAGAATGTGTGTGAGTGTGATTGTGTGAGTGTATGAGTGTGTGTAGTGAGTGTGAGAGTATGAGTGTGTATGTGAGAATGAGTGAGTGTATGAGTGTGTGAGTGTATGTGCATGAGTGTGAGAGTGTGTGAGAATGTGTTTGTGTGTGTCTGAGTGTGTGTGAGAATGTGTCTGTGTGTGTCTGAGTGTGTGTGAGAATGTGAGTGTGTGTGTGAGTATATGTGAGAGAGTATGTGTGTGAAAGTGTGTGTGTGTGTGAATGAGTGTGTGTGTGAGAGTGTGTGTGTGTGTGTGTGTGTGCAGGGCAGCGATGGATGACAGGTGTGCGTGGACCCCAGCCCTGCCGCTGCTGTTCGGTGAGGTCACAGCCAGTCCGCCGGTGACCGGCTTTCAGATGCTGCTCAGGGGGAGGAGGAGCAGGCTCTCTGGGCGGCGCTGGCGCTGATGATCCTGCCGGACCTGCCCTCCTCGGCCGTTTCCCTGGTCGCCCGAGACTGTGTGGCCACTGCTCTGTTGAAGCTCCCATGCAAGCAGCATCGTGTGGTCAAAAGTGAAAAGAAAAGCTTTCACAACCTAAAAAAAAAACAAAGTGTCTGTGAGTCTCCTTGTCACAGTGAGCCTGAGTAGGGAAACAGTATAGAGAGAAAGGCCAGATTTGAACTGGGTCAACGGGTTGAATGCAACTTTGTTTGAAAGAGGTGGAGAAATTCTTTACACACTTCTGTGTTCTTTGATTTATTACAAAGAAAATGGATTACTTTTAAAGGTGTAAAAAGGAGAAAATAAAGCCGCCGGTTTTGCAGAGTACCAGCAGCGGTCTAACACCCGCCTTCTGGACGCCTGGACTTCAGGAGAGGGTGGACGCATGCGGACAGACCCGAAGGCGGCCTTTTGTGGGATCCCGGAAATGTCGCCGTCAGGAGCTCCTGAGCTGGGAAAGGAGAGCCTGGGGCCTTAGCTGGTGTGATTTAGCTCAGCTCATGAGCTCTTTGGACGCCCCTTTCTTATCCAGAAGGACGTCATAAAAAACCCGTGTCCATTAAGATGGCAAAGATGAAGGGAGATAATTAGAGCTCCTAGCCCGTGGCAGAGTTCCCATAAATACCACCCAGAACCCAGCCCTGTGCATAGTAGGTGCTCACGACTACAGGACCAGTGGGCCGGTGAATGAATGGTGACTTTTTCCACTGGTCCTGGGCCTGCCTGGCCACCTCACAGGCAGGGTCGAGGTCAGGTGGGAGGCCAGGCCTCCCGCTCAGCTCGTGGGCACCCACACCTGTGGACAGTGGGCTCTCGTCTGGGTGCTTCTTTGCAAACGGTGGGTTAACTTGCAGACCCCACATATCGGAGAAGGGAAATGTACTCCACGTCGTAGACAAAGTCCGCTTGCAGCTGAAGTCTTTCTTTTTCTCTCTACTTTGCAGTATTCTGCTAGTCTGGGTTTTCTCGTGAGTGAAGTTTGCCAGGGTTAAAACAACACTAGACATCAGAATAAGGGCCATCCAAACAGCTGAATCATTAAATAGGAAGTTATCTGCAGAGCTCATGTTGGCCTTTTTACTACTCCGGTTCTTTGTCATTAAAAATAAAAAGAAGAAGAAGAAAGAGACAGAAGGAAAGAAGAAAGGAAAGTGCTTGAAAGGCTCTTTGCTCACCTTGTATGAACGGAAATGGGTTTATTTTTTAAATCTCACTTGAACAGCTTATTCTTGTTTATAAAGGATGGTTCAAAGCATGTGAGTCATCACGAAAGAGCAAAACAAAAATTCCTGTGAACTTTCTCTTCATTTCCCAAGAAACGGATTATGCCGTGGTCTCATTCACCATGTGGGGTGTGTGTCCCCTTTTGAGCCCCTTGGCAGGGCTCCTGCCCCCGTCCAGGAATATTTACACATGTGATCAGTAAGTCCAGACCACATGTAGCCTCTTCTTAGAATTTAATAGCAAAAACAAAGACACTGAGATAGTCTACTGTAACTTTCATTTCCAAAAATAAAGTAGTCCCCTAAGGTTTGTTTTGTTGAAATATCCGTTTTTCTGTGTGTATGTATGCATATGATGTCTTGGTGGGTTAAAAATATTATTCTGGGGATTGATTGAGACTCTAAACTTGCCTCAAACTCAAGGTAAAGTGCTGGAGTTTTTAATGAGATTAATTGCTTTTTTTACTGATTGGGGAAAAAAATGTCTGCAATGATCTAAACACACAGCAAGATGCAGAAAGTCTCAGCGTCTGATGTGAAGGAGAGGTGCTGCGCCCTGCGGGGCGGGGCAGGGCTTCCCAGCAGAGCTCGCTCCATCTTAAACAGGGGGCTTCACGGCACCATCGCACACGTTCCGCCTTATGGCCGGTGACGTCTTCCTGCGTGCCTGCTGTTGTCCCCAAATGTGACACATTTTCTTCACATTTGATTTAAAATAAACACTTTTCTTCTTCTTAATACAAGTCAAGTAAACACAGAACTGTTCATCCTATCACTTTGAATTGGAAACTGAAATATCAAGAACTTATACAAAAAATCATAAAATAAATACCAGTCATTGAGTTGGGTTTGTATAACAAAATTTGGAGACTGAATTATAAAGCGGAATTGTTTCAATACGTGAGCTTCAAATGCCCACACACACACACACACACACACACACACCCCTTGAAAAAAGTTAAATGCCTTAAATTAAATCTGCTCATCTCAAACCTGAAGTCCTTTAAAACTACAGACTATAGGTGGCTTTGACGTTTCTGAGTCTCACGCTGTCTAAGTCTGTAGCGCCCGCATGTGCAGCCGCGTTCCTCCCCCAGGGAACTGGACGGGCTTGGAGAGCGCAGCCTGGGTGGTCTTTGACTGTTCCAACTGCAGCCGCACTTTTCTCCCGGGTTCCCTTATCTTGAGTATTAATGTTGGAAACATTGCTTGTCGTAAAGCTCCGATAGTCTTTCTAGTTCCAAAATGTACCCTTCTCTTATTAACACAAGGAAGAAAAAGCCTTCCAGCCACGGTCCTTGGGAAGTGGGCGCTTCTCCCTCGTGCGAAAATTCCTGTCTCTGTGAGGAAGGAGCGCAGCCTCCCGACCTGGAGAGCGGGAAGCCCTTGGCAGCCACAATGGGCTTAGTCAGACTCACCCCGGAACTGATGCTCCAATTGGGTTAAAAATCCTGTCGCCCACCTTGGTTCTTATCGACAGCTGAGTTCTGCTGACATGGAAATGGAGACACAGGGGGACAGGCTTCCGGGCACCCTGGAGCCTGGAGCTACAGTGCCTCCTGTCCGTGATGCCACATTTTCAAAACGTGCTTGCGAGAAGCGATGATGATTTATAAACTAGTCCTTATGTCTCTTTATATGAAATCAGAGGTTGCTCTCAGTTACTGTTAAATGGAATTAACTGCTAGTTCCAATGCGCTGATTCATCCTGTGCCTTCACCCCAGTATTTCCGTCTCCAGCTGGGGAGCGACAAGGTGACGGCCCTGTGTCCAGGTGGCTGCTGAGAAACGTTGTAAAGGGGTTTTGCTTTAGATCCTGATTGAGGAGCACAGTGAGAACTCCATTACTGAAGGAAGACTAGTCAGTTGCTCTCCTCTCATACTTGAAATTCTAAAGAGTCCCGTGCTTGTCGCTCCTTTGCAAAGATGCTCTTCTTAAAAGCACCGGAGCCCTCTGTTTGCTCAACCAGCCAGGGTTAGCTGTCTAGCGCTGACTACTCCCAAGGGCCCGTCTTTGGGATTTTAAGATTCTCTGTGTCTCCTGGGACATCATGCAAAGTTTTCAGATGATAAAGGAAGCCCATAAGAATTTCTTCTTTTTAAGTCAGGTGCAATAAGAATGACTCCGGTGTCAGTGTTCCTGCGACGACTTCGCTCTGGCCTTTGAAGGCCGGGCTTTCTGTCTGAACTTTTTCCTCGAAAGAACTTTTTTAAATGATTGGTTTATTGATCAGGTTTTATTTTCCAAGATTGTTGAAAACACTTGACTTTGATCTTTTGTGTCCTATGAACTTAGCTGTGGCGCTAAAGGGATGATCTTTCAAAAAGCAGATCTAATCTTGGCCTTGCCCTCTGGGCCCACCAGGCGTGCCTAGCCCCCCTGTGGGCAGGGAGACCCCTGGAGTAGCCCCTGTTAGCTCCCCCATCGCCTCCCTGTCTGCTCCTTGGACAGACCAGGCTCTCTGGGCGCCTCTGTTCACTCTGGTCCATCCACCTGAAAACCCTTCCCCATCCGCCCTCCCCGGTTTCCTCCCCATGCTCCTCCCCAGCACGGCTGCTCCTGAGGGTGCCTTCCTGCCCCAGGTAAGTGGGGCTGGGAGCCTTCAGCCCGCACCTCCCAGGCTGGGGCCTTCCGCGTGTCTCCTCCTCCAAGACGGCAGGGCTGTGCCTGGCCGATGTCCGCGCCCCTGGCCGCGGAGTGGGCAGATAGCACCTGCTCCGTGTCCTTTTGTGGAATAAATGGGAGAACTATTCATCAATGTGAGCCAGTTTGAAAACTGATATCAGTTAAAAAGCTAACCTTCCCAGGTGTATCTCCAAGGCACCTGCCAGGCATGTGTCCCCCTAAGGCCGCGGCCGCGCGGGGCTGTGGGGGCGGTCTGTGCCTCTCTGCCCTCCGCTCCGCTCTGCTCCTCTCATCTCGTGGCTCATCCTGACATGGTCTTGGGTTTCGCGGCCGTCCACTCGCCCTCTCCTGTGTCACTCGCCCGTTAATCTACACGCTGGGCTGTCTGGTTCCTGTTACTCGGCCTACAAATCTGTCCTGTGTCGTCTCCTCTGAGTGATTTACAACCTCCATAAAATGCCACGGAGAGGCGCTTTTTTAGATTTTTGAGTAATGGTGAGAAAGAATTGCCCTGGGAATCAAAAATCCAGTGAGTCATAGATTATTTTGTTATTTATGACCAGAGAGTGGTCATTGACAATATTTGGCAATTTTACAGCTATGAACCCAGGCTATTGTGCTTTAGAATGTAATTTATTAAGCAAATAAAACCCTTACTGGTAATGGTTTCTGTTAAATCTGGGGGACCACGTGGGCTCCAGGCCGGTGCAGCTGTGCACGTTCATAGTAGCCACATACATCTTGCGTGTCTGGACACTAATATTTTACACTTACTTCATGGTCTTATTTATTCAGTTGCCGTTATATTCTGATTGGATTCTGACCAACCATTTTAAGAAGGCATCAGCTTTGAGCAGAGAAGGAGGAGCCTAGAGAAAATAAAATGAAT
>SJYW01051052.1:171984-185241 GCA_006410735.1 Raphicerus campestris | reverse complement strand
GAACTAAAATGGACTGGAATGGGTGAATTTAACTCAGATGACCATTATATCTACTACTGTGGGCAGGAATCCCTCAGAAGAAATGGAGTAGCCATCATGGTCAACAAAAGAGTCCGAAATGCAGTACTTGGATGCAATCTCAAAAATGACAGAATGATCTCTGTTCGTTTCCAAGGATACCATTCAGTATCACGGTAATCCAAGTCTATGCCCCAACCAGTAATGCTGAAGAAGCTGAAGTTGAACGGTTCTATGAAGACCTACAAGACCTTTTAGGACGAACAGCCAAAAAAGATGTCCTTTTCATTATAGGGGACTGGAATGCTAAAGTAGGAAGTCAAGAAACACCTGGAGTAACAGGCAAATTTGGCCTTGGAATGCAGAATGAAGCAGGGCAAAGACTAGTAGAGTTTTGTCAAGAAAATGCACTGGATAGCAAATATCCTCTTCCAACAACACAAGAGAAGACTCTACACATGGACATCACCAGGTGGTCACCACCAAAATCAGATTGATTATATTCTTTGCAGCCAAAGATGGAGAAGCTCTCTACAGTCAGCAAAAACAAGACCAGGAGCTGACTGTGGCTCAGACCATGAACTCCTTATTGCCAAATTCAGATATAGAGGGAAACTTAAATTTCAGCTTTAACTGTGACTGTAGAGAACCTTGATACTTTGTGAAATAAGTAAATTTATAGATAAAGCTTCCTTGACGCCCTTAAGACAGGTAAGAACTCCGTGGCGGCTGCCTGCTGGATGCTGTGTCGAACAGCCGACCTCAGAACCTGTCTCTGCCTCTTTTCGTGTGAGTTGGGACCAGTCACTAAATCTCTGTATATCTCAGCTTTCTCGTCTGTGCAGCCGAGAGACCCGGCCTCCACCCTACCAGGCAGTTGCCAGGCTGTGCCTGGCGCTCTGAGGACACTCGGACCCGCGGGCTCTTACTGTGATTATTCACGGGCAGTTTAGGAGCTTGTCTCACATCCCCCAAACCCTTTGGGATTGTTCCTGAGCTGTCGGGCTGGAGTGACGCCATCTCTGTCGGGATTTGTATTAGGTATTTGACAGGTATTAGGATTGGTAAGGCTGCTCATGAAAGGAATGAGGGAGGAGCATTTCATGACACGATAAGAACTTCAGCAGCAGTAAATGCAACGTCATGTATTTAAGACCAAAAAAAGTATCTTTACGGATACAAGTTGTGGAAAAATAAGACATATCAGAGTGAGTAAAAATTGTTTTGATTCTAGGAGCAGAAACACGCCGTTATTTGAACGGGAGTGAGGCCGTGCGCCTCTTGTAGGTGCGAGCCCAGTTTGGCCGTGCCACCGCCAGCAAGGCGTGCTGAGGGTGTTCTGCCGTCCACTTACGTTTTCGTTGTGTAACAGAGGGTTTGATGTTCTTTCTCCCTCGTTCCTGGAATGAAGGCTGTAAATGCTTGGAATTTCCCGAGTGTGGGAGCATTTGGTCCGCTGTGGTGGGCCAGATGTGGCGTGAGCACTGGGGCGGGCCATGCTGAAAGACCACCCGTGGGGCTTGGGGGCCGGGGCTCTGAGCTGTAGGAGGAGCCCACCCGCTGGCCTGGAGGGCGCTGGAGGTCCAGCCCAGCCGTGCAGCCGAGAGCTCAGTCCGTCAGGCGCGCCGTGACCCCCGGTCCTGACTGAGTGCCCAGGCTCCCGGCAGCTGCCTGTGCGCGCGTGTGGGAGGGCCTGTGTCTGGGGACACGGGGGCCCCGAGTGTGGGCGCCCTGGGGTCCCTTGTGCGTCCCTGGGCTTGCCTGGTCCAGGGGTGTCCCTGCAGGCACTCAGCCTGCCCCTCCCCTCCCCTGGCTGTGGCCCTGGGGGCCAGCTGGTCCCCGCCCGTGACCCGTGGCTCCTCTTCCTGCCCTTGGCCGCCGCCCGCCTCCCCTTGTTGCCTGCTCCATTGTTCCATCTCTCGGTCGGGTCTGACTCCTTGTGAGCCCAGGACTGCAGCACGCCAGGCTCCCCTGTCCTTCACTATCTCCTGGAGTTGGTTCAAGCTCATGTCCATGGAGTCGGTGATGCCATCCAACCATCTCATCTTCTGTCATCTCCTCTCCTCCTGCCTTCAGTCTTTCCCAGCATCAGGGTCTTCTCCAATGAGTCAGCTCTTCCCATCAGGTACCCAAAGTATTGGAGGTTCAGCTTCAGCATCAGTCCTTCCAGTGAATATTCAGGATTGATTTCCTCTAGGATTGCCTGTCCTAACCTCTGGGTATTAATATTCCAGCGTGATATATGGGTGGACTGAGTCTGGGAAAGTGTAAGGACCCACCAAGGTCACAGGCTAGTGGTCAGGGCAGGGCTCCGGGGGTGCAAGGGGGTGCATCTCAGTCCTGGGCATGCCTTGCCCTCACAGCCGAGCATCAGCACCGAAGCCTCGGTCCCCAGGGCTGCAGAAGTGCGAGTCCTGCAAGAAATAGTCCCGGCTTGCGAAACCGACTTCACGCCTTATTTCCACCGTAGAGTCTAGATTCTCACTTTGGTGTCTCAGGAATATCTTTGCACCTCCTCCACATGAAAACTATTTCAGGCATCTGGGGCTTCTTCTCCTGCCTTTTTAAATATCTGGGTCTAGAGACTTTACATGCTAATTTTGATGCAAAAGATAGAATCGAGCCTATTAGTGCTGATTAAAAAAACAAAAAGCATGAATCCACAAGAGCATCTGAAGGTCTGTCCCTCTTACTGTAAGCGGCGCCCTTCAGAGGCAGCCAGGCCTGAGCGCGGGCTGCGAGCGGGCCCCGCGTGCGTGGAGATGGGCTCCTCACGTGGCCGCAGCCGGGCTGCGTGGGGCCTCATTGAGCGGAGGGCGGCGGCCCCTCCCGCGCCGGGCGCCGGGCGCCGCGCCTGCGTCTTTCCAGCCCCAGCCCCTCCTTCTGGCTTTGTTCTATGTCTCTCTCCTTTTTCCGACTGGTTTTGACATTTTCTGACCTCACAGTACTTTTATTATTATTTTTATTACTACTATAACAATGATAACTTAAGGCTCTGATTTATATGATGGCAACTTAGCCAAGGGGGAGATTAAGGCAGACCCAAAAAAGCCTGCTGTAAGTGCTTGGATCCGTCAGCCTCTCGTTTTTATTAAGTGGGAAGCTCTTGTTTTGACACACGTGAGTGTGGAGGGTGCTGAGTGGCTGCAGGGCGGCGTCTGCNAATGCTTTGGATATATTAGATTAAGTTATATATTATTGCGTGTAAAAGTCGCTCAGTCATGTCCAACTCTTTGCGTCCCCGTGGACTGTAGCCCGACAGCCTCCTCTGTATGGATGTGACATTTGGACCAAAAAGAAGGCTGAGTGTGAAAGAATTGATGCTTTTGAACTGTGATGTTGAAGACTCTTGAGAGTCCCTTGGACTACAAGAAGATCCAACCAGTCCCTCCTAAAAGAAATCAACCCTGAATACTCATTGGAAGGACTGATGCTGAAGCTGAAGCTCCAATCCTTTGGCCACCTGATGGAAAGAACTGACTCATTGGAAAAGACCCTGATGCTGGGAAAGATTGAAGGCGCGAGGGAAAGGGGACGACAGAGGTTGAGATGGTTGGATGGCATCACTGACTCAGTGGACGTGAGTTTGAGCAATCTCCGGAAGACGGTGAAGCACAGGGAAGCCTGACATGCTGCAGTTCATGGGGTCTCAAAGACCTGGACATGACTTATCTGAACAACAACTACGATATGTTATTAAAAATCATTTCACCTATTTCTCTGTTTTTACTGATGCTTCAAAACTTTTAGAGAGCTCGGTGGGGACACCGCATCACTGGCACACAGTGATGTGAGACCTGGTGGGCACCTGTCTGTCAGCAATGCGTGTCCTGGGTCCAGGCCTGGCGGCATCACAGGGCCCTGTGCCCGCGTCCCCTGTGGGCACCCGCGTCCCGCCCGCGTGCAGTGACAGTGGGCTCTTCTCTGAGAATATGGAATCTCCCGAATGAGGTGTTGCCACATTGTTGGAGCCTCTGACTGTCCTTTTCCTGTGCTGCCCATCAGGAATAAGAAAGTTTTATCAAACATCGTCAGGGCATCCAGTTGCCACGGTCTTGGTTAAATGCCTCTCTTCAAGGAGTGGGGCCTAATGGTGTAGCCTGTTACATCCCAGAAAATACGAGGACTTCCACCAGATTAAATTGTCTCTCTCGTTACTTGTTAGAATTTCCCTTAACCAACCATCTCTATAGACCTTTTTTATTCTTTTATATACTTCATGCTGAAGATTTGTTACAAGTACAAATAAAAACATATTACTAATGCTGCTTTCACCAGTGGACCGTCTGCATCTGTTGTGGCTGAAGAGCTTCACTGACTGCGCTCCTGACCCCGTTCGGCTCATATTACTCTCTTCTTAGGATTCGGGGATGTCCTTGGGGCTTTGCAGCACTTTTTAATTTTGATCCTTGCCTTGTTTATGCTTTATTAGAAGAAAAACTTATGCTGCAACACATATTACTTCTGTATCAAAGCTACTCTGGAAAGCTCTTTCTTTCTGCGTGTTTTCTGAATGGTGAGGCTTAAAGTCTTTAAACATCATTTTGAAGATAATCTCACCATTTTAATCTGTGAGTTGCCACGATCCATTATTCAGATCTGTAAGTGTTGTGACGGGGCGGAGAAGGACATCGGTTTGTTTCATGTGCAGTGCAGAGGAAACCAAGCTGCCCTGTGGTCGGTCACATCCTGAAGCAACAGGAGCCCTGTCTCTTATACACATCTTCCCCCACCCACTCCCCTGTGCGCCCATCCCCCCAGTGCACCCATCCCCCTAGAACAGGGCTGGTCTGACCTGAAATTGTTATAAATGTAAATTGGACACAAAATTTCCAAGGGCAAAAAGCAGAACATAAAATATCTCAACAATTATTTATATGAATTGTAAGTCAAGATAATAATGCTTTGGATATATTAGATTAAGTTATATATTATTGCGTGTAAAAGTCGCTCAGTCATGTCCAACTCTTTGCGTCCCCGTGGACTGTAGCCCGACAGCCTCCTCTGTATGGATGTGACATTTGGACCAAAAAGAAGGCTGAGTGTGAAAGAATTGATGCTTTTGAACTGTGATGTTGAAGACTCTTGAGAGTCCCTTGGACTACAAGAAGATCCAACCAGTCCCTCCTAAAAGAAATCAACCCTGAATACTCATTGGAAGGACTGATGCTGAAGCTGAAGCTCCAATCCTTTGGCCACCTGATGGAAAGAACTGACTCATTGGAAAAGACCCTGATGCTGGGAAAGATTGAAGGCGCGAGGGAAAGGGGACGACAGAGGTTGAGATGGTTGGATGGCATCACTGACTCAGTGGACGTGAGTTTGAGCAATCTCCGGAAGACGGTGAAGCACAGGGAAGCCTGACATGCTGCAGTTCATGGGGTCTCAAAGACCTGGACATGACTTATCTGAACAACAACTACGATATGTTATTAAAAATCATTTCACCTATTTCTCTGTTTTTACTGATGCTTCAAAACTTTTAGAGAGCTCGGTGGGGACACCGCATCACTGGCACACAGTGATGTGAGACCTGGTGGGCACCTGTCTGTCAGCAATGCGTGTCCTGGGTCCAGGCCTGGCGGCATCACAGGGCCCTGTGCCCGCGTCCCCTGTGGGCACCCGCGTCCCGCCCGCGTGCAGTGACAGTGGGCTCTTCTCTGAGAATATGGAATCTCCCGAATGAGGTGTTGCCACATTGTTGGAGCCTCTGACTGTCCTTTTCCTGTGCTGCCCATCAGGAATAAGAAAGTTTTATCAAACATCGTCAGGGCATCCAGTTGCCACGGTCTTGGTTAAATGCCTCTCTTCAAGGAGTGGGGCCTAATGGTGTAGCCTGTTACATCCCAGAAAATACGAGGACTTCCACCAGATTAAATTGTCTCTCTCGTTACTTGTTAGAATTTCCCTTAACCAACCATCTCTATAGACCTTTTTTATTCTTTTATATACTTCATGCTGAAGATTTGTTACAAGTACAAATAAAAACATATTACTAATGCTGCTTTCACCAGTGGACCGTCTGCATCTGTTGTGGCTGAAGAGCTTCACTGACTGCGCTCCTGACCCCGTTCGGCTCATATTACTCTCTTCTTAGGATTCGGGGATGTCCTTGGGGCTTTGCAGCACTTTTTAATTTTGATCCTTGCCTTGTTTATGCTTTATTAGAAGAAAAACTTATGCTGCAACACATATTACTTCTGTATCAAAGCTACTCTGGAAAGCTCTTTCTTTCTGCGTGTTTTCTGAATGGTGAGGCTTAAAGTCTTTAAACATCATTTTGAAGATAATCTCACCATTTTAATCTGTGAGTTGCCACGATCCATTATTCAGATCTGTAAGTGTTGTGACGGGGCGGAGAAGGACATCGGTTTGTTTCATGTGCAGTGCAGAGGAAACCAAGCTGCCCTGTGGTCGGTCACATCCTGAAGCAACAGGAGCCCTGTCTCTTATACACATCTTCCCCCACCCACTCCCCTGTGCGCCCATCCCCCCAGTGCACCCATCCCCCTAGAACAGGGCTGGTCTGACCTGAAATTGTTATAAATGTAAATTGGACACAAAATTTCCAAGGGCAAAAAGCAGAACATAAAATATCTCAACAATTATTTATATGAATTGTAAGTCAAGATAATAATGCTTTGGATATATTAGATTAAGTTATATATTATTGCGTGTAAAAGTCGCTCAGTCATGTCCAACTCTTTGCGTCCCCGTGGACTGTAGCCCGACAGCCTCCTCTGTATGGATGTGACATTTGGACCAAAAAGAAGGCTGAGTGTGAAAGAATTGATGCTTTTGAACTGTGATGTTGAAGACTCTTGAGAGTCCCTTGGACTACAAGAAGATCCAACCAGTCCCTCCTAAAAGAAATCAACCCTGAATACTCATTGGAAGGACTGATGCTGAAGCTGAAGCTCCAATCCTTTGGCCACCTGATGGAAAGAACTGACTCATTGGAAAAGACCCTGATGCTGGGAAAGATTGAAGGCGCGAGGGAAAGGGGACGACAGAGGTTGAGATGGTTGGATGGCATCACTGACTCAGTGGACGTGAGTTTGAGCAATCTCCGGAAGACGGTGAAGCACAGGGAAGCCTGACATGCTGCAGTTCATGGGGTCTCAAAGACCTGGACATGACTTATCTGAACAACAACTACGATATGTTATTAAAAATCATTTCACCTATTTCTCTGTTTTTACTGATGCTTCAAAACTTTTAGAGAGCTCGGTGGGGACACCGCATCACTGGCACACAGTGATGTGAGACCTGGTGGGCACCTGTCTGTCAGCAATGCGTGTCCTGGGTCCAGGCCTGGCGGCATCACAGGGCCCTGTGCCCGCGTCCCCTGTGGGCACCCGCGTCCCGCCCGCGTGCAGTGACAGTGGGCTCTTCTCTGAGAATATGGAATCTCCCGAATGAGGTGTTGCCACATTGTTGGAGCCTCTGACTGTCCTTTTCCTGTGCTGCCCATCAGGAATAAGAAAGTTTTATCAAACATCGTCAGGGCATCCAGTTGCCACGGTCTTGGTTAAATGCCTCTCTTCAAGGAGTGGGGCCTAATGGTGTAGCCTGTTACATCCCAGAAAATACGAGGACTTCCACCAGATTAAATTGTCTCTCTCGTTACTTGTTAGAATTTCCCTTAACCAACCATCTCTATAGACCTTTTTTATTCTTTTATATACTTCATGCTGAAGATTTGTTACAAGTACAAATAAAAACATATTACTAATGCTGCTTTCACCAGTGGACCGTCTGCATCTGTTGTGGCTGAAGAGCTTCACTGACTGCGCTCCTGACCCCGTTCGGCTCATATTACTCTCTTCTTAGGATTCGGGGATGTCCTTGGGGCTTTGCAGCACTTTTTAATTTTGATCCTTGCCTTGTTTATGCTTTATTAGAAGAAAAACTTATGCTGCAACACATATTACTTCTGTATCAAAGCTACTCTGGAAAGCTCTTTCTTTCTGCGTGTTTTCTGAATGGTGAGGCTTAAAGTCTTTAAACATCATTTTGAAGATAATCTCACCATTTTAATCTGTGAGTTGCCACGATCCATTATTCAGATCTGTAAGTGTTGTGACGGGGCGGAGAAGGACATCGGTTTGTTTCATGTGCAGTGCAGAGGAAACCAAGCTGCCCTGTGGTCGGTCACATCCTGAAGCAACAGGAGCCCTGTCTCTTATACACATCTTCCCCCACCCACTCCCCTGTGCGCCCATCCCCCCAGTGCACCCATCCCCCTAGAACAGGGCTGGTCTGACCTGAAATTGTTATAAATGTAAATTGGACACAAAATTTCCAAGGGCAAAAAGCAGAACATAAAATATCTCAACAATTATTTATATGAATTGTAAGTCAAGATAATAATGCTTTGGATATATTAGATTAAGTTATATATTATTGCGTGTAAAAGTCGCTCAGTCATGTCCAACTCTTTGCGTCCCCGTGGACTGTAGCCCGACAGCCTCCTCTGTATGGATGTGACATTTGGACCAAAAAGAAGGCTGAGTGTGAAAGAATTGATGCTTTTGAACTGTGATGTTGAAGACTCTTGAGAGTCCCTTGGACTACAAGAAGATCCAACCAGTCCCTCCTAAAAGAAATCAACCCTGAATACTCATTGGAAGGACTGATGCTGAAGCTGAAGCTCCAATCCTTTGGCCACCTGATGGAAAGAACTGACTCATTGGAAAAGACCCTGATGCTGGGAAAGATTGAAGGCGCGAGGGAAAGGGGACGACAGAGGTTGAGATGGTTGGATGGCATCACTGACTCAGTGGACGTGAGTTTGAGCAATCTCCGGAAGACGGTGAAGCACAGGGAAGCCTGACATGCTGCAGTTCATGGGGTCTCAAAGACCTGGACATGACTTATCTGAACAACAACTACGATATGTTATTAAAAATCATTTCACCTATTTCTCTGTTTTTACTGATGCTTCAAAACTTTTAGAGAGCTCGGTGGGGACACCGCATCACTGGCACACAGTGATGTGAGACCTGGTGGGCACCTGTCTGTCAGCAATGCGTGTCCTGGGTCCAGGCCTGGCGGCATCACAGGGCCCTGTGCCCGCGTCCCCTGTGGGCACCCGCGTCCCGCCCGCGTGCAGTGACAGTGGGCTCTTCTCTGAGAATATGGAATCTCCCGAATGAGGTGTTGCCACATTGTTGGAGCCTCTGACTGTCCTTTTCCTGTGCTGCCCATCAGGAATAAGAAAGTTTTATCAAACATCGTCAGGGCATCCAGTTGCCACGGTCTTGGTTAAATGCCTCTCTTCAAGGAGTGGGGCCTAATGGTGTAGCCTGTTACATCCCAGAAAATACGAGGACTTCCACCAGATTAAATTGTCTCTCTCGTTACTTGTTAGAATTTCCCTTAACCAACCATCTCTATAGACCTTTTTTATTCTTTTATATACTTCATGCTGAAGATTTGTTACAAGTACAAATAAAAACATATTACTAATGCTGCTTTCACCAGTGGACCGTCTGCATCTGTTGTGGCTGAAGAGCTTCACTGACTGCGCTCCTGACCCCGTTCGGCTCATATTACTCTCTTCTTAGGATTCGGGGATGTCCTTGGGGCTTTGCAGCACTTTTTAATTTTGATCCTTGCCTTGTTTATGCTTTATTAGAAGAAAAACTTATGCTGCAACACATATTACTTCTGTATCAAAGCTACTCTGGAAAGCTCTTTCTTTCTGCGTGTTTTCTGAATGGTGAGGCTTAAAGTCTTTAAACATCATTTTGAAGATAATCGCACCATTTTAATCTGTGAGTTGCCACGATCCATTATTCAGATCTGTAAGTGTTGTGACGGGGCGGAGAAGGACATCGGTTTGTTTCATGTGCAGTGCAGAGGAAACCAAGCTGCCCTGTGGTCGGTCACATCCTGAAGCAACAGGAGCCCTGTCTCTTATACACATCTTCCCCCACCCACTCCCCTGTGCGCCCATCCCCCCAGTGCACCCATCCCCCTAGAACAGGGCTGGTCTGACCTGAAATTGTTATAAATGTAAATTGGACACAAAATTTCCAAGGGCAAAAAGCAGAACATAAAATATCTCAACAATTATTTATATGAATTGTAAGTCAAGATAATAATGCTTTGGATATATTAGATTAAGTTATATATTATTGCGTGTAAAAGTCGCTCAGTCATGTCCAACTCTTTGCGTCCCCGTGGACTGTAGCCCGACAGCCTCCTCTGTATGGATGTGACATTTGGACCAAAAAGAAGGCTGAGTGTGAAAGAATTGATGCTTTTGAACTGTGATGTTGAAGACTCTTGAGAGTCCCTTGGACTACAAGAAGATCCAACCAGTCCCTCCTAAAAGAAATCAACCCTGAATACTCATTGGAAGGACTGATGCTGAAGCTGAAGCTCCAATCCTTTGGCCACCTGATGGAAAGAACTGACTCATTGGAAAAGACCCTGATGCTGGGAAAGATTGAAGGCGCGAGGGAAAGGGGACGACAGAGGTTGAGATGGTTGGATGGCATCACTGACTCAGTGGACGTGAGTTTGAGCAATCTCCGGAAGACGGTGAAGCACAGGGAAGCCTGACATGCTGCAGTTCATGGGGTCTCAAAGACCTGGACATGACTTATCTGAACAACAACTACGATATGTTATTAAAAATCATTTCACCCATTTCTCTGTTTTTACTGATGCTTCAAAACTTTTAGAGAGCTCGGTGGGGACACCGCATCACTGGCACACAGTGATGTGAGACCTGGTGGGCACCTGTCTGTCAGCAATGCGTGTCCTGGGTCCAGGCCTGGCGGCATCACAGGGCCCTGTGCCCGCGTCCCCTGTGGGCACCCGCGTCCCGCCCGCGTGCAGTGACAGTGGGCTCTTCTCTGAGAATATGGAATCTCCCGAATGAGGTGTTGCCACATTGTTGGAGCCTCTGACTGTCCTTTTCCTGTGCTGCCCATCAGGAATAAGAAAGTTTTATCAAACATCGTCAGGGCATCCAGTTGCCACGGTCTTGGTTAAATGCCTCTCTTCAAGGAGTGGGGCCTAATGGTGTAGCCTGTTACATCCCAGAAAATACGAGGACTTCCACCAGATTAAATTGTCTCTCTCGTTACTTGTTAGAATTTCCCTTAACCAACCATCTCTATAGACCTTTTTTATTCTTTTATATACTTCATGCTGAAGATTTGTTACAAGTACAAATAAAAACATATTACTAATGCTGCTTTCACCAGTGGACCGTCTGCATCTGTTGTGGCTGAAGAGCTTCACTGACTGCGCTCCTGACCCCGTTCGGCTCATATTACTCTCTTCTTAGGATTCGGGGATGTCCTTGGGGCTTTGCAGCACTTTTTAATTTTGATCCTTGCCTTGTTTATGCTTTATTAGANTTGTTACAAGTACAAATAAAAACATATTACTAATGCTGCTTTCACCAGTGGACCGTCTGCATCTGTTGTGGCTGAAGAGCTCCACTGACTGCGCTCCTGACCCCGTTCAGCTCATATCACTCTCTGATGAAAGTAAGCTCAGCTTCTTAGGATTCGGGGATGTCCTTGGGGCTTTGCAGCACTTTTTTATTTTGATCCTTGCCTTGTTTATGCTTTATTAGAAGAAAAACTTATGCTGCAACACATATTATTTCTGTATCAAAGCTACTCTGGAAAGCTCTTTCTTTCTGCGTGTCTTCTGAATGGTGAGGCTTAAAGTCTTTAAACATCATTTTGAAGATAATCGCACCATTTTAATCTGTGAGTTGCCACGATCCATTATTCAGATCTGTAAGTGTTGTGACGGGGCGGAGAAGGACATCGGTTTGTTTCATGTGCAGTGCAGAGGAAACCAAGCTGCCCTGTGGTCGGTCACATCCTGAAGCAACAGGAGCCCGACCCCGCAGAGGCGCTGAAGAGTGCTTATTCTCTTCTGCAGCGGAGGTGGCAGAGGCTCCCAGCCCCGTGACGCAGAGCTGGCGTCCGGATCCAGAGGCGCCTCTCCCCCCACCCGCCGTCCTCTCGGGCCCAGACTCTGCTCTGCACGTCACCTCCTCTGAGCACCCCCTGCCCACCTCTCCCTCTTCTGGACCAACGCTGCTCCCCGGGCCAGGCGCTCCTGAGGTCACACAGACGCTGGGCATCCTTAGGCCAGGGAGGTCGGGGAGGCCTGGGAAAACCTGCAAAGGAGCTTTCCTTGTCGGTTTGATATCATTATGCTCAGATTTATTTTTTAATTGGTAAACGTAAATGGCCCACCTGTAACATGCACAGCGCAAATGCCATTGCAGCAGACTGGACTTCTGAATATCTCGCTGACGTCAAGGCCCTGACTGGTGCTGAGAGGTTTCTGCGCTTTCTGAGACCGGCCCATCTGGCCTGACCGCCTGCCTGATTGTCACAGATCCAGGCTGGCCGGGGACCCCGGGGAGGGGCTCGAGCGCGTGTCGCCATCGTGCCTGTCAGCGAGCACCAGGGCCCGGGAGCCTCTTGGTGCCCGCGTGCAGCTCGGTGACGGGCCGAGCGGGCTTTACTGTCACACCGCTTGCACGGACGTTTTCGCGTTTCTCTTGTATGTTTTCAGTGATAGAATTGCTGCCTTTTAAGAGGCCAGGACTGCATTTATTCCAGCAGGACGGCCACCACCGGTGAGACACCACGGTGCTTCTTGAGGACAGACACGCTGGCTTCACACGGCGTGCCCTTCATCTCAGACCTGGCTGCAGACTTCGTATTCCGAAGGGCATGGAGGCTGTGCCCTCCTTTTGGGTCATTTTGGACTCGGGGCTCCTACCTCGGTGTTTAGCTCTCACTGATATCTGGCAAGTCAGGCGCAGGGGTGCAGTGGGGAAAGGGGCACCCTGGGGATGCACACAGACCCCCCTGAAACGTCAGGGTCCAGTGCAGCTGCCCCATGTGGCCTCAGCGGCTGGCCTTCCAGCAGGGGGGGCTGCTGGGGAGGCTGGGTGAGCAGCCCTGGTCCCACCCCAGCCGGGCCAGCGTCCTCACCTCCCTACCCTCTGCTTTCCGTTCCGACGGGGCCGTAGCCCTCCCCTCTCTGCAGGGCTGTCCTGGGAATGAGGTGCGCGGGGGCGTGTGCTTGGCGGCTGGCATGGGCTGGGCCTTTAGCAAGGTTGTTGTATACATATTTCACTCCATTCTGATCCACATTGCAATTTTGCCTGCATTCATGACCTCCTAGCAGTTCTTAATATCTCTTTGCCAGACAGAGTCCACATCCACGAATCCAGGACTCAGACGT
>SJYW01051052.1:159046-169302 GCA_006410735.1 Raphicerus campestris | reverse complement strand
TGTTATAAATGTAAATTGGACACAAAATTTCCAAGGGCAAAAAGCAGAACATAAAATATCTCAACAATTATTTATATGAATTGTAAGTCAAGATAATAATGCTTTGGATATATTAGATTAAGTTATATATTATTGCGTGTAAAAGTCGCTCAGTCATGTCCAACTCTTTGCGTCCCCGTGGACTGTAGCCCGACAGCCTCCTCTGTATGGATGTGACATTTGGACCAAAAAGAAGGCTGAGTGTGAAAGAATTGATGCTTTTGAACTGTGATGTTGAAGACTCTTGAGAGTCCCTTGGACTACAAGAAGATCCAACCAGTCCCTCCTAAAAGAAATCAACCCTGAATACTCATTGGAAGGACTGATGCTGAAGCTGAAGCTCCAATCCTTTGGCCACCTGATGGAAAGAACTGACTCATTGGAAAAGACCCTGATGCTGGGAAAGATTGAAGGCGCGAGGGAAAGGGGACGACAGAGGTTGAGATGGTTGGATGGCATCACTGACTCAGTGGACGTGAGTTTGAGCAATCTCCGGAAGACGGTGAAGCACAGGGAAGCCTGACATGCTGCAGTTCATGGGGTCTCAAAGACCTGGACATGACTTATCTGAACAACAACTACGATATGTTATTAAAAATCATTTCACCTATTTCTCTGTTTTTACTGATGCTTCAAAACTTTTAGAGAGCTCGGTGGGGACACCACATCACTGGCACACAGTGATGTGAGACCTGGTAGGCACCTGTCTGTCAGCAATGCGTGTCCTGGGTCCAGGCCTGGCGGCATCACAGGGCCCTGTGCCCGCGTCCCATGTGGGCACCCGCGTCCCGCCCGCGTGCAGTGACAGTGGGCTCTTCTCTGAGAATATGGAATCTCCCGAATGAGGTGTTGCCACATTGTTGGAGCCTCTGACTGTCCTTTTCCTGTGCTGCCCATCAGGAATAAGAAAGTTTTATCAAACATCGTCAGGGCATCCAGTTGCCACGGTCTTGGTTAAATGCCTCTCTTCAAGGAGTGGGGCCTAATGGTGTAGCCTGTTACATCCCAGAAAATACGAGGACTTCCACCAGATTAAATTGTCTTTCTCGTTACTTGTTAGAATTTCCCTTAACCAACCATCTCTATAGACCTTTTTTATTCTTTTATATACTTCATGCTGAAGATTTGTTACAAGTACAAATAAAAACATATTACTAATGCTGCTTTCACCAGTGGACCGTCTGCATCTGTTGTGGCTGAAGAGCTTCACTGACTGCGCTCCTGACCCCGTTCGGCTCATATTACTCTCTTCTTAGGATTCGGGGATGTCCTTGGGGCTTTGCAGCACTTTTTAATTTTGATCCTTGCCTTGTTTATGCTTTATTAGAAGAAAAACTTATGCTGCAACACATATTACTTCTGTATCAAAGCTACTCTGGAAAGCTCTTTCTTTCTGCGTGTTTTCTGAATGGTGAGGCTTAAAGTCTTTAAACATCATTTTGAAGATAATCTCACCATTTTAATCTGTGAGTTGCCACGATCCATTATTCAGATCTGTAAGTGTTGTGACGGGGCGGAGAAGGACATCGGTTTGTTTCATGTGCAGTGCAGAGGAAACCAAGCTGCCCTGTGGTCGGTCACATCCTGAAGCAACAGGAGCCCGACCCCGCAGAGGCGCTGAAGAGTGCTTATTCTCTTCTGCAGCGGAGGTGGCAGAGGCTCCCAGCCCCGTGACGCAGAGCTGGCGTCCGGATCCAGAGGCGCCTCTCCCCCCACCCGCCGTCCTCTCGGGCCCAGACTCTGCTCTGCACGTCACCTCCTCTGAGCACCCCCTGCCCACCTCTCCCTCTTCTGGACCAACGCTGCTCCCCGGGCCAGGCGCTCCTGAGGTCACACAGACGCTGGGCATCCTTAGGCCAGGGAGGTCGGGGAGGCCTGGGAAAACCTGCAAAGGAGCTTTCCTTGTCGGTTTGATATCATTATGCTCAGATTTATTTTTTAATTGGTAAACGTAAATGGCCCACCTGTAACATGCACAGCGCAAATGCCATTGCAGCAGACTGGACTTCTGAATATCTCGCTGACGTCAAGGCCCTGACTGGTGCTGAGAGGTTTCTGCGCTTTCTGAGACCGGCCCATCTGGCCTGACCGCCTGCCTGATTGTCACAGATCCAGGCTGGCTGGGGACCCCGGGGAGGGGCTCGAGCGCGTGTCGCCATCGTGCCTGTCAGCGAGCACCAGGGCCCGGGAGCCTCTTGGTGCCCGCGTGCAGCTCGGTGACGGGCCGAGCGGGCTTTACTGTCACACCGCTTGCACGGACGTTTTCGCGTTTCTCTTGTATGTTTTCAGTGATAGAATTGCTGCCTTTTAAGAGGCCAGGACTGCATTTATTCCAGCAGGACGGCCACCACCGGTGAGACACCACGGTGCTTCTTGAGGACAGACACGCTGGCTTCACACGGCGTGCCCTTCATCTCAGACCTGGCTGCAGACTTCGTATTCCGAAGGGCATGGAGGCTGTGCCCTCCTTTTGGGTCATTTTGGACTCGGGGCTCCTACCTCGGTGTTTAGCTCTCACTGATATCTGGCAAGTCAGGCGCAGGGGTGCAGTGGGGAAAGGGGCACCCTGGGGATGCACACAGACCCCCCTGAAACGTCAGGGTCCAGTGCAGCTGCCCCATGTGGCCTCAGCGGCTGGCCTTCCAGCAGGGGGGGCTGCTGGGGAGGCTGGGTGAGCAGCCCTGGTCCCACCCCAGCCGGGCCAGCGTCCTCACCTCCCTACCCTCTGCTTTCCGTTCCGACGGGGCCGTAGCCCTCCCCTCTCTGCAGGGCTGTCCTGGGAATGAGGTGCGCGGGGGCGTGTGCTTGGCGGCTGGCATGGGCTGGGCCTTTAGCAAGGTTGTTGTATACATATTTCACTCCATTCTGATCCACATTGCAATTTTGCCTGCATTCATGACCTCCTAGCAGTTCTTAATATCTCTTTGCCAGACAGAGTCCACATCCACGAATCCAGGACTCAGACGTCCGGCCACAAGCCCATCTTTCTGTGGGTGGAACCGCCTGGCTTTCCGTGACAGTCTGTTTGCTCTAGATTCAGGTTTTATTGGTCCTGACACAGACCTTGAAGGAGATTATTACAAGATTAAGGCTTGAAGCATTCTTCAGCCTCTGGTGAGGTAAAAACTGCCTCATTGCCCAACTCGGGATAACGAAGCTTGAACTGACCATGATCATCCTTGGTTCTGTGCGTCTAGAAACAGTGACCCTTAGAACACGCTTAGGTATGGGTGTTTTGTTTTTCCTTCTTGTTCTTTAAATACATGTAACTAGGTCTTTTGCTAGAAATTTCTTTGGGGCTAAGTTGGAGTAAGAAAATAAATGGAAGAGTTGGACCCAGTTCTGTGAGTCTGGACTCCACCAGGCCAAATTCCCCTTCCTTCCATGCAGTTTCAATAGAATTCCATTGAATTAATTTTACTTGTAATAAAATCGGCTGTATTTCGGGCCTGCAGCCCTGGGGCCTTCTGATCCAAGCACAACAGCCTGTGCCGTGCCGCCTGTTGACCTTGGCAGCAAGGGGTGGGGATGGGATTGTGTTTGAAGNACTTGTAATAAAATCGGCTGTATTTCGGGCCTGCAGCCCTGGGGCCTTCTGATCCAAGCACAACAGCCTGTGCCGTGCCGCCTGTTGACCTTGGCAGCGAGGGGTGGGGATGGGATCGTGTTTGAAGTTGGACCCTTCCACCCTGCTCATCAATATTTCAGGACAGCTGGGATTCTCTGAAAATCAACTTTTGCCAAAAAAAAAAATGCTAGTTTGAGAGGATTGTGCTACTTCTAAATTATTATTCCTACAACACTATAAAATTGTAAAAGGCTCCATAAACCATTAAGAGTATTGGAAACTGGTGACTCGCCTTTCAGGGCTGAGTGTGGAGGAGAGGCCGCTGTGGCCAGCAGGTCCGTCCCAGGCAGGCTGTGTTCCCCGAGCTGGCAGGGTGGCCACGCCTCACACGGTGGCCCCGGGCCGGGGACAGCAGGGAACGGGAGATGGGGCTGCTCGGACACCGCAGAGGGACCAGGAAGCGCGGCTCCTTCCCGGGGCCCCGGCGCCGTGGGGGTCCCCTGAACACAGCCAGAGCCTCCTGCTTCAGCAGGGCGCCCCGCACCCCCCATGGAGCCAGGCCTCCCACCCGGGGCCAGGCTGCCAAGTCCCGGGGTCTGACCGCACTGGCAGGCGTGTCTGCGAGAGAAGCCCTCTTCCCGCAGGTGGTTCCTTAGACTCAGGGTGCGGGTAGTGAGATCTGAAGGAAGGAAAGCTGGTTTCGTTTTTAAAACCTGAAATGTGGTCTCTCGATTGGATGGGTTTAAATTATACACGAAGCACATGCTGCTGCGTCATCACATGCACAGAATGTCTGACCACCACGTGGGCACAGACAGGAGAATCTCGGAGCGCACCCACAGACTGGAGAATCTCGGGGCACGCTCACAGACTGGAGAATCTCAGGGTGCACTCATGGACTGGAGAATCTCGGGGTGCCCTCACGGACTGGAAAATCTCACAGTGCACTCACAGACTGGAGAATCTCGGGGTGCATCCATGGACTGAAGAATCTCAGGGTGTATCTATGGACTGGAAGATCTCGAGGCGCACTCAGACTGGAAGATCTCGGGGTGCATCCACGGACTGGAAAATCTTGGGGTACACCCATGGATGGGAGAATCTTGGGGTGCACTCATGGACTGGAGAATCTCGGGGTGCCCTCACGGACTGGAAAATCTCACAGTGCACTCACGGACTGGAGAATCTCGGGGTGCATCCATGGACTGAAGAATCTCAGGGTGTATCTATGGACTGGAAGATCTCAAGGCGCACTCAAACTGGAAGATCTCGGGGTGCATCCACGGACTGGAAAATCTTGGGGTACACCCATGGATGGGAGAATCTCGGGGTGCACTCATGGACTGGAGAATCTCGGGGTGCATCCATGGACTGGAGAATATTGGGGTGCACTCATGGACTGGAAAATCTCGGGGTGCACCATGGATGGGAGAATCTCAGGGTGCACTCACAGACTGGAATTTCTCGGGGTGCACTCACAGACTGGAGAATCTCAGGGTGCATCCATGGACTGGAGAATCTTGGGGTGCATCCATGGACTAGAAAATCTCGGGGTGCACTCACAGACTGGAGAATCTCAGGGTGCACTCATGGACTGAAGGATCTCAGGGTGCACTCACAGACTGGAGAATCTCAGGGCACGCTCACGGACTGGAGAATCTCAGGGTGCATCCATGGACTGGAAAATCTCAGGGTGCATCCATGGACTGGAGAATCTCGGGGTGCACTCATGGATGGGAGAATCTCGGGGCACACTCATGGACTGGAAAATCTCGGGGTGCATCCATGATCTGGAGAATCTCGGGGTGCACTCACGGACTGGAAAATCTCGGGGTGCACCCATGGATGGGAGAATCTCGGGGTGCCCTCACGGACTGGAAAATCTCACAGTGCACTCACGGACTGGAGAATCTCGGGGTGCATCCATGGACTGAAGAATCTCAGGGTGTATCTATGGACTGGAAGATCTTAGGGTACACCCATGGATGGGAGAATCTCGGGGTGCACTCACGGACTGGAGAATCTCGGGGTGCATCCATGGACTGAAGAATCTCAGGGTGTATCTATGGACTGGAAGATCTTAGGGTACACCCATGGATGGGAGAATCTCGGGGCGCACTCACGGACTGGAGAATCTCGGGGTGCATCCATGGACTGGAAGATCTCGAGGCACACTCACAGACTGGAAGATCTAGGGGTGCATCCACGGACTGGAAAATATCGGGGTGCACCCATGGATGGGAGAATCTTGGGGTGCACTTACAGACTGGAATTTCTCGGGGTGCACTCATGGACTGAAGAATCTCGGGGTGCACTCACAGACTGGAGAATCTCAGGGTGCATCCATGGACTGGAGAATCTTGGGGTGCATCCACAGACTAGAAAATCTTGGGGTGCACTCACAGACTGGAGAATCTCGGGGTGCACTCACGGACTGGAGGATCTTGGGGTGCCTCCATGGACTGCAGAATCTCGGGGTGCACTCATGGACTGGAGAATCTTGGGGTGCCTCCATGGACTGGAAGATCTCAAGGCGCACTCACGGACTGGAAGATCTCGGGGTGCATCCACGGACTGGAAAATCTCGGGGTGCACCCATGGATGGGAGAATCTCGGGGTGCACTCACGGACTGGAGAATCTCGGGGTGCATCCATGGACTGAAGAATCTCAGGGTGTATCTATGGACTGGAAGATCTTAGGGTACACCCATGGATGGGAGAATCTCGGGGCGCACTCACGGACTGGAGAATCTCGGGGTGCATCCATGGACTGGAAGATCTCGAGGCACACTCACAGACTGGAAGATCTAGGGGTGCATCCACGGACTGGAAAATATCGGGGTGCACCCATGGATGGGAGAATCTCGGGGTGCACTTACAGACTGGAATTTCTCGGGGTGCACTCATGGACTGAAGAATCTCGGGGTGCACTCACAGACTGGAGAATCTCAGGGTGCATCCATGGACTGGAGAATCTTGGGGTGCATCCACAGACTAGAAAACCTTGGGGTGCACTCACAGACTGGAGAATCTCGGGGTGCACTCACGGACTGGAGGATCTTGGGGTGCACTCATGGACTGGAGAATCTTGGGGTGCCTCCATGGACTGGAAGATCTCAAGGCGCACTCACGGACTGGAAGATCTCGGGGTCATCCATGGACTGGTAAATTTTGGGGTGCTATTCCTGGACAGGTAAATCTTGGGGTGCCATTTATGGACTGAATTCTTGGGTGCCGTTCATGGACTGGTAAATCTCGGGGTGCCCTTTATGGACTGGTAAAACTCAGGGTGCCAGTCAACACCCCAGTTAGAAAGGAGCGTGCCCTCAACATGGAATAAGGCAGGACAGCAGGGCGGGTCCTTGCTGGGCCTCCCGTCACTCAGGTGCTGCAGCTGCTGTTTTGACGCCTGACCAGGAGCCCAGGCAAGTGACTGCCAGCTGAGCTGCCCTCTCAGGAGAGGATGCAGGCAGAGAGATGGGAGGCTGCCCACCGCTGTGTCTGGAATCCAGCAGGAGGGTGGAGAGCCACCCCGGCCCCACAGGCTGTGGACAGGAGGCAGGCCGGGTGCTCTTGGGGTGACGGCTCAGCTCCTGGTTCCCTGGAGCGGGTGCTGAGTGTTACTTGGGGTTGGGGGCCCACGGGCCTTTCTGCCCCACCCCAGACCAGTGCAGACATCTCCAGGGAGCTTGAGACTGGAGGCAGGCATGGCCACTGTGGCTCTCCTCCACGTGTGCCCCAGGCTGAGTGCTGACACCTGACCCTCCAGAGACTCCAGGGCCACCCTGGATCTCCTCCTCGTCGTACGGACCCGGACCCTGGGCCCCCAGGGGGAGGGACTCGCCCAGGGCCACAAACCAAAGCTCTTTCTCCTGTCCTCAGAGGCGGGCCCCAGAAAGTCCCTTTCTGCTCGTGTCAGCTGCCTGCAGGAACGTGTTCAGCCGCCCTCTCCTTCTCTGAGTCTGTCAGGCTCTGCAGGGGTGGGCGGTGTCCGGCTCGGCCCTTCGGGGAGGGCCTCAGGAGTGGACCTCGGAGCTGGAGTCAGCCGGACAGAGGCTCCAGTCAGCCTGGCCCCCGTGACCCGGTGAAGCTTCTTCCCTCTGTCGCCTTGGGGGCGCAGGACCAGCTGCCTTTGCTGGCGCCGAGGGCGGCTCTTCCATGAGGCAGGGGCGTCTCCAGGACACCTGCCGCCGCAGGACACTGTCCCCACGGACCGGACAGCACGCCCAGGAGCGCCAAGTGCCCCATCTCTCCTGGAAGTCATGGCCGGGTCACAGGTTCCTTCCAGTCCTGGGCTTTCCAGATAGCTCCTGGCTCGTCAGGCCCCCTCAAAGGGCTCGAGGAAAGAGGGTCTGGCCCACAGACAGATGGGCACGCCTGGAGGCAGCTCCGCAGCAGGGCGTGGCTGAGGGGGGGCCCTGGGTGGGGAGGGCGCATGGGGGCTGCAATGTGGGGGAGGAGGTCTGGGTGGGGAGGCGGCCGCAGTGTGGGGTGGGGCGCTGAGCAGGGGACCCCTCGCCTGAGGTCTCCCGGCACAGGCATCGCACGTCTGGACTGCCCTCCCAGTTCAAGGGTTTCCTTCTGCAGCCTGGCCTTCCGGGCTGAGGCTGCCAGGGGCACCGGGCAGAGAAGGGCCGGCTGGCCATGAGCGACGCCAGCTGGTCAGGCAGCAGCCTGGGCGGCCATGGCAGCCCCACCAGGAGGGCCAGGCTGCAGAAGACCTGTGAGCTGGGAGGGCAGGGGTGCTGGGGTTGGAAAAACAGTCTTCTGCCTCAAAGGAGGAAAGAAACGAGAGCGCCTGAGAGGCCAGGCCCCGTGGCGGCGCGGGTGCAGGCCTGGCGCACACCGATCCGGCCGCGGCCATGCGCCCAGGGCTGAAGTGCGGACGTCAGCAGGCTTTTTCCTGGCTGGCAGGAAGGGAAAGTTCCCTCCAGTGACAGACAGGAGTAATGGATCTGGGGCGCGCCGCGGCCTTGGGAGGTTACGGTGAAAATTAATGGGGGCCGCGTTCACTAATGTTGCTCTAGTCCTGCAGGTTGGGGCATTGGGCTGAGTTTCTGCTTTATGGCTTGTTTTACAAACTAACCTATTTGAGATGCTGGAACAGCCGGGCTGCAGTGCGTTCCAGGTCAGGAAGCGTGCCCCTCCCCGTGGAATCCAGCGCCCAGGCCACTGGGTGCTGGCCGCCCAGCCCTGCCCGCTGCCCTGGGGCCCGCGCGGCGGCCCATTCATCTTCCAGGTGTTGCGACCGCGGGCCTCGGCCGCCTCCATCACGCTAAACGGGCAATTATCTCCCTTGTCACTCCTGCCTCTGCTCTTTTGACCCGGGGGTCACAGAGGCCCGGCTGTAACTGAATCCAGCAGAACTGTTCCCTTACCTGTCATATAAACAGTCGTCCTGGCGAAATGAGGCCCACGGGGGCTCTTCAGGAGGTGTTGAGAAGGCCGGGCTCACTTGCGCCTTTATTCGCTCGGTTAGGAATGCAGCACTGTTTTGGCACTCTATCAAAATAAAACAAAGTTCCATTTTTCAGCTTCTTTTTTTAAAGTGTGCACCCCTGAGCTCACAAATGCTTCTTTGTGGCCCTCTTTATTGAAATTTCCATTCAGCTCTTCCATCTGTTAGCTGTGTTTACCACTATTTCTAGGGAAAGAATTCAGCATTTCACCTTTATTTGGGGTGTAAGGTCATAAAACTGTCTGGATTATTTTAGCTATATTTATACCAAACTTAATATTGCTTCTTTAACAGGTTTAAAGCTTCTAATTCCCAGGTTCATTATTCACGGTGAGCTGCCTGGAGAGACCAGCTGGTGTTTGAAATGAGGAGGGCAATCTGCACCTTCCTGCTGTCTCTGCTCCCTGCTCCCTGAGAGCTCCCTGTGACCCTCACTGGGGGACCCCTAACTCAGCTCCAGCGGCCCCTCCACACAGGGTTGCCCACAACACGCAGCGTTCCAGGAGCACACACTTGCTCTATGAGTCCCCTTTTAGTAGAAATAGTCACGTTACTGTGATCTTAGAAAAGGCCTAAGACTGTGGGTGTAACATCCACTGGTGAGGTGAGGTCTCCGGGGCAGAGCTGATCCACGCACGTGTCAGTGGGTCTGCGTGTATGTCTGCACACGTGTGCATGTGTGTGTATGTGTAGATGTGCATATATGGTATGTAAATTTCCCCAAACTTGGCAACTTCAACTTAAGTTTTCAGCAGTAAGTTTGGAGCTGTGTCAAAAAGACATATAGAAATAATATAAAATAAAAATGCATGCAGGTGATTTTTCCATCTAGAATTGCCACATCGGTGTTCTTGATGCTTCCCCGTTTCCCCTGCAGCGTGGGCTGCAGGAAGCAGGTGGGGAGGTGGGCAGACAGCCGGCCATTAGGGGCCCACACTGTTAGCCCAGGACATTCTGATCTCACTTCTACCTTCATGTAGGAGCGGAGCAGGCAGTACAGATGCGCTGTGAGGGCCGGCGGTGTGGGCAGACATGGCGGGTGTGGGCAGACACGGGCCTGGTGGGCACTCTCGGGGGATGTGGGCAGACACGGGCCTGGTGGGCACCCTCGGGGGGTGTGGGCAGACACGGGCCTGGTGGACACCCTCGGGGGGTGTGGGCAGATACGGGCCCTGGTGGGCGCTCACGGGG
>SJYW01051052.1:134214-146471 GCA_006410735.1 Raphicerus campestris | reverse complement strand
CGGGGACAATCTGCCGCGTTGCTATCAGCCCTGACTCCTCTGTGGTTAGCCTCTGGGGAGGTTCTGAGAGGGTTTTGGGTTTTTTTTTTTTTAAGCAGTTAAGGTGATTTTGTGTTAATTATGTCATTGATTGGTGTGCTTAGGCTCTGTGGCTGCGTGCAGGCTTTCTCTAGTTGCAGCGAGTGGGGGCTACTCTGTGGCGGTGCAGGACCCTCTCACGGCTGCAGCTTCTCTTGTTGCAGAGCGCGGGCTCTGGGAGGGCGGCTGCGCTAGCCGTGCCTGTGGCCTCAGTAGTCCTGGCTCTAAGAGCGGGCTCAGGGATTGCAGGGCACAGGTTTAGTTGCTCTAAGGCTTGTTGAACCTTCCTGGATCAAGGATCGAACCTGAGTTCCCTGCATTGGCCAGCAGATTCTCTACCACCAGGGAAGGCCCTGAGCTGTTTTCTTTGTTGTAGTAAAGTACACACACCAAAATTTACCGTTTAATTCACGTTAAGTGTCCAGTTCAATCATGTCTTGTGTGTGTGAGCTAAGTCACGTGAGTCGTGTCCGATTCTTTGCAACCCCACCAGGCTCCTCTGCCCATGGGATTCTCCAGGCAAGAATACTGGAGTGGTTTGCCGTTTCCTCCTCCAGGGCATCTTCCCAACCCAGGGACTGAATCCAGGTCTCCTACATGTCTTGCATGGGCACCTGGGTTCTTTACCACTAGTGCCACTTGGAAAGCCCCTCAGTCATGTTAGTATATTCATATTTTGTGCAACCAAATTCCAGAACATTTTTCACCTGAGAGTGCTGACTCTCTGTTCCCGTTAAACAACAATTCCTTCTTTTTCCTTTTCCGGTTCCTGGTAATCACCAATCTACTTTCTGTCTCTGTGAATCTGATGACTCTAGAGCCTTCACTTAAATGGAATCACACAATAGTTCTCAAATGTAGTCACGCTTATTTTACTGAGTATGATATCGACAAGGTGCATCCATCATGTGTTAGAATTCTCTTCCTTTCTAGCGCTGAGTAATACTCAAGACTTGGGACCCGACTTACAACCTTGCTCCCCCCCAGTCCTCTTGCTGGATACCCACTGTCTGCACATGACCTGAGACCCTCCAGTGTGGGGGACACACAAGTCCAGCTAGACCCCAACCAGGAGAAGGGGCGCTTAAGGACTCTGATGTTAATTCAAGCAACACAACATGGAACCAGCATCTCAGGTGCACCCAGCCTTGCACAAAGGATGNTTCTTTTCATATATAGGTTATCACAGAGTACTGAGTAGAGTTCTATGTGCTGTACAGTAGGCCCTTGTTGATTATCTACTTTTATATAGAGAGGTGTGTATATGTTAATCCCAGCCTCCTAATTCATCCCTCTTTCACCTCTCCCCTTTGGTAACCCGTAAGTTCATTTGCTAAGTCTGTGCCTCTAGATAAGTTCATGTATATCATTTGTGTCATTTTTTAAGAGCCCACATATGAGTGACATCATGATATTTATCTTTCTGTGTTTGACTTCCCTTAGTGTGATAGTCTCTAGGCCCATCCATGTTGCTGCAAATGGCATCATTCTTTTTATGGCTGAGTAATATTCCATTGTACCTCTTCTTTATCCATTCATCTGTTGATGGACATTTAGGCTGCTTCCATGGCTTGGCTACTGTAAACAGTGCTGCAGTGAACACTGGGCTGCATGTATCTTTTCAAATTATGGTTTTCTGTCGATATATGCCCAGGATTGGGACTGTTGGATCACACAGTAGCTCTATTTTTAATTTCTTAAGGAATCTCCACACTGTTCTCCATAGTGGCTATACCAGTTTACATCCCCACCAACAGAGTAGAAGCATTCCCTTTTCTCCACACCCACTCCAGCATTTATGCATTTATCGTTTGTAGACTTTTTGATGATGGCTATTCTGACTTGTATGAGGTGAGAGCTTACTGTAGTTTTGATTCGCAGTTTTCCAATTAGCAACAGTAAGGATCTTATCTTGTGTTCTTTGGCCATCTGTATGTCTTCTTTGGAAAAACTGAGATCTACCCTTTTTTTTTTCATTTTTGTTTTTAATTGAGCCGCGTGAGCTGTATGTTTATTTTAGAGGTTAATCCCTTGTCAGTTGCATCATTTACAAATTTTCTCTCCAATTCTGTGGGTTGTCTTTTCATTTGTTTTTATGATTTCCTTTGCTGTGAAAAAGCTTTTAAGTTTAATTACGTTCCATTTGTTTTTTTTTGTTGTTGTTGCTATAGAAGGTGGATCCAAAAAGACATTGCTAAGATTTATGTCAGAGTTCTAAGAATTTTGTAGCATCCAGTCTTACCTTTTAGTCTTTAATCAATTTTGAGTTTATTTTTGTTTATGGTGTTAGAAAATGCTCTAATTTCCTTCTTTTACATGTGGCTGTCCACTTTTTCCCAGCAACACTTACTAAAGAGACTATCTTTTCTCCAAAGTGTATTCTTGCCTCCTTTATCACAGATTAATTGACCATAGGTATGTGAGTTTATTTCTAGGCTTTCTATCCTGTTCCATTGATCTATAAGTCTATCTTTATGCCAGTACCATACTGTTTTGATTACCCCTATCAAATTATCAATGGCATTTTTTTGCCGATATAAAACAAAAAAATCTTAAAATTTGTATTATACCACACAAGACCCTGAATAGCCAAAACAATCTTGAGAAAGAAAAACAGAGCTGAAGAAGTCAGGCTTATTGACTTCAAAAAACATGCATTTTAACAAACACTCCAGGTACTTCTCTTTTAAAAATTTACTGATATATAAATCATGTGCCATAAAATTCACCCATTTACAGTACACAATTCAATGGCCTTTAGTATATGTAACCGTTACCACAATCAATTCTGAAACACTTTCATCATCCCCAAAAGAAACTCCATACCCTTTAGCTCTCACTCCCCAATTCCCACTCCTCTGTCCCAAGTGTGAGTAGTCACTGGTCTATTTCTGTTTCTATAAATTGACCCATACTGGACATTTCATATTAATTAAATCATGCAATATATGGTCCTCTGTGACCAACTTCTTTCACTTAATGTTTCAAGATTATTCGTGTTATAGCATGCATCAATACTTCATTTCTTTTTATGCCTGAACAATGTTCCATGGTGTGGATATATCATATTTTATTTTCCCACTCATCAGTTAATGAATATTTGGGTCATCGTACCACATATGGTATTGCCTATTATAAATAATATTACTATCAACATTCAGATGCAAGTTTTTGAGTGGACCTGCATCTTCATTTCTCCTGGTTTTACATCTAGGAATGTAATTTCTAAGTCATGGGGTAATTTTATGCCTAACTTTCTGAGAAACTGTCAGGCTGTTTTCCACAGTAGCGGCCACCATTTACATTCTCACCTGCAAAGAATGAGGGTTCAGATTTCTTCTCAACCTCGCCACATCCTTACCTGCCTTTTAAAATTCTAATCATCCTAGTGGGTATGAAATGGTGTCTCATTTTTGCTTTGATGTGCATTTCGCGAATGGCTAACGCAGGTGCTTCTTATAAAGGTTGAAAAGCTTTGGTACACTGCCCCATAATATGTGATGGAGTTACTTGTCTTATGACCCCTGTGTGTGTGCGTGCGTGATAAGTCATTTCAGTTGTATCTGACTCTTTGTGACCCTGTGGACCATAGCCCACCAGGCTCCTCTGTCCAAAGGATTCTCCAGGCAAGAATACTGGAGTGGGTTGCTGTGCTCTTCTCCAGGGGATCTTCCTGACCCAGGGATCAAACTTGCATCTCTTATGTCTACCTGCGGTGGCAGGCGGATCTTTACCACTAGCAGCACCTGGGAAGCCCCCTTGTGGTCCCTCCTGGCCAGTGAACTTGCAGACGGCCCGGAGTGCCCTGCGTGGCTGCCTAGAGCCTATCACATTGCAGATGCTGCATAAACAGGAGGGAGCTTCTATGAAGGGCCTGTGCTGTGTCAGGCATAGATTATACAAATTAACTCATTTAATCCTCACAACCACCATTTGAGGATGGATCTATCATTCCTGTTGCCTTACAGATGAGGAAACTGAGGCCCAGAAGAGTTAAATAACTTGCTTGTATTTGAACTCAGGTGCCATGATGCCAGACTAAATTGCCTCCCTCAACAAGTACCTCTTGAATAAATGAATGAATTTCAAACTCTGAAAAAGGAAGAGACAGTGGACTGCAGAGGCAGGGCTCACTCCACTGTCCATTCGCCTGAACAGCCATCTTTCCAGAAGAACAGCACTGGGAGTTTGAACCTGTGAGTGACATCAGGACACTTCACCTCAGTTCCCAGTGAAGGACAGAGAAAGGGGCACTGGCTTGGATTTTTTAAACCAGATAGATGCTAATCCTGATCCCAAGCCCTTCCAGGAAGTATCCATGATGGAGAATGGAAACAGGCTTGTTGTGGTGCAGATTTGAATTCTAGGTGTGCACTGGCAGTGAGGTGGAAGGGTGGAAAGAAGACTCTATAGCTCTGAATTCAGCTATTTTATACCAAATGTCTCCTCTTGAAAACAGGCATGCCACAGATCAGCTCTGAGTAGCCAACATGATTTTCTGCATCCTGTACAGGGTAAATCCTTCAACATATCCTACCAAGTATCACAATTCTTGTCAAATTAGAAAATGATGCTATTTCAGTCCAAGCCAGGATACATGGGTTGGTAAGCTGAGCCTGGGTTAGATTTCAGCTCACACCAGCCCCCTTGGCTGGGCATTCTTGTGCAGTGCCCAACCTGATCAACCATATATGGTCTATAACACTCTATTAGGGAGTTTCACCCTGGTGAATACAGGAATCTTGATAGTTAGGAAATAACTTGTTGTTGTTGTTCCGTTTTTAAGCTGTGTCCAACTCTTTGCAACCTCATGAACTGCAGCATGTCAGGCTTCCCCATCCTTTTCTACCTCCCAGAATTTGCTCAAACTCATGTCTGCTGAGTCAGTGATGTTATCTCACCATCACATCCCCTGATGCTCCCTTCTCCTCTTGCCTTCAATCTTTTCCAGCATCAGGATCTTTTCTAATGAGTCGGCTCTTTGCATCAGGTGGCTAAAAATTGGAGCTTCAGCTTCAGCATCAGTCCTTCCAATGAATATTCAGAGTTGATGTCCTTTAAGATTGACTGGTTTGTCCCCTTGCTGTACAATGATCTCTCAGGAGTCTTCTCCAGCACCACAATTCAAAAGCATCAATTGTTTTGACTTATGGTCAGTTAAGGAAATTATCAAATAAATCAATTATTTGACTTATGGTAAGTCAAGAATATAACTTACCGTAAGTCAAATAATGGATTGATCAAACCTCACAACTCTTTATAATCCAGATGAAAGAAATCAGCAACAAATGACTGACAGACTTTGTCTGACATACAGGCTATAGAAGCTGATAAATCCAGGCAGACAGAATCTAAGCCAAAGCTATAATTTGAAACCAGCCTCATTCATCTTGACTTCAGTACCTAATCCAGAAATCCCAGGTACCCATGGGGTCCTGAAAGATAGAATACTAATGAAGAGTTGAAGATCTGCAGTTCAGGACTGCAGGCAGCCTAGTCACCAAGGAACCAGACTAACTTCCAGAATACAGCTNGTACCTAATCCAGAAAGCCCAGGTACCCATGGGGTCCTGAAAGATAGAATACTAATGAAGAGTTGAAGATCTGCAGTTCAGGACTGCAGGCAGCCTAGTCACCAAGGAACCAGACTAACTTCCAGAATACAACTTGTTTCCCAGGCAATTGACGGAGCCATCTATGACACAGACTTTTTGAGGTAGCACCACCAAGATTCTAACCAATAGCCNACGGTAAGTCAAGAATATAACTTACCGTAAGTCAAATAATGGATTGATCAAACCTCACAACTCTTTATAAACCAGATGAAAGAAATCAGCAACAAATGACTGACAGACTTTGTCTGACATACGGGCTATAGAAGCTGATAAATCCAGGCAGACAGAATCCAAGCCAAAGCTATAATTTGAAACCAGCCTCATTCATCTTGACTTCAGTACCTAATCCAGAAATCCCAGGTACCCATGGGGTCCTGAAAGATAGAATACCAATGAAGAGTTGAAGATCTGCAGTTCAGGACTGCAGGCAGCCTAGTCACCAAGGAACCAGACTAACTTCCAGAATACAGCTTGTTTCCCAGGCAATTGACGGAGCCATCTATGACACAGACTTTTTGAGGTAGCACCACCAAGATTCTAACCAATAGCCAGCCACACTGCCACATTTGCCTCCTGGAAGCAGCTCCAGGAAGCTGGCCATGAGAAGGGGGAGCAGGTGGGAGGCTGTGCGAGTTATCCAAGCATCTGGGAGAGGAAATGATGACATGGAGCCACATCCACTGTTGTGTCTCTCCAGATGCCTGAGCCCACTGACACGCACTCCAAATGACATGGCATGGTTGTAGCTTGCTGAGGGACTGTGGTTACAGAAGGAATAGAAGCCTTCAGAGAGATAAAGAGACAGACTGGCAGACTCAGCATGGACAGAGAGGAAGAGCTACATACTGTAGCGGGCAGTACGCAGACGCAGACACAGATCTAATAACAAGAATAATTATTTATAATAAATAATAAAATTATTAATAAGTTGCTGAACCTGTTCTATACCCTTTATTCATGTTATCTCACTTGTATTTTAAGGTGCATCACAGTCTTAAGTGATTATTATTTGTAAGCTTCTTATAAGTGAGGACACTGAAGCACAGAGAGGGTAAATAACTTACCCAAGATCACACAGCTTGTAAGTAGTCGAGACTGGATGTGGAACAAAAGACCCAACCAGCTGAGCCCTCCCTAAATCTCTGACTCACAGAATCATGAGAAACAATAATTTACTGGTTTCAAGCCATTGAGTTTTAGGGCTGTTATTCACAGAGCAATAGAAAACTGCCCTTATGGAACTTATGATTTAGTAACAGTAACAGACAAGTGAAAAAGCATATAGACGTATACTTGTGCATTTAATACATAGTAAAGGAGAATGAACAGAATTATTCCTTCATTGTATTTTGTTGTTCAGTCACCAAGTTGTGTCCGACTCTTTGAGACCCCATGGACTGCAGCATGCCAGGCCTCCCTGTCCCTCACCATCTCCCAGAGTTTGCCCAAGACCATGTCCATTGAAACAGTGATGCCATCCAACCATCTCATCCTCTGTCACCCTCTTCTTCTGCCTTCAATCTTTCCCAGTTTCAGGGCCTTTTCCAGTGAGTCAGCTCTTTGCATCAGATGTCAAAATACTGGAGCTTCACCTTCAGCATCAGTGTTTCCAAAGTGTATTCAGGGTTGATTTCCTTTAGGACTGACTGGTTTGATCTCCTTGCAGTCCAAGGGACTCTCAATAGTCTTTCTCCAGCACCACAGTTCAAAAGCACCAGTTCTTTGGTACTCTGCTTCTTGATGTTCCAACTCTCACATCCACATATGACTACTGGAAAGACCATAGCATTGACTATACGGACCTTTGTCAGCAAAATGATGTTTTTGCTTTTTAATATGCTGTCTAGGTTTGTCATAGCTTTCCTGCCAAGAAGCAATCATCTTCGAATTTCATGACGGCAGTCACCATCCACAGAGCCCAGGAAGAGGAAATCTGTCCTTCCGCCTTTTCCCCTTCTATTTGCCATGAAGTGATGGGACCCTGATGCCATGATCTTAGTTTTTTTAATATTGAGTTTTAAGCTGGCTTTTTCACTCTCCTCTTTCACCCCCATCAAGAGGCTCTTTAATTCATTTTCACTTTCTGCCATTAGAGTGGTATCATCTGCATATCTGAGGTTGTTGATACTTCTCCTGGCAATCTTGATTCCGGCTTGTAATTAATACAGCCCAGTATGTTGCATGATATGCTCTGTGTGTAAGTTAAATAAACAGGGTGACAATATACAACCTGTCATACTCCTTTCTCAATTTTGAACCAGTCAGTTGTTCCATATAAAGTTCTAACTGTTGCTTCTTGACCCACATACAGGTTTCTCAGGAGACAGGTAAGCTGTCTCCTTAGATCTAATATTAGACCTAATATTCCTATCTCTCTAAGAGTTTTCCACAGTTCATTATGGTGCGCGCAGTGAAAGGCTTTAACGTAGTCGATGAAACAGAAGGAAATGTGTTTTTGGAATTCCCTTGCTTCCTCTATGATCCAATGATGTTGGCGATTTAATCTTTGGTTTCTCTGCCTTTTCTAAACCAAGTTTGTGCATCTGGAAGTTCTCAATTCAATTACTGCTGAAGCCTAGCTTGAAAGATTTTTAGCATAACCTCACTAGCATGGGAAGTGAGTGCAACTGTCATTGCATTTATTTCATACGTAATAAGTAAAACTTTCATGGTCATTCAGAGCACTGGTAACAAGATTATCCTTTTTCCATTCTTTGAGTCTACCTTGCCTACCTTGCAGGTTGGCAAATTATTACCTTTCTGGGCCTTGGTTTCTCCATCTGTGAAATGGGCATGGTAGCATTCATCCTGTCTGCCCCATAGGCTCCTGTGAGGATGAAATGAGACAAGAAACAAAAGTGCTATGATTGCTGAAAAGTCCTCAACAAGCTGCATCATAACAAAATAAATGCTCCCTTGTGCTAAAAGTGCTTAACTGCTTTATAATTTATTCTCTGAAATGGAAACATCTGGCCAAGGAAACTTGAAAGAAGCAGAAACCTTTCTGACCAAAGCGATTGCATCTAATAGCTGGTCTCTGGAGTCTCCTCCTTCAGCTCTGATTTGCCCATTACTTTGAGTTGTATTTTGAAATATGTCAGCCTTGCTTTTTTGCACATCTGCTTTTTCTATTTTTACTCTGGACCAAAACAGAGAAAGAAACCATTATAAATGGTAAATATCCATTCTTGGGCATTCCATCATGTATATATATATAAATCTCTCCATGAATTTATTCATCAATATATCTACTAATTGTAGTTATAGAAACTGGAGTGAAGCAGAATTATAGAGGAATTTTATAAGGAACCTCAGCAAGCTGCAATTATTATCTAGCTGAATGAGATTTCTACCTGGGTTATGAAACTGAACCCAGGAGCCAAATCCAGTCATGTCTTCTCCCTGTTTAAAAATTCCTTAGTGACTTCCCAGTGCCCTCTATATAAAGACCAAGCTCCTTGGCATGGCACTGAGGTCCAGCCATGAGTCTGCTCTTGCTTACTCCCCTCTGCCCCCTTGCCTCGGGCTCTGCCCGAGCCTTGCCTCTCACCACTCTTGCTCTTGGGCTTCAAGACCTGCTGATGCAGGTGTCTCATCTCCAGCCTTAACATAGGCTATTTCCTCCGCCCTAGTACACCACCCTCTTCCATTTTGCCTAGCCTACCCCTTCAGTTTTCATGTCTAACTTTAGATGATCTGAGAAATCTTCCCTAAACCCCTAAGACTGAGTTTGGTGTTGCTCATCTGCAACCCCTTAGCACCTTTTTTCTAAAGTAGTTTCACACTGTAATTTCTAGAAGGTAAAAGACACAGTTCTCACAAACATACATCATGAGCCTATGTCAAATATTCATTTAATTAATTAATAAGGGTGCTGCTGCTGCTGCTGCTAAGTCGCTTCAGTCGTGTCCAACTCCGTGTGACCCCGTAGATGGCAGCCCACGAGGCTCCCCCATCCCTGGGATTCTCCAGGCAATAAGGTGCTAGCAGGGTAATTAAGCTGAGTCAAGGGAACTTAAGAGAAACTGATTTATATATGGTAAGTGAAAGGAAGAATGTTGATGTAAGACTGCTATCTTAGATCCCAAACTGGGCATAATATAATGTCCTATAGGCAATGAGGTTCATGGCAGTTGGGTGCATGGGTGGTTCAGTGGTAGAATTCTCGCCTGCCACGCAGGAGGCCCAGGTTTGCTTCTTGGCGCATGCAGCCACAGCGTCCCCTTTGTGGGCTTCCCTGGTAGCTCAGACAGTAAAGAATTTGCCTGCAGTGCAGGAGACCTGGGTTTAATCCCTGGGTTAGGAAGATCCCCTGGAGAAGGAAATGGCAACCCACCCCAGTGTTTTTGCCTGGAGAATTCCAAGGACAAAGGAGCCTGGTAGGCTACAGGCCATGGGGTTGCAAAGAGTCCAACACAACTGAGTGACTAACACACATAGGCAATAAAATCATAACTCTTAGAAGCTATCTTTTCAATGGACAAAAAATTATTTGCATCTTACTGATTTCCTGCCAGTTAAGATCTCACATTTCAANCTTGCCTCTCACCACTCTTGCTCTTGGGCTTCAAGACCTGCTGATGCAGGTGTCTCATCTCCAGCCTTAACATAGGCTATTTCCTCCGCCCTAGTACACCACCCTCTTCCATTTTGCCTAGCCTACCCCTTCAGTTTTCATGTCTAACTTTAGATGATCTGAGAAATCTTCCCTAAACCCCTAAGACTGAGTTTGGTGTTGCTCATCTGCAACCCCTTAGCACCTTTTTTCTAAAGTAGTTTCACACTGTAATTTCTAGAAGGTAAAAGACACAGTTCTCACAAACATACATCATGAGCCTATGTCAAATATTCATTTAATTAATTAATAAGGGTGCTGCTGCTGCTGCTGCTAAGTCGCTTCAGTCGTGTCCAACTCCGTGTGACCCCGTAGATGGCAGCCCACGAGGCTCCCCCATCCCTGGGATTCTCCAGGCAATAAGGTGCTAGCAGGGTAATTAAGCTGAGTCAAGGGAACATAAGAGAAACTGATTTATATATGGTAAGTGAAAGGAAGAATGTTGATGTAAGACTGCTATCTTAGATCCCAAACTGGGCATAATATAATGTCCTATAGGCAATGAGGTTCATGGCAGTTGGGTGCATGGGTGGTTCAGTGGTAGAATTCTCGCCTGCCACGCAGGAGGCCCAGGTTTGCTTCTTGGCGCATGCAGCCACAGCGTCCCCTTTGTGGGCTTCCCTGGTAGCTCAGACAGTAAAGAATTTGCCTGCAGTGCAGGAGACCTGGGTTTAATCCCTGGGTTAGGAAGATCCCCTGGAGAAGGAAATGGCAACCCACCCCAGTGTTTTTGCCTAGAGAATTCCAAGGACAAAGGAGCCTGGTAGGCTACAGGCCATGGGGTTGCAAAGAGTCCAACACAACTGAGTGACTAACACACATAGGCAATAAAATCATAACTCTTAGAAGCTATCTTTTCAATGGACAAAAAATTATTTGCATCTTACTGATTTCCTGCCAGTTAAGATCTCACATTTCAAGGACTTGATCTTAACTTGTGTAGTAGCAGTTAGCCAAATCAAGGCTGTCAGAAGACCTATGGGCTGGCCTATTAGACAATGCTTTCATATGACATTGAAAGGATACACTGTCATCTTTCTGGAATTTTTTTTTTTTAACCAGTAGCATTAAGACTCTGTATTAAAATGACCTGTTATCTTATCTGGAATTCCCAGCTAATTGAAAAGCTTCTCAGGGATGAGATTCTGTTTTGGGTAGCTCCTGTAGCCTCTGATCTTAGCTCGGTGCCTGATATGAAGTAGGCACTCCTAATTATTGTTGGATGAGTTAAAAGTTTTCTTCTTGTAGGAATAAACTATCCCCTCCAAGGAGCTTATCAGTTTCCCACAGATAGAGTTATGGGCGATAGAAATCTGCAGTGATCGCAGCCCATGGACATCTCCAACCCCTGCCAAGTGTGTCCAGTGGCCCAAAGCCCCTTAAGCACTTCTCTTGCCTCTCACCCCTGCACAAACCCAAACTGCCACCTTGATGGTCAGATGCAGAGGCAAGAAGAAAGAAGCCCATCTCCTGTGTCTCCATTTAAGAATCAGGAAGAATGGGGTCTTTCCCTGCCCAAGCCCCCTGCCCATCCCCAAGCCCAGTGGGAAGGCTGAACACCGCAGCCCACCCTAGCTGCCTCACATCCTTGTGCTAGTGCTGGGAGCACAAGAGCTCATTCTATTCTTGGATTCAACTCCCCAGGGACAGCTATTGGGGCTACAGGCACACTACTCATCATTCTAATAGGCTTATGGGGCAGCCCAGTTTTCTCACAGATAATGAGCCTGTATAATTTAAATCAAGACTAATTTATGCATTTAAACATGCGTTGCTAGGATAGATAAATCACCCTACTTGTGACTTGTTTTTATTAGCACAGGAGGCAGGTAAAACATCATCCACTGATGGGAAAAGGGGTGGAGGCAGGCCTGCTTTTCAGTTACTCATGGTCATGGAGTGTCCATAAAAAGGAAGGAGTAGAGGTGGGATGTGCTCCAAATAACTTC
>SJYW01051052.1:90079-123734 GCA_006410735.1 Raphicerus campestris | reverse complement strand
TTACACTGATGTTAGAGCTCAGTGCCCCAGAGCACGCTCTCCAGTTAACCGCTCTGTCTTAAAAGGTTCGTTTCGTTTGTTTTAAGATTTCATTTTGTTGAAACCTTCTAATCATGCCTCAGTTTAGGCTCTATTTATAGCCTTTTCTACTTCATTGAGAAATGTTGGAAAAACATCTGTTTTTCTATCAACAACTGTTGACAATTTGGGAATAGTATTATACCAAGGAGCACACACAATGATGTGTGAAGCTAACTCTATAGAAGAAATGAGTTCAGGCGCCCCCGAAATATCTACTTGTGTAGCACAGATTTATTTTCCTAAAATAGCAGAAACGCACAGATAAGACCAACACATAAATTACCAGGATTTTTATACTCTTTCAAAACTTAAATAGCCAACCTGCCTTGGTCAAGGACTCAGAAATTCTTACGGATGGAAATGTTGAAACCACAGATTCCATTCTAAAACACATCTTTAAAAAGAATTAGTGCTCTGAAGAATGCTGTTTTCTTGTTAGGACTGATAGGCCGTGGAATTATCACGACATATCTGGGAGATCGTTGCGGGTCACTGATCTCTTAGGCGTTAGCCCAGGAAATCTTCTCCAATAATGTCAGCATTTGCAGTAGCGGTAACATCTTGTGGATCACAAAGTGCTTTCAAGAGATGCTCTGCCGGGAGCCCCAGACCCTGGAACGCGTGGGGAACCTGAGCAGGAAGTCGGTGACGTGTCTGAGGTGATGCGCCCGGGGCCTGGGACTGCTGTGCACATTCTTCCCACCGCCTAACCCTGCATGGCCCGTTCCCTGTAACTCTTCCTGGGGGACACGTGGCGGTTCCAGGCCCTCATATCCCGCCGTCTGCGGGAGGTGGGAGGGTCTCTCCGGGGGGTGCTCGCGGCACAGGCTTGGCTTGAGGAACTGACCCCCCTCCCATGACAAGGTGATGGCCGACCGCGGGAGGGATCCTTGGCCACCGCTCCCGGCCCCGCTGGGAGCCGGAGCGCCGTTCTCACTCTTCCCTTCGTCCTTGCCCTCCACCTCCAGCAGCAGGAGTTGGTATCAGCGGGGGCTGGCCCTGCTTTCTCCTGACCCCCCGCGGGCAGCAGGACCACCACGAGATGGGGTCTCTGCTGAAGCAGGTGGCAGCCCCCACGGATGACACATTCCCCACGAGATGGGGTCTCTGCTGAAGCAGGTGGCAGCCCCCACGGATGACACATTCCCAGCCAGGGGACATCACTCACGCCTGGTAGCAAAGGCCCCAAGCTGCGCCTCTTCTCAGGGTCCTGACCTAACACGAAGCGGGAGGTGAAGGTGACTGGCACCACAAGACGCTGCTCCTGGCCCCTGGTGGGGAGATCTGCCAGCCTGGCTGGGACGTCACGCTGCCCGCCAGTATGGAGCGCTGCCCATCTGCGCCCCTGTGAGAGCACGTGCTCATGCCCCTTCCCGTCCCATGTGGCCTGGAGTCGGGCACTCAGCGGCGCGGGGTGGGGCTGGGGCAGTGGGCATTGCAGCCCCACTGGGTTGGGGCTGCCCACGGCGGGATGTGGATTCCTCTCCCTGCCGGGGAGACGGGCTTCCTGGGAGGCAGTTCACTGAGGCTTCATCTCGCTGGCGTGGTCTTCTCACTGGACTCTGAATGGAATTTCTTCTTCTTGTAACCACTGTGCCACCTGGAATCCCTGCTTTCCGCCGTCTCTGCCCGCAAGGCTTCCCTGCGGCTGATGGGGGGGCAGGGTGGGGAGGAGCCCTTGTCCACTGGCTGGTCGGACGGCCCTGGCCAGGCAGCTCCCCGCGTGTGCCCCAAAGCTCTGACCTCCTGTGCCCTCGCTGCACTGTCTTCCCCGTGACTTCAGGAGGAGTCTAGTAGAAACGGGAGCTGGAGAATGTGTGTGGATTGAGCAGAAGGTGACTGTCACACTGGCCCCTTCGCCAGAGCCTTGATAGGTGACTTCATGTTCTGCTCACACGCATGCTCCTGCTGGGAAGTTAGCAGCCCCTCAGTGTGTGATCCAGCCTCTTACATTAATTTCTGATTTTTAGAGCAAATGTTCAATAACTGTTCTTGAATCGACAGCATTGATTTGAAAAACAAAACTATCAGCATTACCTAGGGGGTCACAGGGAAGGAAAACGTCCAGGGGATCATTGCAGATTGAGTTTTGAGGTGTTGTCAGCGGCCAGCTTTCTTACCAGGCTCCGCCCGTGGTAAGGGCAGGCCAGGGACGATGCCACACATCTGTGCACGGCCAGCGGCCTCAGTTGGTCCCGAGGACCCAGCACATCGCACATCTTCCCGGGAAGGCGCTCATCCTGGGGTAACGTCTGCCTTCCGTAAACACCACCCCAAGTGCCTCCTTCTCGGAAAGTTGCGCTGAGGGAGCCAGCACAGATTTCCACATACCACCTGCCCCCCCCCACCCCCCCCCCCCCCCCACCCCACCCGCCCCCCCCCCCGCACCAACCGCCCCCCGCCGCCCCCCCCCCGCACCCCGCGCCCCACCACCCCCCCCCCCACACCCCCCNTACCACCTGCCCCCCCCACCCACCATCCCCCCAGAGCCTTGCGTCACGAGCCTTTCTGATCAATAAGAACATTGTGGAGGTTGTTGCAGGCTGATGAGCTTGCTCATCTGCAAGCCAGCACCTGACTTGAAAGGCTGGTCTAGTCTCTGCGGCGGAGCGCGGCCTCGCTGCCTGTTCTGGCTCCCACCCCAGGCCCGCTCTCCCGACACAGCGGCCCAGCCTGCAGTTTCGTGGTGAGTAAGCCGTGGCCGGACCCGCGCTCCTGTGAGAGGCATTGCGCCTTTCCTGTCAGAACCGCCATGCCCAGATCCTGAGTGGGAAGGAGGAGAGAGCGGAATCGAAGCTGGCCGGGGCCTCCAGGTCTGAAGAGACCAATTGCCCAGTGGTCCTGCTCTCCTTAGAACTGCGATGAGTGCACGTGGTCACAGGCCGCGGAGCGTCTGCGCAGGAGAAGATGCGGAGACACGCAGCTCAGGGCAAGCCGCCCACGTCTTTCTCAGCTCACTGTTACAGCTCACTGCGCTTCTTGGCTTTTCTGTAATTGGTGGATATGGTTTGTATTTTAATTCATGTCAGGCTCTTAGAATTTGCTCTTGAAATTTTTGTCTTCCTCCTTGAAAACTTTCTGGTTCCTTTTCAGGGAGGTGGAATCCTTAGGTCTTACTGTTGAAATGTAGTTTTGCTGTTTCTGACAATGCTTTTAATTTCACTAGTTGCAGGGTAAATAAGCCATTGTGCAGTTGAGGGAAAAAAAATTGGCAGAAAGGCAGAATATGTTAAAGACTCTTGCCTTTCATTGCTGGGGAGATTTCCCAACTGGAGTGTCTCTGTTTTATTTTGCCTCTGGCTAACATCTGAAGATCAGTCATAAAGCTCCATGCAAATACTTTCATGTATTAGAAGAACAATATTTTGACACTCATTGACACAGCAAAAAAATACAACACTAAATTAGTGTTCAGGAAGACAGTGCCGACATTGTTCATTCATATGAAATGAATCTGAAAATGTTGTGTTAACAGAAAAGATGGCCCCACGGCCCCTGCCGACAGCGTCTGCCGGGAGAACCGCCTCTGGTGTCTCCTAGGATCCCACGACTTTGCTTCTCCGTCCTACGTCTTGAGTAGCCACTGGTGCTTGTCAAACAACTGAGAATGTTAGTCACCAAGAAATAAAGGTTTGTTCTCCAGAATCTGGTAATTTGAGTTAAGCTTCTCTAAGAGGTTTATGTTGATTTGATACTAGGGGGTAGGGGGTCAATTTTAGAATTTTTAACTACTCGATATGTTAACTCTCTTGAAAATATTAATTCAATTTATCGAAGACCTGATTTTCCAGATTTTATTTAAAGTTATAAAGACTCAAAAAAAACAAAAGCCCTCCTGTCCTATGTGTTCTTAAAGTAATCAAACCTTTAGGAATTCTCTTGATTTCTTTTCTTTTTTAATTTGGAAAACATTAAGGAGCTTTTTGCTTAGTTTTCAGCAGTGTTGTGGGAGTGTCTGTAGACTATTGGGGTTTTTTATCTAGTGGAATTCCTCTCCTCCCATGTCACTCAGCTCCAATATTACTGTCACAGAAATGTTTTCTTAAATGTAACTGGCTTCCCTTCCCATCTCTTTCAATCAAGGACGTTGCTGAGTCAGCATCTAGGAAATAATTATAACAGAAGCACTGTGGGCAGGACCGAGCTAGTAAGAGTGACCTGACCTCCCGGAAGAGCAAAGCTTACACATGGTGTGTGCTGGGGTGCTCTCACACTCAGCAACCGGAAGTTAGAGACGGGATGATTAAATCTAAATCTGTTCACCATCGCTTTGGGAGGGCTGAGGGGAGGGTGAGTTTTAAGCTGAAATCCTGACTTTTGTGAATCGGGACGTTGTGGGAAACACGTTTGAAGTGGGTTTCGATGAACGAGGTGGCCGGGCCACCGTCCTCAGTTAGGAGGGTACTGCGAGTGGTCCCTGGGACGCTGGACAGGCAGGTGCTGAAGTCCTGGGGTGAAAGGGCAGACAGGTGCCAGTCCTGGGGGCCCATCCCAAGGTGCGCCCCCGCCCCCCACCCCTGCCGGCCATTGCCCCTCCTGGCATCCTCCCCGAAGGCCCTGAGCCTGGAGCCTCCCAAGCGCTGAGTGCCGCCCCCCACACAGCCACCCTCCACCCAGGGGCTGAGCCCCCGTCTTCCTCGAGGCCTGTGCGTGGGGGTTGGAAGCCAGCTCGGAGAGTCCAGGGGTGGGGCAGTCATCCGGGGGCAGTGGGCGCCTCCCAGGCCTGGTCAGGGGAGACTTTCAATGAACGGGGGCGCAGCCTCTCGTCCCGCCACCAGCCGAACTGGCTGTGTGGTCAGACGGGTCACCCCGCCTCCCTGCTCTCAGCCGCTAGCCTACCTTCTAAATGAGTGGAACTAAATGGCCGCACCTCGAGGTCCCTTCCAGCTGGGGAAGTCTGTGGCTCTAACAGAACTGGGATTAAATTATCTCCACTCTCCCCTCCTGGAGAGGAGCTGGCATCTCCAGATCCCAGGAGCCCTCACCAGCTATGCAGTCAGCGTCAGCATCATGGTAAACCACAGCCCTCCAGCACGCACTCTGCCCCAGCCCCTGTTCCCGGCACTTTTCATGAAAGTGAAAAGTGAAAGTCTTTCAGTTGTGTCTGACTCTTTGTGACCCCATGGACTATACAGTCTGTGGAATTCTCCAGACCAGAACACTGGAGTGGGTAGCCTTTCCCTTCACCAGGGGATCTTCCCAACCCAGGGATCAAACCCAGGTCTCCCACATTGCAGGCCGATTCTTTACAAGCTGAGCCACCAGGGGTAGTAACTAATTTAATGCCAGAAACAGCCCTCTCAGGCCAGCACCATTTATTCTCATTTTTCTGAAGCGCTGGAAGATTAGGCCACTTCTCAAAAGTTATCCAGTGACTCCTGGAATGGGGGTCTCACAGGTGATCTGACTCCACGTCTGAGCGCAGCAAGCCTGCCTTCTCCTTCTGGCTTCCACCCTGGTGCTGGCAGCCTCCCTGGAACCTGCTAAAGTACAGGTGCTCAGCCTGCGGGGTCAGCCCCGGGGAGGCTGGTGGAGGCCCGCAGGGTGCACGGGCCCCTTCCGGGCGACTCCGAGGCACCCAGATTTGCTTCGAGCAGCCAGCCCCCTCTCTGAGCGCCCGTTGCCATCGTGCCTGTCGGGGTCCTCTGGGTCTTCACTCCCCGCTGTCCCCACGGGGCGGGTGGGGAGGGAGCCGCTGCCCGTCAGACAGTGACGACGCACGCTTCCGCCTGTTCCGTGGTCGTCAGCCGAGAGCTGTGGGTGGCTTTTCAAGTTATGTCTTCACCGGTGAGGTCACCCCAGGAAGAGCCAGGTAGCGTGGAGGCTGCGACGAGAGAGGGACGAGAGGTCAGTCCGGCAGCTGTGCCGCCGGCGGGGCGGCCGCCTCCCCGGCCCTGCAGGCGGAGTGGCAGGACAAGACACCGCCCACTCCGCTCTCCTCCTCCGGGACAGCTCTGCCGCCCTATGCCCGGCGGGCGCCCCCCAGCCCCCCGGGTCACTGAGCATGTGAGGGTGCCTGTCTGAACTCAGGGCTGCTGTGAGCACAGCAGGAGCGCCAGGGCCCCTGCATAGAAAGCGGCGTGGCGTGCCCTGAGGGCGCTCTGTGTGGCAGTGGCAGGCACTGCGTCTGGGCATTCTGAGCGTTGAAGCCAGCGTCCCTTTCCCCGTCTCTCTTTCCGCTGCAGCTCGTGGAGAGTGCTGCGTGGCACGTGTGGCCTGTGCCACGCTGCTCTTGGGGCAGCACTGTTTCAAGGAAACTGAGCTTGTAAAGTGCAATCTGCGGGGGCTTCCCTGGTGGTCCGGTGGTTAGGACTCTGGGCTTGCAATGCAGGGGACCCAGGTTCAATCCCCGATCAGGGAAGTAAGATCCCACATGCCGCACAGCGTGGCCAATAAATAAATAAATTNCTGCGGGGGCTTCCCTGGTGGTCCGGTGGTTAGGACTCTGGGCTTGCAATGCAGGGGACCCAGGTTCAATCCCCGATCAGGGAAGTAAGATCCCACATGCCACACAGCGTGGCCAATAAATTTAAAAAAAAAAAAAAGTGCAATCTGTGTTTCCCTGGCGCACACACCCTGATGTGTTTCTGGGGCTTATTTACCAGTGGCGATGGTTATCGGGGTGGTGAGGCTCACGCCTGCCATTCCTGGGCACCCAGGACCAGCCCAGAAGCTGGATTCCAGAGATCGGAGTCAGCCAAGAGGCAGAGCCAGGTGGTCAGGACGGGCTGGAGGGGAAGGTCACAGGGAAGTCAGGGCTGGCTTCTGCAAGGGAGCCATGGGCGGCCGGGGCGGCCGGCAGGTGGCCGTGGGTGTGGAGTCACTTCCTGCCCTGACCCACAGCTCGCAGCGGCCCGCTGAGCCGGGAGCGGGTTGGGTGGCTCGCAGGCCGTGCGCGTGGGAGCAGGTAATTGGGAGCACCTGGTCCCGGTAGGCGGCTGGGCTCCAGGAAGCAGCGCTTCTGGGAGGCGTGTTGTGACAGCCCCGGAGCTTGGGTCGGGCCGCCAAGCCTGAGTCCCGGGCTCCTGTCCCTCTCGGGGGCCTGACAGGGTGTTAAAGGCAAACAGCGCTGAGCAGGGACGCGGCGGCAGAGGCAGTGATGCCGCTGTTAAAGGCAAGCCCGGAATTCTGCTCGGTGCTGAAACCACCAGCTGAAGCTCCAGACAGCACAGGACCACCCTCCACCCCGAGTGCCTCTCCCTGTGTGGCTTGACTTCTCACGGCGCTGTTTGCCCTTTGTTGGGTTTGGGCTGAGCCTGTCCACAGAGTGGGGGGATGCTGGGTCACTCCAGGCCAAGGCCTCATGAGGCCAGAGGAGGCCTTGCAGCTTCTGTTTTCTGAGGAGGTGGGGGCAGCCTGGCCGGGAGGCCGTGGAGGCAGGGCAGGTGCAGGAGAGCAGGTGTGTCCAGCGGGAGGCCAGGCGGTCAGGCCACTTGGCCCGCAGCCTGGGAGCAGGGTGGAGCCACCGCCCCAGCCCTCCTGCTGCCGAGCTCTGAGTCCCGAGCAGCTTGGCACCAGGGTGACATCGTTTGCCTTGCATCTTCCGCTGTGGTCCTTTCCTTCACCGTGTACGTGGTCACATAGCCGGATGCTCCCACCCCGAGTATGCGGTGCTGGGCCTGCACGTCTGGCTCTAGAATTTGCTCAGCTTAGGCTTCAGTCCTAAAAGCCCCACAGAATAATATTACGTATAGTTCAGTTCAGTTCAGTTCAATCGNGGGCCTGCACGTCTGGCTCTAGAATTTGCTCAGCTTAGGCTTCAGTCCTAAAAGCCCCACAGAATAATATTACGTATAGTTCAGTTCAGTTCAGTTCAATCGCTCCGCCGAATCCGACTCTTTGCGACCCATGGACTGCAGCACGCCAGGCCTCCCTGTCCATCACCAACTCCCCGGGGTTTACTCAAACTTATGTCCATTGAGTTGGTGATGCCATCTAACCATCTCATCCTCTATCGTCCCCTTCTCCTACCTTCAATCTTTCCCAGCATCAAGGTCTTTTCCAATGAATCAGTTCTTTGAGTCAGGTGGCCAAAGGATTGGCGCTTCAGCTTCAGCACCAGCCCTTCCAGTGAATATTTAGGACTGGTCTCCTTTAGGGTGGACGGGTCGGATCTCCTTGCAGTCCAAGGTCTTCTCAGGAGTCTCCTCCAACCACGGTCCAAAAGCATCAGCTCTTCGGAGCTCAGCTTTCTTTATAATCCAACTGTCACATCTGTACCTGACTACTGGAAAAACCATAGCTTTGACTAGACAGACCTTTGCTGGCAAAGTAATGTCTCTGCTTTTTAATATGCTATCTAGGTTGGTCATACCTTTTCTTCCAAGGAGCAAGTGGCTTTGAATTTCATGGCTGCAGTCACCACCTGCAGTGATTTTGGAGACCAAAAAATAAAGTCTGCCACTGTTCCCATTGTTTCCCCATCTATTTGCCATGAAGTGATGGGACTGGAGCCATGAGCTTCATATTTTGAATGCTGTGTTTTAGGCCAGCTTTTTTGCTCTCCTCTTTCCATTTCATCCAGAGGCTCCTTAGTTCTTCTTTGCTTCCTGCCATGAGGGTTACAGAGGGTTAGAGAACGTCCATACCAATGCCCACTGTTTACTGCAGGACACACCAGCTTCCCTGTCGGGCCGAGCCTCCGGGCCGAGGGTGCAGACTGGTTGCGGCCGGGCTGCCCGGTGGCCACGCTCCCCAGCCCGACGCTGGGGAGAGGGCAGGTGTGCCTCGGCGGGGAGCGTGTGGTTCTGGAGAGAGTGTCTGGGGAGAATGTTGAGGGGGCAGCAGGCCCATCCTGTGCTTCTCTGCTCTTCCTCATGCGGTTCTGCAGCAAATAGTAGTGGTGGGAAAGGGGAGTAGCCTGGGGACGGGGTTGCAGCGGAATACGAGGGCCCAGCAGGCAGGCAGGCATGCGCGCTGACCAAAAGCAACAGTGTCAGAGGAGATACCGGGAGCCAGGGGAGCTCCAGGCAGCCCAGTCCAGTTCCGCTTGCTAGAAGCCTGGGTGGACAGATGAGCGTCCGTGGGCCAGTCACCGGCTCCGTAGCCATGCAGCGGCACACGTCTGTCCCTGGGCTGTCGTGCCGTTCAGAGCTCCGGCCGCAGAGCGGAGTGCCTGTGGCTCAGAGACCTCAAGTGTTTACTCTCTGGCCCTTTAAGGAAATGTTTGCAGATTCCACACTTCAAGGAAATAAATGAGATAAAATAAATGAAAGAGCTAAGCTTGAAGTAGTCAGGAACAGCATGGACAAGAGAGAAAATCATTCAAGACATTGAAGCCACATTAGAAAGAAAATTTTAAGTAAATGTTATTAGAAACAATCAAAGGAGCAAGCGAAAGGAAATCAGCTAAAAGGGTGTGGAAAGGACAAGCGTGAGTGTAGCCAGGCAGCACGCAGCAGCCCTGAGCGGAGAGGAGGCACAGCGGGCGCGGTTGCTGTGCCGGGAACAGGCGAAGCGTCCTCGGAGGGCGGAGCAGAGACGGCTGTGCCTGGCTCTGCACGCGGAGTGCAGACGGCGCTCCAAACACACAGGGACAGGGTGATTCCCCGAGGACTAGGGCGACCAGGCTGTGGTTCCCCTGCCTGGGACCTTGCAGATCCGTGGGTGTGGCCGGAACAAAGGCCAGGCCAGGGCAGGGCACGTGCTGGCCCAGTCCATTTCAGGGCATCGGTACCAGCGCTGAATGACCATTCATAGCCAGAGCTTAGAGAGCCTTCTAAATTTGTCCCACTATTTGGGGATTTTTTTTTAAATTTACGATCTAATGATTTTTTCCTGTCTAGTAAGTTTGTATCTTTACAATGTCTAAAAGGCCCTTAATCAAAGGACTCCACAAACCTCAGTATTTTTGCCCATGAAGAAATTACTAGATTGAAGTTTTGATTTTATGCCAAATGACTTTCTCAATATAGTTGTATTTGTTCCCCAACTATGTCAGAGTAAGGGGTGCTCCCCTGACCCTGGGGTAACCCTTCAACCTCCCCCTGTGGGTCCCAGAAACATAAGACCCAGCCTCGCCCAGGACTCCTCGAGGTCCCGATTCACACTAAGAACGCGGGGCTGTCGTCATGGAGACAGCTACTGAATGAGCGTAAAGAGCATGCGCGTGACCGGCTCCACCCTTGGAAAGCTCCCCGGGGCGCCTCATCTCCATCCGCTCGAACACCTCTGGTTTTCGGTGGGGGTAGTTTGTGGACTTTCTCCCCTATTTGATCCGTGTGTGTGTGTGTGNAGGCAAGCCCGGAATTCTGCTGCGGTGCTGAAACCACCAGCTGAAGCTCCAGACAGCACAGGACCACCCTCCACCCCGAGTGCCTCTCCCTGTGTGGCTTGACTTCTCACGGCGCTGTTTGCCCTTTGTTGGGTTTGGGCTGAGCCTGTCCACAGAGTGGGGGGATGCTGGGTCACTCTAGGCCAAGGCCTCACGAGGCCAGAGGAGGCCTTGCAGCTTCTGTTTTCTGAGGAGGTGGGGGCAGCCTGGCCGGGAGGCCGTGGAGGCAGGGCAGGTGCAGGAGAGCAGGTGTGTCCAGCGGGAGGCCAGGCGGTCAGGCCACTTGGCCCGCAGCCTGGGAGCAGGGTGGAGCCACCGCCCCAGCCCTCCTGCTGCCGAGCTCTGAGTCCCGAGCAGCTTGGCACCAGGGTGACATCGTTTGCCTTTCATCTTCCGCTGTGGTCCTTTCCTTCACCGTGTACGTGGTCACATAGCCGGATGCTCCCACCCCGAGTATGCGGTGCTGGGCCTGCACGTCTGGCTCTAGAATTTGCTCAGCTTAGGCTTCAGTCCTAAAAGCCCCACAGAATAATATTACGTATAGTTCAGTTCAGTTCAGTTCAATCGCTCCGCCGAATCCGACTCTTTGCGACCCATGGACTGCAGCACGCCAGGCCTCCCTGTCCATCACCAACTCCCCGGGGTTTACTCAAACTTATGTCCATTGAGTTGGTGATGCCATCTAACCATCTCATCCTCTATCGTCCCCTTCTCCTACCTTCAATCTTTCCCAGCATCAAGGTCTTTTCCAATGAATCAGTTCTTTGAGTCAGGTGGCCAAAGGATTGGCGCTTCAGCTTCAGCACCAGCCCTTCCAGTGAATATTTAGGACTGGTCTCCTTTAGGGTGGACGGGTCGGATCTCCTTGCAGTCCAAGGTCTTCTCAGGAGTCTCCTCCAACCACGGTCCAAAAGCATCAGCTCTTCGGAGCTCAGCTTTCTTTATAATCCAACTGTCACATCTGTACCTGACTACTGGAAAAACCATAGCTTTGACTAGACAGACCTTTGCTGGCAAAGTAATGTCTCTGCTTTTTAATATGCTATCTAGGTTGGTCATACCTTTTCTTCCAAGGAGCAAGTGGCTTTGAATTTCATGGCTGCAGTCACCACCTGCAGTGATTTTGGAGACCAAAAAATAAAGTCTGCCACTGTTCCCATTGTTTCCCCATCTATTTGCCATGAAGTGATGGGACTGGAGCCATGAGCTTCATATTTTGAATGCTGTGTTTTAGGCCAGCTTTTTTGCTCTCCTCTTTCCATTTCATCCAGAGGCTCCTTAGTTCTTCTTTGCTTCCTGCCATGAGGGTTACAGAGGGTTAGAGAACGTCCATACCAATGCCCACTGTTTACTGCAGGACACACCAGCTTCCCTGTCGGGCCGAGCCTCCGGGCCGAGGGTGCAGACTGGTTGCGGCCGGGCTGCCCGGTGGCCACGCTCCCCAGCCCGACGCTGGGGAGAGGGCAGGTGTGCCTCGGCGGGGAGCGTGTGGTTCTGGAGAGAGTGTCTGGGGAGAATGTTGAGGGGGCAGCAGGCCCATCCTGTGCTTCTCTGCTCTTCCTCATGCGGTTCTGCAGCAAATAGTAGTGGTGGGAAAGGGGAGTAGCCTGGGGACGGGGTTGCAGCGGAATACGAGGGCCCAGCAGGCAGGCAGGCATGCGCGCTGACCGAAAGCAACAGTGTCAGAGGAGATACCGGGAGCCAGGGGAGCTCCAGGCAGCCCAGTCCAGTTCCGCTTGCTAGAAGCCTGGGTGGACAGATGAGCGTCCGTGGGCCAGTCACCGGCTCCGTAGCCATGCAGCGGCACACGTCTGTCCCTGGGCTGTCGTGCCGTTCAGAGCTCCGGCCGCAGAGCGGAGTGCCTGTGGCTCAGAGACCTCAAGTGTTTACTCTCTGGCCCTTTAAGGAAATGTTTGCAGATTCCACACTTCAAGGAAATAAATGAGATAAAATAAATGAAAGAGCTAAGCTTGAAGTAGTCAGGAACAGCATTGACAAGAGAGAAAATCATTCAAGACATTGAAGCCACATTAGAAAGAAAATTTTAAATAAATGTTATTAGAAACAATCAAAGGAGCAAGCGAAAGGAAATCAGGTAAAAGGGTGTGGAAAGGACAAGCGTGAGTGTAGCCAGGCAGCACGCAGCAGCCCTGAGCGGAGAGAAGGCACAGCGGGCGCGGTTGCTGTGCCGGGAACAGGCGAAGCGTCCTCGGAGGGCGGAGCAGAGACGGCTGTGCCTGGCTCTGCACGCGGAGTGCAGACGGCGCTCCAAACACACAGGGACAGGGTGATTCCCCGAGGACTAGGGCGACCAGGCTGTGGTTCCCCTGCCTGGGACCTTGCAGATCCGTGGGTGTGGCCGGAACAAAGGCCAGGCCAGGGCAGGGCACGTGCTGGCCCAGTCCATTTCAGGGCATCGGTACCAGCGCTGAATGACCATTCATAGCCAGAGCTTAGAGAGCCTTCTAAATTTGTCCCACTATTTGGGGATTTTTTTTTAAATTTACGATCTAATGATTTTTTCCTGTCTAGTAAGTTTGTATCTTTACAATGTCTAAAAGGCCCTTAATCAAAGGACTCCACAAACCTCAGTATTTTTGCCCATGAAGAAATTACTAGATTGAAGTTTTGATTTTATGCCAAATGACTTTCTCAATATAGTTGTATTTGTTCCCCAACTATGTCAGAGTAAGGGGTGCTCCCCTGACCCTGGGGTAACCCTTCAACCTCCCCCTGTGGGTCCCAGAAACATAAGACCCAGCCTCGGCCAGGACTCCTCGAGGTCCCGATTCACACTAAGAACGCGGGGCTGTCGTCATGGAGACAGCTACTGAATGAGCGTAAAGAGCATGCGCGTGACCGGCTCCACCCTTGGAACGCTCCCCGGGGCGCCTCATCTCCATCCGCTCGAACACCTCTGGTTTTCGGTGGGGGTAGTTTGTGGACTTTCTCCCCTATTTGATCCGTGTGTGTGTGTGTGTGCATATGTCTACACGCATGTGTGTGTGTGTGTGTGTAAGTGTAGGCCGTTCCCATGGCGGCGGCCCGTGAAGCACACCACGGAAGCACGGGGCTGAGACGGCAGCCGTCCGCTGGACGTAGTTAAACATAACCTTGATTAACACGTCTCGTTATTCATGGATGACAGCGCGGTTAATAAGTGTCCGTGGCTTGGATGCCAAGCCGGAGGTTAACGGCGCGGTGGAAGCAATCGTCGAACCCAGGTTTTGAAGACAAACACACCCCGGGCTCCGAAGGGCGTGCGCGGAATGCCCCGAACGGCCAGCAGGCAGGCGTGGGAGGGGAGGGCTTTAGGGCTCTTTTTTTTTTTTTAAAAAATTTTAAATCACAGTTTTGTTTTGACTTCTCCAGTGAGATTTGTAAAGCAGCTAGGTTAAATGCATGGTTGCAAGAAAACCCACCTCCAAATGGAGCGAACATCTATAACCATCTAGACTTGGCCTCCGCTGTCAGGGACGTGGGTCAGGGCTCTGTGACTCCATGTGCCATGAGACGTGGCTGGACAGCTGAAGGGTCCATTTGCCACCAAGGGACGGTTCTCTGAGGGTGAATTTCAAGCCTTGATGCACCCCTGCACTGACTGTCTTTCCTCCCCATGGGACAAGTGAAAAAGTGAGAAGCAGCCGAAGTTTTCGTCTGCCCTGGTGGTCAGGTCCGGGCAGCGGTGGCGAGTGTGTGAGGACGTGGGTGCGTCCATTGTGTCCTCACAGGGCCCCGTACCTGGAGAGATGGGGCTGGGCCCTGACATCTGAAGCCTGTCCCCTCTGGAGCGTTTCTGTGTCAGAAGCTGCGGGCTGATCACGGGTCACCCCTCCTGCCCATGATCAGGACGGCGCGTGGAGGTGGACCCTGGTCAGCCGCACTGTCCGTCCAGGGAGAAGTGGGCCAGGTCAGCGTGCCTAGCTGTGTGCGGAGGCCAGGCCATCGCTTCCCACTCAGGAGCCCTTGTGTCGGGCTGGGCGAGCATCCCGCGGGCCGCCCGCTGAGACCTGGGGGCAGAGCGCTGACCGCAGCCTCTCCAGACGCTAGCTCGCCCACCTGCTGACCCGGGTGCCGCCCGGCCCCCATTCCCAGCCAAGGACCGTCCACTGCACTCAGTGGAGATTCAGACAAAGCCTTTCCCCTCTGTTAAGACCAGTAAACTGCTCAGAAATAACAAATAAATCTGGAGTTGTATATCCTTTCCCTTCCCATTCCCAGACTGCAGTCTGGGACTGTGTGAACTTTACAGGAAATGCCTAGAAGTTGGCAGGTCAGAGGCCGCGGAGGGGCTGATGGAAAAGAAGAGGGTAGATTCTCGGCGTTGGGTCTAGTGAAGGGAGAGGCTCCTGGTGGCCCGGGGTTCCCGGCAGGGACGAGCCCGCCCTGGGGCCGGAGCTGGTGCCTCACGTGGCCCAGCCCCGGCCGGCCTCCGTCTTCTCTCCTTTTGTTTTCAGCTGTCCTCACTTCCTTTCACATGATTCAAAATATGATTTTTTTCGAAACCATTTGAGCCCCAACATAGTGTTCAAAAGAAATAAAATAAGCCAAGCCGTCCTGAAAGACCCATTTGAAATGTTATTTTTAGAATGGAAATTTGAGTAAAGCACACTTAAGTGTATACACTAATCCCTCAGAAAAATGTTCAAATAGAAATTCTAGCCAGAAGCATAATTTGATTTTTCCTAAAAACTTTTAAAGTATTTTGAAGAAAGCCAAAACGTGTGTGTGTGTGCACGCGCATGCCTGTGCGTGTGTATGTGTGTGTGCATGCGTGTGTGTGCACGTGTGCATGTGTGTGCATGTGTGTGTGTGCACGTGTGTGTGCTTACGTGCGTCTGTGCCCCAGCTAGTGTGTTTGGGAGGCGGGATGGTCCCATCATCGGGGAGGTGGCTGCAGGGAAGTCGGCGTGGGAGCCATCGCCCCAGGGAGACCCGGGAGACAGATGCGTCAGGGTGCAGAGAGAGGGCTCCCAGGCCGCAGGAGGAGGGCAGGCAGGCCGGGAGGCTCCTGCAAGACAGACACCAGGAGGGCCCGGCCTCCGCGGGTGCCCGCGAGCAGGGCGCCCTCGAGGAGCAGACAGCCAGGGTGCGGGGCCCTGGCCTCGATACTGCGGGGGCCGCTGAAGCACAGCTTCCCAGGCCAGGCGCGCCGTCGCGACGAAGAGAAGAGCTTGCGTTCTGCACCGTTTTAACCCCGGTCAGGCTCTGTTATTAATATTAACTCATGTACAGTTTTTTAAGTGTTACCAGTGGGACTCCCCTTGTGCTTCAGCAGCTAAGACTCCGAGCTCCTGATGCAGGGGGCTCAGGTTCGATCCTTGGTCAGGGAGGGAGACCCCACGTGTCTCACATAGGACACAGTGCCGCTGAATAAGTAAAAATGAAATTTTAAGAAGTCTTGCAGCTGAGTTCATTAGCTATAATACAGGAAACATTAGCTATAACACGACATGAAAGCGCTGATCTTTCTGCAGTCTGTGGCTGTGAACAGAGCCCTCCCCTGCAGGATGACCTCGTCCGGCGCCTCATTGTGCCCCTGACGCGGGCTGTCTCCACCGCCCCACTCACCGCCACATGAGCTGCAGCCCCATGGCGTGTGAAATGGCCAGAAGTCCCCTCTTCCGTAGGACAAAAATATGATTGAAGACGGTCTGGAAGTAGACCCAAAATGCAAAATAGTTGCGAGAAGAAAATTTGAGCACAAGAGATACAAGCATGATTGTACTTTTTTAGAAGGCTACCATAAATTCAGAGGGATAAAGAAGAATTGAACTTTGTTGACTGCATTTTCTAAAAGAAACTTAGCTGCTCCATTGACCTCAGAAATGTATTTTTCAGCTTATCTAACAGCAGCCAGGGAGACACCAACCAACAGTTTTCTTTAAATGTGAAAGCAAAAGTTCAGTGTGCCTGCTGGGGGTGCCTACTGCTTTTACCTAGTTTATTTAAAATGGAGGTCCCAGGTGCACTGGGACAACCCAGAGGGTTGGGATCGGGAGGGAGGCGGGAAGGGGGTTTGGGACAGGGGGACACATGTGCGCCCGTGGCTGATACATGCCAATGTGGCAAAAACCCACAGTATTAATAAAGTAGCCTCCAATTAAGATAAATTAATAAAAACACACGGGTGCGAGTGATGGGAAATGTATCGCGGTTGATTCACACTTTGTTGGTTTCAGGTGTGCAGCAAGGTGGTTCAGCTACATGCGTGTGTGCATGTGTGCGTGCATGTGTGTGTGCTTGTGTGTGTGCATGTGTGCACGTGCATATAGGGGCGTGCGTGCACAAGTGTGCACGTGTACACGTCTGTTGTGTGTGTACGTGTGTGTGCGTGCATGTGCACGTGTGTCGTGTGTGTACATGTGTGTACGTGTGCACGTGTGTCGTGTGCGTGCATGCATGTGTGCACGTGTGTGTGTGTGTGTGTGTGTGTGTCCGGGCTTCCTGGGGGCTCAGTGTGAGGGCTGTGGGCGTGGCCCGTCAGGGGTGTGNGTGCATGTGCATGTGTGTTGTGTGTGTGCATGTGTGTGCATGTGCACGTGTGTCGTGTGCGTGCATGCATGTGTGCACGTGCGTGCATGCGTGTGTGTGTGTGTGTGTGTGTCCGGGCTTCCTGGGGGCTCAGTGTGAGGGCTGTGGGCATGGCCCGTCGGGGGTGTGCATGCCGCCCTGACCATCGCGAGGACAGCGTGCAGCTCTCGCCCACTACCTGCCTCTCTCCCCAGGCCATGTGGCTGATGCTGCAGAAGGACGAGCCTGAGGACTTCGTCATCGCCACGGGTGAGGTCCACAGCGTGCGGGAGTTCGTGGAGAAGTCGTTTCTGCACATCGGGAAGACCATCGTGTGAGTAGGCCCCACGGGCGTCCCTCCGCCTGCCTGCGGTCGGTCTCTCCATCTGCCCTTCTAGAGCAGGAAGCTGATGCTCTGTCCCGCGGGCAGTCCCCAGCACACGAGGGTCGCCACCTAAGCTCAGTCCTTCAGAAGTTTATTTTATCTTTTTGATTTTTAAATATGTTTTTAAGCTCTTTAATTTTTTAACTTCAAGTTTTGTACCATGGTTTATCCATGCTCTACTGGGATTTTACTGTCACTGACTCCTCTAAACAGATCAATGGGAGAACATTGTACAATCTCTGTTTTTAGTACGTTCACTATATATTTAAAATTTGTGAAACCACAAACATTTACAGGACAGTTTCAGATGTATTACCAGCAAAATCCTTTTCTCTGAAGCACTGAGAGTGGACTGCTGACCCGAGGCCCCATCCCCTTGGACTTCGTGTGCTTTCCCCATGAACAGTGACACTGCTGAACGTGGGCACAGGGTGGCCAGGAGATCCCACTGGCACGTAAGCAGCATCCAGTCCATGGGTCTCACTGAGGTCCTCAGCTCAGCCAGCTCTACCCCTTACACCAGAATAATCCACACACTCCATCCACTTGTTGATTACACAAATTTTGCAGTCACATTTTTGTTGGGAGATTTGGGGCCAGTCCATCACTGTGGGTGGAAGACTCTCTTCCAGTGATTGTTTTATGGAGCTGGGATACGTGTAAATGCTAGGTCGCTCAGTCGTTTCTGACTCTGGGACCCCGTGGACTGGGGCCCACCAGGGGATGTCCATGGGATTCTCCAGGCAAGACTACTGGAGTGGGTAGCCATGCCCTCCTTCAGGGGATCTTCCCGACCCGGGGATCGAACCCATGCTTCTTACGTCTCCTGCATTGGCAGGTGGGTTCTTTACCACCAGCGCCATCTGGGGAGCCCATGTCTAGCATAAAGTTTTCCATTTTCACATTTGGGGCATTAAGTGAGTCAGTGGCATTAAGGACATTCACAGCTGATGCAACCGCCAGCACCCTCCACAGAACCCTCTCATCTCCCCAAGCTGGAACGCTGTCTCCATTAAACCCTAGCTCTCCACCCCTTGCTCAGCCCCAGCAACGAAAACTCTGCTTGCAGTCTCTGAGTGGGAGGACCCCAGGGACCTCGTGTAAGTGGAATGACACAGTTTCTGCCCTTCTGTGACGGGCTCACCTCACTGAACCTGACGTCCTCGAGGTCTGTCCCTGCTGTGACTCGCGGCAGCATGCCACTCCTTTTTAAGGCTGAGTGATGTTCCGTTGTGCGGTTGGACCACGTGTTGCTTATCTATCTGCTGTGACAGCTGGGCTGCTCCTCTTCAGCTACTGTGAGCTGTGCTGCTATGAACATGCAAGTGCCTGAGTCCCTGCGTTCAGTTCTTTGGGGGTAAAAGCCTAAAGAGTAGAATTTCTGGATCTTATGGTAACTCTATGTTTAACTTCTTGAGGATCTGCTATTTTCCCAAGGTTCAGTTTTAAAATATAAGAAAGGACTTCCACTTCTAACTGTGATGGAATAACAGAAATTCGGTTAAACCTCTATATTGAAAAACTAGGGGACTGTATGAAATACATAGAACAACTTTTGGACAATGGGCAGCACAGGACCACGGGCTCTGGCAGGAAAGCAATGAGTGAGCTGAGCCCTGCAATGGCCTGGCTTCCTGGAGGCACGGCCTCCACCTGGGAGGGAGGAAGAGGCGCTCCTACAGAAAAGACGGCGGTCAGAGCTCAGAGTCCGGGGCTGTGGATAGTGTGGACAAGTTCTAGAAAGGTGTGATCTACAAAGCAAAGGAGCGCCGGAAATGTGCATCAGGATCCCCCCGAGTTCCTGCCAAACACGAGGAAACTGCACGGGCGTGGACAGGAAACTGCCACGAGGTGGGACTGAAGGCTTCTCAGGCCGCTCCCGAGGCCGGGAGGCTCGTGAGCCGCAGCTGCCACGAGCCAGCTTGCTCGTCACTCAGGACGGAGCAAGTCCCCAGAAGGCCTGAGCTCGGAGGCGGCGTGGCCCCGAGTGGAGGCTCCTCTAAGGCAAGGCCAGCAGAGCTGACGCACAGACTTCAATGGCTCACAGGTCCCTGAGCCTCCAGCCGTTGCAAAGCCCTGTGTTCTTCAAAGGAAGACAGTAAAATCTAGACTCAGAAGCATAACTTTCTTAACGTTCAGCATCCAACCAGAAATTAGTAGGAGTATCACGAAGTGGGAAACGACCTAAAGCCAAGAGGAAAATCCATCCACAAAAACAGACTGAGGAATTATAAAGACAGTGGTGTGCGCTCATAGGGAAGGCGGAGTAGCCACTGTAACAGTCACATGCATTAAGAAAAACGTGAGGACAGTGAGGAGAGACAGGAAACACATGTGTTTTTTAAAAGAGCCAAAGGCAACCTTTAGAGATGAAAAATAAAGTATCTGAAATGAAACCTCACTGTTGGCATTGAGAACAGATTAGACACTGCGGGAGAAANTGGGGGTAAAAGCCTAAAGAGTAGAATTTCTGGATCTTATGGTAACTCTATGTTTAACTTCTTGAGGATCTGCTATTTTCCCAAGGTTCAGTTTTAAAATATAAGAAAGGACTTCCACTTCTAACTGTGATGGAATAACAGAAATTCGGTTAAACCTCTATATTGAAAAACTAGGGGACTGTATGAAATACATAGAACAACTTTTGGAGAATGGGCAGCACAGGACCACGGGCTCTGGCAGGAAAGCAATGAGTGAGCTGAGCCCTGCAATGGCCTGGCTTCCTGGAGGCACGGCCTCCACCTGGGAGGGAGGAAGAGGCGCTCCTACAGAAAAGACGGCGGTCAGAGCTCAGAGTCCGGGGCTGTGGATAGTGTGGACAAGTTCTAGAAAGGTGTGATCTACAAAGCAAAGGAGCGCCGGAAATGTGCATCAGGATCCCCCCGAGTTCCTGCCAAACACGAGGAAACTGCACGGGCGTGGACAGGAAACTGCCACGAGGTGGGACTGAAGGCTTCTCAGGCCGCTCCCGAGGCCGGGAGGCTCGTGAGCCGCAGCTGCCACGAGCCAGCTTGCTCGTCACTCAGGACGGAGCAAGTCCCCAGAAGGCCTGAGCTCGGAGGCGGCGTGGCCCCGAGTGGAGGCTCCTCTAAGGCAAGGCCAGCAGAGCTGACGCACAGACTTCAATGGCTCACAAGTCCCTGAGCCTCCAGCCGTTGCAAAGCCCTGTGTTCTTCAAAGGAAGACAGTAAAATCTAGACTCAGAAGCATAACTTTCTTAACGTTCAGCATCCAACCAGAAATTAGTAGGAGTATCACGAAGTGGGAAACGACCTAAAGCCAAGAGGAAAATCCATCCACAAAAACAGACTGAGGAATTATAAAGACAGTGGTGTGCGCTCATAGGGAAGGCGGAGTAGCCACTGTAACAGTCACATGCATTAAGAAAAACGTGAGGACAGTGAGGAGAGACAGGAAACACATGTGTTTTTTAAAAGAGCCAAAGGCAACCTTTAGAGATGAAAAATAAAGTATCTGAAATGAAACCTCACTGTTGGCATTGAGAACAGATTAGACACTGCGGGAGAAAAGCTAGTAAACTTATACATATTGTACTAGAAATAATGCAGAGGGAAGCACAGGGAGAAACAGACTGGGGGGAAAGCGGGGTTTGATTTGATGAACCTGTGAGACAAAATCAAACAACCTAACGTGTATAATCAGAGTCTCGGGGAAAAGGGGGACGAGGACACAGGAAAAGAATTAAATACAGCCCCCAAGTTTCCCAAATACTGAAAATAAACGCTAAGGGGAAAAGTAAAAGTAGAGTCACGTAGAGAGGAGCAAACNTAGTACGTTCACTATATATTTAAAATTTGTGAAACCACAAACATTTACAGGACAGTTTCAGATGTATTACCAGCAAAATCCTTTTCTCTGAAGCACTGAGAGTGGACTGCTGACCCGAGGCCCCATCCCCGTGGACTTCGTGTGCTTTCCCCATGAACAGTGACACTGCTGAACGTGGGCACAGGGTGGCCAGGAGATCCCACTGGCACGTAAGCAGCATCCAGTCCATGGGTCTCACTGAGGTCCTCAGCTCAGCCAGCTCTACCCCTTACACCAGAATAATCCACACACTCCATCCACTTGTTGATTACACAAATTTTGCAGTCACATTTTTGTTGGGAGATTTGGGGCCAGTCCATCACTGTGGGTGGAAGACTCTCTTCCAGTGATTGTTTTATGGAGCTGGGATACGTGTAAATGCTAGGTCGCTCAGTCGTTTCTGACTCTGGGACCCCGTGGACTGGGGCCCACCAGGGGATGTCCATGGGATTCTCCAGGCAAGACTACTGGAGTGGGTAGCCATGCCCTCCTCCAGGGGATCTTCCCGACCCGGGGATCGAACCCATGCTTCTTACGTCTCCTGCATTGGCAGGTGGGTTCTTTACCACCAGCGCCATCTGGGGAGCCCATGTCTAGCATAAAGTTTTCCATTTTCACATTTGGGGCATTAAGTGAGTCAGTGGCATTAAGGACATTCACAGCTGATGCAACCGCCAGCACCCTCCACAGAACCCTCTCATCTCCCCAAGCTGGAACGCTGTCTCCATTAAACCCTAGCTCTCCACCCCTTGCTCAGCCCCAGCAACGAAAACTCTGCTTGCAGTCTCTGAGTGGGAGGACCCCAGGGACCTCGTGTAAGTGGAATGACACAGTTTCTGCCCTTCTGTGACGGGCTCACCTCACTGAACCTGACGTCCTCGAGGTCCGTCCCTGCTGTGACTCGCGGCAGCATGCCACTCCTTTTTAAGGCTGAGTGATGTTCCGTTGTGCGGTTGGACCACGTGTTGCTTATCTATCTGCTGTGACAGCTGGGCTGCTCCTCTTCAGCTACTGTGAGCTGTGCTGCTATGAACATGCAAGTGCCTGAGTCCCTGCGTTCAGTTCTTTGGGGGTAAAAGCCTAAAGAGTAGAATTTCTGGATCTTATGGTAACTCTATGTTTAACTTCTTGAGGATCTGCTATTTTCCCAAGGTTCAGTTTTAAAATATAAGAAAGGACTTCCACTTCTAACTGTGATGGAATAACAGAAATTCGGTTAAACCTCTATATTGAAAAACTAGGGGACTGTATGAAATACATAGAACAACTTTTGGAGAATGGGCAGCACAGGACCACGGGCTCTGGCAGGAAAGCAATGAGTGAGCTGAGCCCTGCAATGGCCTGGCTTCCTGGAGGCACGGCCTCCACCTGGGAGGGAGGAAGAGGCGCTCCTACAGAAAAGACGGCGGTCAGAGCTCAGAGTCCGGGGCTGTGGATAGTGTGGACAAGTTCTAGAAAGGTGTGATCTACAAAGCAAAGGAGCGCCGGAAATGTGCATCAGGATCCCCCCGAGTTCCTGCCAAACACGAGGAAACTGCACGGGCGTGGACAGGAAACTGCCACGAGGTGGGACTGAAGGCTTCTCAGGCCGCTCCCGAGGCCGGGAGGCTCGTGAGCCGCAGCTGCCACGAGCCAGCTTGCTCGTCACTCAGGACGGAGCAAGTCCCCAGAAGGCCTGAGCTCGGAGGCGGCGTGGCCCCGAGTGGAGGCTCCTCTAAGGCAAGGCCAGCAGAGCTGACGCACAGACTTCAATGGCTCACAAGTCCCTGAGCCTCCAGCCGTTGCAAAGCCCTGTGTTCTTCAAAGGAAGACAGTAAAATCTAGACTCAGAAGCATAACTTTCTTAACGTTCAGCATCCAACCAGAAATTAGTAGGAGTATCACGAAGTGGGAAACGACCTAAAGCCAAGAGGAAAATCCATCCACAAAAACAGACTGAGGAATTATAAAGACAGTGGTGTGCGCTCATAGGGAAGGCGGAGTAGCCACTGTAACAGTCACATGCATTAAGAAAAACGTGAGGACAGTGAGGAGAGACAGGAAACACATGTGTTTTTTAAAAGAGCCAAAGGCAACCTTTAGAGATGAAAAATAAAGTATCTGAAATGAAACCTCACTGTTGGCATTGAGAACAGATTAGACACTGCGGGAGAAAAGCTAGTAAACTTATACATATTGTACTAGAAATAATGCAGAGGGAAGCACAGGGGGAAACAGACTGGGGGGAAAGCGGGGTTTGATTTGATGAACCTGTGAGACAAAATCAAACAACCTAACGTGTATAATCAGAGTCTCGGGGAAAAGGGGGACGAGGACACAGGAAAAGAATTAAATACAGCCCCCAAGTTTCCCAAATACTGAAAATAAACGCTAAGGAGAAAAGTAAAAGTAGAGTCACGTAGAGAGGAGCAAACGTAAGAAAGCTCTGGAATCAGAAGCCGCGTGAGGCAAGGCCTCCTTGTAGCAGCACCCTTAAACTGCAGGAGGAAACCCAGGCCTCGAGGTCTGTGCCCACGGACGCCATCTCGGAAACGGAGGCAAGTTATAGACTTTCCAGACAGGCGGAGGTCGGGGGCTCGTCACCAGCAAACGCTTAGATGGAAGGGAAACAAGAATGAGGAGCAGGAGAAGCACCTGGAATGTGGGAAGATATAAGTTCTTCCCTCACTTTAAAACTTTGAAAAGTAACTGACTGTTGAAAGTACAAATGCCAGCAGTACATTTGTGGCTCCTGATGCATCTGTAAACCGGTTGTACAACAGCAGTAGCTCTGAGAGTGGGGCCAGGATGGAGGCCTTGCATCATCACATTATTGTAAGATTCTGACCCCAGATGGGAATTGGCATGGAATTGTTTGAAGACAGACTGCAATTAGTTAAAGTATGTGCTGCGCACTCTGGAGAAACTCCTAAAACAAAACAAAATGAAAAATAGCCACGAGCCAATACTGGAGTCAGAATGCAGTCCTGAAAACAGCTCATCTAAGAGCAGCTGGAAAGGGGGGTGAGAACGGATAGCAGACGCGGCCGATAGAAAGCAGATCCTGACTATGCTGATAATCACGCCCATTGTAAATGCCCTAAATGACCAAAAGAGCGAAAAAGCTGGACTCGATAAAAAAGCAGTATGCTACTGGCACAAGACACATTCCATATATAAACACACAGATAGTTTAAAAGGAAAAAGATTTTTAAAAAAAAATACAGATACCACCCACAAGGAAACTGGAGCGGCTGCATTTATATGGGATGAGATAGACTTCATTTACTAGAAGGAATAAAGAGCCCTCTCATAGTTTAAAGGGGCTGATTCTTCATAAAGACATAATAATTTTAAATGTATATACACCGAGTTATAGATGCTTCAGAATACTGACAGAAAGGATAGGAAAAAAGCCAGCCTTGGTGTCTGTGCACCTCAGCACCGCTTTCTTTGTGACTTCAGTACAAGTAGGCAAAGTCTCTGCAGATACAGAAGCGAACGTCTTTAACCCGACTGGCATTTCTAGAGCTTGCCACCCGACACACTTCTCAATAACTCGCAGGTCAAACAAAGAAGCCCCAAGGGAAATTAGAGGATGTTTTGGATTAAACGAAAATGAAAGCAGCATACCAGAATTTGCGGGGTGCTGGCAAAGCCGCGCACAGAGAGAGACGAGTGGCTGTGAACACTGGTGTCAGAACGCAAGAAAGAGCCCAAACCAGTTATCCCAGCTTCCATCTTAAGAAGCCTGACAAAGAAGCGCACGTTAAACCCAGCGCCAACAGAAAGAAGGAAACGACAAAGATAAAAGGAGAGATACATGGAGCAGAAACAGGAAAACAGTGGGGAGAATCATACAACCAAAACGCGGATAAGCCTCTATCCAGGAAAGAAAGAGACGGCAGAAGTCACACGTAGTAGAGATGAAAGACTCAGCATCCCAGCACGTCCTCCAGACGTTGGCAGAATGGGAAGGAAGCACTCTGAACAGATTTTTGCCCGTGACTTTTTCAAATCAGAGAAAATGGGCAAAATGCATGAAAGATGCAAATTGCCAAACCTGATTTAAAAATCTGTAAATTCTAGTAGTTCTGTGTGCATTTAAAAATGAAATTTTAATGTTTAATGAAGAAAACACTCCCTTTCTTCCTAACTCTCACTTAGAAGAGAGAACACTTCCTAACTCCTTTGATGAGGCCAGTATTCCCCTGATACTAAAAATAAAAATATTACATGAAAAGAAAGATACTGACTAGTATTTCCAGTGAGCATAGAAGCAGGAAATAGTGACAGAGCATCAGCAAACCGAAGTTATCCCCGAATGAAAAGCTGGTACACCACGACAGAGTGGGGTTTATTCTAGGAGTGCAAGGTCGGTTTAACATTTGAAAATCAATGTAATTCAACATATTAAGAAAACAAAGAAGCCATAGTTTTTTTCAATAGAGGCAGAAAAGACACTTGCTGAAATTTAACAACTGCTCTTTTTAAAAATTAATTTCCGCACACTAGAAACTGAAGGGAATTTCCTCAAGCTGATAAATGGTCTTTGAGAAAAACCAACAGGTAACATCATAGTTTGATGTGGAGACTGAATGTTTTCCTCTTAAAAGTGAGGCTCAGGGCAAGGCTGTCTGCCTCTGTCAAACCATTTGAACATTATCCGGGATCTTAGCCACAAGGAAAAAAAGAAAAAGAGAGGAAGGTGTGTGTCTGTCTTATTCACAGATAGCTTGATGGAGTACATAGGAAGCGTAAGCCATCTACCCAAAAACAGCCGGGAAAGCTAGCAAGTGCATTTAGCAGCATCACAGGATTCGAGGTCTGTACACAGAAGCCAGCCGTATTTCTGTGGACTGCCACTCAACAACTGGGGGTCGAATTCAAAAAAAAAAAGCACAGTACCATTTAGAGTAGAGCCAGAAAAATGACACAGAGATGAACTTAATAAAGTACATGAGAGATGTGCACACTGAAATCTAAAAGACATCGATGGGAGAAAGCAGAAAAGCGCGACGAGGTGGGGAGGTGGCCGCGTGGTGCACGCAGGGCCTGGGAGGCCAGCTCTCCTGGGATCAGTCTGCGGGTGCAGTGCGCTTCCCCCGCTTGGGAGACGGCGTCCTGTGTTCAGCCTTCTGCCCCTGGCCCCCTGGGCTAACGCCTTTTTAGAAACACCTAGCACAGACCTGCACACGCTGAGACTTCCGCAGAGAGGAGATGCCTGAGAAAAGCATCTGTGTCCAGCTCATCTGGAGAGTACTGAGTGTCACAGCCCCTCCTGGAGAATCACCAGCGGAGTCTGTGTGACGTTGTTTAACCCAGCGCTTCTCAAGCTGACCTTGTATCGGAATCCTGCTCGAACAACAGAGCCGCATGGACTGCCAGCTGGGAGTGCCCTCTGTTCTTCGGAGCCCCGCTGCAGCCTGGGTCCCCATCCCCCGAGGCGGCAGGAAAGCCCGGCATAGTCTCGCTAGAACCCACGGCAGATCTCAGGAGGGGCCTTCACGTCGTTCCAGGCAATAGACCAAGCCACCAGCCAAGGCTTCATGGCATTCAACATCGCCTTTGAGTGTCGCGTACAGTTTTGGCAAAATCAAAACGTTTTTCCGAATCTCCCACGAAGAGAGCAGGTGTGAGGTGCCGATGGTCCGTCCAAGACACTGGGGCACCGCCCTGCACCCCCAGCCGAGCCTCCTGCCCGGCGGCCACCTGCACCCCGAGCCTGCATGGCTGGGCGTGGGAACAGAGTGCAGCGCTGCGAGCTCTCACAGCACGGCTGAGACACGGAATTCCTGCCCAGGCCCAGATAATGAAATCACGATGGCTCTCTGAACACTGTCTGGAAGTTGCATTCTATTATTTGTTTTCTTTCCAATTTCCTTCCCTGGATCATCTCCGGGCCCCACGAGTAGCATTCCGATCTCAGCTGGAGCAGGCCAGAGAGTTGGGAGAGTTGGGACCGCTCCGGGCCAGCCCCGCTGCAGCTGGCCTTCTGACGGGCTGGCCAGGCCTCCTTGGGAACGGCTTCCGCGCAGTCAGACACCAGGCAGCGACGGGCAAGGAAAACAAGGAGCCGGAGGAGCCGGGGCTGGAGCGCCCCTTCCCCGTCGCCGCCGGCTTCCTGTCCCAGGACTCAGCGTGTCCTCTCCACACACAGTGCACTGTGGCGTCGGGTGAGGGGCTCCACGTGCAGCCCCGGGCCTGGGCCCCCACCCCCCAGGCCTGGGCCCCCACTCCACAGCGCCCCTCACACCCCCTAGCCTGCCCCTAGCTCCACCTCCCCCAAGGCCCCTGCCTGGGCCTGGTCCCCCACTCCACCACCCCCCCAGGCCTGGCCCCGCTCCACCGCCCCCACCCTCGGGCAGCAGTTAGCACTGGGCCTCTCCCGAGAGGGGGTGAGGGCCTGCCTGTCAGGGGCGACAGCCGGTGGAACACGCTGGCACGCGGCCGCACCACAGCAGGCTGGAGCGTCAGGCACTCTGCCCTGTTGGCTGTCCGTGAGGAAGCGGTGTTGGTGGAAAGCGACATTTGTCTACGTGAATGCTAGGGACGAGCAAAGCGTGCAACCAGTAAGATCGGGCAACTGGTGCTGTGTCTGGGGCCTCTAAACAGTCGAGTCCCACCAACGGTTCACGCCTACGGGCGTGCCCAGCGGAGAGGCGGGCAGGGAGGGAGAGGACAGGCCCTCGCTCCCGCCCGGGGGCCGAGGCTGTGATGAGAATGCCCCTGCTCTCCGGGAGTGACTCACCTTCTGCAGAGCTAGGGCGCCTTTCCACTGGTCTGTCTCCCATGGAGCACAGGTCCTCCGATGCTAACTGCTGAGAAGCACCTGGGGATCTAGTTAAAATGCAGATTTGGAATCGGTAGGTCTGGGCGGGGCCTGAGCATCTAACAGTACCCCCGCGATCCCAGATGTGGGGGCTGCTGGCCCCTGGACCCCACTCTGAGCAGCAGAGCCTGGGAGATCACAGAACCTCGGGCCCAAGGTGGACCCGACAGCCGCCGCATCCGAGCCCTCGCCCCTTCTGACCGCAATCTTGGGTCGCCTGGGACTTCACCCTCCCTGGCGGACTGGGCATCCTCCGCTCGAGGCTGAGCCTGGTTTGGGTCCTTTCTGCACCTTGCATCCTGCCCCACACAGTGGCAGACAGTTGGTAAATAAAGCAGCATTTTCATGAGTCGGTAATGGAAAACGAGTGTTTGTAAGCTGAGAGTTTGATTGTGTGTCTGTGTGTGTGGCATGCAGGGTGGGAATGAGGGCAGACTGCTGTAAAATGAAAAGCCTGGACTTTCTAGGTTTTTTCCACAAGGACTGTCATCCAAGGGGCGCCTGCAGCCGCCTTGGTTCCTTCTCTCCTCTTTCTTCCTGCCCTCACGCCTCCAGGGATCACTTAAATGCCAGTTGAACTGAACAGACATTGGACGAGTTTATTATCTGATAAATTGAGATAGAAGAAATTCTCTGAACACCTGGTTCCTGCCTTCAGTGACTTTGGATTGCTCTTGGGAACACGGAGTTCTGAACAGCTGGAGGCATCCCTACCTGTTTTTTTTCCAAAGTAGGAAGGAAATTGACCAAGAACCAATGGAGGTCTTCAAGGTGCAAGAGCCAGGGGGTCCAGAACCCTGGTCTCTAAAGGAAGAGGAGAGCCAGGCATGTCGGTCCCCTCTGAACTGACGGGACTCGGTTCCACAGTTGTGTAGGCGTCAAGTTCTTCCATCGACTTGATTTATATAGTAGTTCCCTTACCTCAGAACTTTTAATGGCAATCTGTCAAAAACAGCATTGGAAGTTGGAGAAAATCCAGGAGCTCATCTTTTGGGAAACACTTCACGTGCCTTCCTGTAATACTTTGCCTTTAAAATTTGGCCCTTGGATCCCAAGGGAGGTGGAAGGTTTGTGAACCCAGGACCAGCATCCTCATTTGTAGCGGACTTTAGGTGATTATGCTTCCAGACCTTAGCAAGAGGAGCAAAAATCCCATCTATAGAATCACGTTCTATGTCAAAAATGCCATAGAATCATCTTCTATGTCATTATTTTTTTAATTCACCTGCATTTTCTTTCTTAGCTACCAGACTTGGGTATTTGTTTTGCCTGAGAACATTGTGCAGGAGGCTAGTTACATTCATTAGAGGAGATAAGGAGCAGGAAGGCAGGTGTGTTGGCGTTTTCATTTTAAATACAATGCTGGGAGCTGGAACAGAAGTGAGAAAAAAGCAAGAGGACAGAAAAGAATCTGCAGGCAAATGAGTCATCGGTTCATCTCCATGCCCTCCCCTTCCCTGTTACAGAAGGTGTGCGCGTTTCGAGAACGTTGTCCATGTTCCTCTGTGATTTGCAAACATATCATGGGTCTCTTATGTCAGTCAGGATTGAGTTTTTAAATGTCCTTTTAATTCAAAATCCAGGTTGCTTTAAATAAACCTCCAAGGTTCTTACTAGAGTGAATAGTACAGGAAAAGTGAATGCCCTTCCTCTACAGTGGAGGCAACTGCACGTCTTTTCTTCTAAAAACGAGCNCTGCCTGTCAGGGGCGACAGCCGGTGGAACACGCTGGCACGCGGCCGCACCACAGCAGGCTGGAGCGTCAGGCACTCTGCCCTGTTGGCTGTCCGTGAGGAAGCGGTGTTGGTGGAAAGCGACATTTGTCTACGTGAATGCTAGGGACGAGCAAAGCGTGCAACCAGTAAGATCGGGCAACTGGTGCTGTGTCTGGGGCCTCTAAACAGTCGAGTCCCACCAACGGTTCACGCCTACGGGCGTGCCCAGCGGAGAGGCGGGCAGGGAGGGAGAGGACAGGCCCTCGCTCCCGCCCGGGGGCCGAGGCTGTGATGAGAATGCCCCTGCTCTCCGGGAGTGACTCACCTTCTGCAGAGCTAGGGCGCCTTTCCACTGGTCTGTCTCCCATGGAGCACAGGTCCTCCGATGCTAACTGCTGAGAAGCACCTGGGGTTCTAGTTAAAATGCAGATTTGGAATCGGTAGGTCTGGGCGGGGCCTGAGCATCTAACAGTACCCCCGCGATCCCAGATGTGGGGGCTGCTGGCCCCTGGACCCCACTCTGAGCAGCAGAGCCTGGGAGATCACAGAACCTCGGGCCCAAGGTGGACCCGACAGCCGCCGCATCCGAGCCCTCGCCCCTTCTGACCGCAATCTTGGGTCGCCTGGGACTTCACCCTCCCTGGCGGACTGGGCATCCTCCGCTCGAGGCTGAGCCTGGTTTGGGTCCTTTCTGCACCTTGCATCCTGCCCCGCACAGTGGCAGACAGTTGGTAAATAAAGCAGCATTTTCATGAGTCGGTAATGGAAAACAAGTGTTTGGAAGCTGAGAGTTTGATTGTGTGTCTGTGTGTGTGGCATGCAGGGTGGGAATGAGGGCAGACTGCTGTAAAATGAAAAGCCTGGACTTTCTAGGTTTTTTCCACAAGGACTGTCATCCAAGGGGCGCCTGCAGCCGCCTTGGTTCCTTCTCTCCTCTTTCTTCCTGCCCTCACGCCTCCAGGGATCACTTAAATGCCAGTTGAACTGAACAGACATTGGACGAGTTTATTATCTGATAAATTGAGATAGAAGAAATTCTCTGAACACCTGGTTCCTGCCTTCAGTGACTTTGGATTGCTCTTGGGAACACGGAGTTCTGAACAGCTGGAGGCATCCCTACCTGTTTTTTTTCCAAAGTAGGAAGGAAATTGACCAAGAACCAATGGAGGTCTTCAAGGTGCAAGAGCCCGGGGGTCCAGAACCCTGGTCTCTAAAGGAAGAGGAGAGCCAGGCATGTCGGTCCCCTCTGAACTGACGGGACTCGGTTCCACAGTTGTGTAGGCGTCAAGTTCTTCCATCGACTTGATTTATATAGTAGTTCCCTTACCTCAGAACTTTTAATGGCAATCTGTCAAAAACAGCATTGGAAGTTGGAGAAAATCCAGGAGCTCATCTTTTGGGAAACACTTCACGTGCCTTCCTGTAATACTTTGCCTTTAAAATTTGGCCCTTGGATCCCAAGGGAGGTGGAAGGTTTGTGAACCCAGGACCAGCATCCTCATTTGTAGCGGACTTTAGGTGATTATGCTTCCAGACCTTAGCAAGAGGAGCAAAAATCCCATCTATAGAATCACGTTCTATGTCAAAAATGCCATAGAATCATCTTCTATGTCATTATTTTTTTAATTCACCTGCATTTTCTTTCTTAGCTACCAGACTTGGGTATTTGTTTTGCCTGAGAACATTGTGCAGGAGGCTAGTTACATTCATTAGAGGAGATAAGGAGCAGGAAGGCAGGTGTGTTGGCGTTTTCATTTTAAATACAATGCTGGGAGCTGGAACAGAAGTGAGAAAAAAGCAAGAGGACAGAAAAGAATCTGCAGGCAAATGAGTCATCGGTTCATCTCCATGCCCTCCCCTTCCCTGTTACAGAAGGTGTGCGCGTTTCGAGAACGTTGTCCATGTTCCTCTGTGATTTGCAAACATATCATGGGTCTCTTATGTCAGTCAGGATTGAGTTTTTAAATGTCCTTTTAATTCAAAATCCAGGTTGCTTTAAATAAACCTCCAAGGTTCTTACTAGAGTGAATAGTACAGGAAAAGTGAATGCCCTTCCTCTACAGTGGAGGCAACTGCACGTCTTTTCTTCTAAAAACGAGCACACTTTATGTTTTCTCGTGGAATAAAGGATGATGTTTTACTGACATTGTCTTTAACTCCAAAAGTTGTGAGGGATGACACATAGAAACTCTTGCTTTTTCAATGTGCGTAGCACTCATGCTAATAAAGCCGAGCCATGCGCACGGTGCAGGCAAGAGCAGTGCTCCCCGTGCGTGCGCGTGTGCGCATGCAACCGTGAGTCTGTGAGTGTGTGTGTGAGAGTGTGCATGTGTCCATATGTGTATCTGTGTGCCTGAGTGTGTATCTGTGTATCTGAGTGTGTATTTGTGTGGCTTTGTGTGTATTTGTGTATCTGTGCGAGAGTGTGTATATGTGTCTGTCTATATGTGTATCTATGTGCCTGTGTGTGTCTGTGTGCCTGTGTGTGTGCATGCGTGTGTGTGCGTGTGTGAGTGTGTATGTGTATCTGTGTCTGTGCATGTGTGTGTGTCTGTCCATGTGCCTGTGTGCATGCGTGAGAGCATGTGTGTGCCTGCGTGTGTCCCGTGTGCATTTGGAGGGGGCTGTGTGTGTATATGTGTGTCTATGTGAATGCGTGAGAGTGTGTATGTGTGTGTCTATGTGTGTATCTGTGTGTCTGTGTCTGTGTGAGTGTACGTGTATCTGTGTGTGTATGTGTGTGTCTATATATGTATCTGTGTGTCTGTGTGAGTGTACGTGTATCTGTGTGTATATGTGTGTGTCTATATGTGTATCTGTGTGTCTGTGTCTGTGTGAGTGTATGTGTATCTGTGTGTGTCTATGTGTGTATCTGTGTGCCTGTGTGTCTGTGTGAGTGTACGTGTATCTGTGTGTGTATATGTGTCTGTGTGTGTGCCTGTGTGTCTGTGTGAGTGTACGTGTATCTGTGTGTGTATGTGTGTTTGTGTGTGGGGGTGTGTGTCTGTGTCTGTGCGTGTGTGGGTGTGTCTGTGTGCCTGTGTGCGTGCGTGAGAGTGTGTGTGTGCGTGCGTGTGTCCCCCTGTGCGTGTGGAGGGGGCTGTGTTCTCGGGGTTGTTGTTGGTGTGAGGCTTTGTTTCTCGCTTCCCTGTCACCTTATTACTTATTAGGTAATAAGTAATGTAAAAAGGAAGCGCTTTTCTCTTGCACTCGAAGTGATGCATAACCCAAACAGGCCAATACTTGTCTTGACTAATTTTCTGTCATTAATCTTGTTAAATTTTGAGAAGAGAGTTGTAGGAACAGCCTGCAACCATGAGAAAACCACCGCATGCTGCTGGGGTGGGGGCGGCGTTCCGCCAATGGAAATATTTATCATAGTTTGCGGCATCATATCTGTATTTTCAGTCAAAACAACAAGGGCGAACCTTATTATACGTTTAGAAAGAAACTCATTTCTAAACGCCTCCTGGCTGAGATAGCAAGCGTCTTGTGTTCGTGCGCGTTCTTCCCCTAATTAGGGATTGTTTCTTGGGGCGAGGGATAGGGCGGGGGCGGGGGGGAGATGGAGTGTGGGTTGGTGTGTGAGGCTTCTGGCTGGCCCCTGGGCTCGGCAGATGCAGAGGGGACTGCAGGAAGGTGGGATTGGGGGGGTTCCTAGGAGTGAGCCCATGTCCCGTGTCCGGGTGTCAGGACCCCAGGAGCAAGCCCATGGCCACGTGTCAGGGCCCCAGGAGCGAGCCCGTGGCCATGTGTCAAGGCCCCAGGAGTGACACCATGTCCTGTACCAGGTGTCAGGGCCCCAGGAGCGAGCCTGTGTCCCGTGTCTGGGCATCAGGGCCCCAGGAGCGAGCCTGTGTCCTGTGTCCGGGTGTCAGGGCCCCAGGAGCGAGCCTGTGTCCTGTGTCCAGGTATCAGGGCCCCAGGCGCAAGCCCGTGTTCCGTGTCTGGGTGTCAGGGCCCCAGGAGCGAGCCCGTGTCCCGTGGCCAGGTGTCAGGGCCCCAGGAGCGAGCCTGTGTCCCGTGTCTGGGCGTCAGGGCCCCAGGAG
>SJYW01051052.1:56474-67892 GCA_006410735.1 Raphicerus campestris | reverse complement strand
AGCCAGGCTTCAGCAATACGTGAACTGTGAACTTCCAGATGTTCAAGTTGGTTTTAGGAAAGGCAGAGGAACCAGAAATCAAATTGCCAACATCCACTGGATCATGGAAAAAGCAAGAGAGTTCCAGAAAAAACATCTATTTCTGCTTTATTGACTATGCCAAAGCCTGTGACTGTGTGGATCACAATAAACTGTGGAAAATTCTGAAAGAGATGGGAATACCAGACCATCTGACCTGCCTCTTGAGAAACCTGTATGCAAGTCAAGAACCACAGTTAGAACTGGACATGGAACAACAGACTGGTTCCAAATAGGAAAAGGAGTCCATCAAGGCTGTATATTGTCACCCTGCTTATTTAACTTCTATGCAGAGTACATTATGAGAAATGCTGGGCTGGAAGAAGCACAAGCTGGAATCAAGACTGCCAGGAGAAATATCAATAACCTCAGATATGCAGATGACACCACCCTTATGGCAGAAAGTGAAGAGGAACTAAAAAGCCTCTTGATGAAAGTAAAAGAGTGAAGAAGTTGGCTTAAAGCTCAACAATTCAGAAAATGAAGATCATGGCATCTGGTCCCATCATTTCACGGCAAATACATGGGAAAACAGTGGAAACAGTGTCAGACTTTATTTTGGGGGGCTCCAAAATCACTGTAGATGGTGATTGCAGCCATGAAATTAAAAGACGCTATTCCTTAGAAGGAAAGTTATGACCAACCTAGATAGCATATTCAAAAGCAGAGACATTACTTTGCCAACAAAGGTCCAGCTAGTCAATTATGGTTTTTCCAGTGGTCGTGTATGGATGTGAGACTTGGACTGTGAAGAAAGCTGAGTGCCGAAGAATTGATGCTTTTGAACTGAGGTGTTGGAGAAGACTCTTGAGAGTCCCTTGGACTACAAGGAGATCCAACCAGTTCATTCTAAAGGAGATCAGTCCTGGGTGTTCTTTGGAAGGGCTGATGCTAAAGCTGAAACTCCAATACTTTGGCCACCCCATGCGAAGAGTTGACTCATTGGAGAAGACTCTGATGCTGGGAGGGACTGGGGGCAGGAGGAGAAGGGGATGACAGAGGATGAGATGGCTGGATGGCATCACCAACTCAGACATGAGTTTGGGTGAACTCTGGGAGTTAGTGATGGACAGGGAGGCCTGGCGTGCTGCAATTCCTGGGGTCACAAAGAGTCAGACACGACTGAGTGACCACACTGCAACTAATCAGTGTAAAACTCCCAACAGAACTCCCAGGTGGTGCCAGTGGGAAAGAGCCCACCTGCCAGTGCAGGAAACATTAAGAGACATGGGTTTGATCCCCAGGTCAGGAAGATCCCTGAAGAAGAGCATAGCAACCCACTCCAGTATTCTTGCCTGGAGAATCCCATCGACAGAGGAGCCTGGTGGGCTACAGTCCCTAGGGTCAGACAGGACTGAAGCGACTTAGCACACACACAGCAACAAGTCCAGCACCAGATGCCTTCACAGGCAAATTCTACCAAACATTTAAAGAGTTAACACTTATCCTTCTGAAACAACTCCAAAAAAACTGCAGAGGAAGGAACACTTACAAGCTCATTCTATGAGGCCACCATCACTATGATACCAAAACCAGACAATGATATCACAAAAAGAGAAAATTATAAGCCAGTATCACTGATGTAGAAATGCTGGCAGACTGACTCCAGTAAAAAGGATCATACAGTATGATCCAGTGGGATTTATCTCAGGGATGCAAGGATTCTTCAACATCCACACATCAGTGTGATACACCACATTAACAAATTGAATAAAAATTATATGATCATCTCAACAGATGCAGAAAAAGCTTTTGATACAATTGAACATCCATTTACGATAAAAACTCTCCAGAAAGTGGGCAAAGAAGGAACCTACCTCAACATAGTAAAGGCCATATATGACAAACCCACACCTAACATCATACTCAGTGGTGAAAAACTGAAACATTGATTATCAGGGAAAAAAAACTCTCTCCTTGTATTGCTGTTAACTACCCAGTTAACTGTTTCCTCCACCCACCTATATGGCCAGCCACTTAGCTAGTCTCAGGTTCCAAGGTTTCGCCTGGCTACAGGCTGGGGTTTCTAGCAAACTGCTGGGAGAGGAAGCCAGCTCTAGGAATATGGGAGCCTCTTGAGTTTATGTAACTTTCTGAGCCCTGGACCCAGACTGAGAATGTGTTGACTCTGGCCACTGATGGGGCAGCCAGCTGGGGCAGAAGAGTTGGCTTGAAGATTACAAACAAAACACTGTCCCTGCAGGAAAGGGTATGACTGCTGTTTGCTTTCTCAACTCCTGTTGTAGATTCTTTTCTTGCTTTCCTCTTGTTAAAAGTCATGACCCTCTAATTCCCCAGCTCCAGTTCTGATGACACAGGCCCTTGAATCCAACTTAAGGGTCCTTGGCACCTCACTGTCCAAATCTGTTTTGTCCATTCCACCTCTAAAATATCGAGCCTTTCTCCTCCCCTCATCCCTGCAGCACTTACCTAGTTCAGAATACCTTTCTTTGCCTTTTACCTAGACTACCACTGCCTCTTTACTGCTGTCTAGTCCAGTGCCTGCAGTCCATTTCCACAGGTACCAGAGTGACTTTCTTAGTGTCTGGCAACTCCCCATCTTGCCACTATGGGCCTTTATATCCTGCCTCCTCCAGCGTCTCCTGTCACAGCTTTTACTCCAGCCACACTGATCACACTAATCTACCAGCTGTCAGACTGACCTTTGTGGGCTTGTGCACGCTGCCTGCTCTCCCTGCAGTGTATTCCCTTCTCCACCTCCACCTTGTGATGATGCTTCAAAGCTCAACTCAAATGCTGCCTACTTTGTGAAACTATCCCTTGCCTGTTTCCAGAGAGGTTTAGTTGTCCCCTTCCCTTTGTACAGTGTGGTCACTGTTTCGATAATGGTCTTTCTAGACTATGAGCTCATTTGAAAGGCCTCATTATTTATCTCTGTCTCCAGAGTCAACTGGAAGCTTGGCACAGAGAAACTGCCCAGGTTTGCTTAGTCAGCAAATAAATGTAAATAAATGTTTGTAATAGCAGCTTTAGAAGAGGATAACAACAAGAAGTCGTGCCCAACTCTCCTCAGCCCTTTGAGTCTTCTCAATCTCAAGATTCTGGCCCCCAACATTAGATCTGTCTCTACCCCATTTGCCCACCTTCTTCTTTCAGGAAGTTCTTCTTGGACATTCTTTATGTGTCTGACAGACTGGCCTCTGGTTTGACCCAAATATGTTCCTTCTGGCTTTGTGGAAATCCTTCATTCAAAGGGTCCAAGGGTCTCCTTTATTCTCTTCCAGAGTTTGGAGTGCTGATCTGTAGGCTTCACAAGGATGCTATATCCAGCACGTAGTAGGTGCTCCTTAAAGAGTACATGATGTGGAAACCAACACAATACTGTAAAGCAATTACCCTTCAATTAAAAAAAAAAACACGTTATCTGAACATATGAATGGTCTCTTCTCTACTAGGAGATAGTGGAATGCTCAAAGATCTGCCACCTCCTAGCCATGTCTGTGGGCAAGTCATTTCACATCTCTGAAATTCAGTTTCTTTGTCTTGAAATTGGGGAAAAACTGGATAGCTACATGTAAAAGACTGAAATTAGAACATTCTCTAACATCTTAAAATGGATTAAAGACCTAATAAAATAAACTCAGAATGGATTAAAGACCTAAATTTAAGACCAGATACTGGACTTCCCTGGTGGCTCAGTAGTAAAGAATCCGCCTGCCAACACAGGAGACTCAAGTTCGATCCCTGGTCTGGGAAGATCCCACGTACTGTGGAGCAACCAAGCCCATGTACCACAGCGACTGAGCCTGTGCTCCACATCGGGAGAAGCTACTGTAATGAGAAGTCCATGCTCTCCACAACTAGAAGCAATGAAGATTCAGCACAAAAATAACAAATAAAATTATTTTTAAAAAGACTAGATACTATAAAAATCTGTGAAAGAAGACATAGAGCACTCTTTGACATATAATCACAGTGATTTTTTCTGGATCTGTTGCCTAAAGTGATGGAAATTAAAAGCAAAAATAAACAAATGGGACCTAACTAAACTTAAAAGCTTTTGCACAGCAAAGTACAGTATAAACAAAATGAAAGGAAAACCTACAGAATGGGAGAAAATATTTGCAAATGATGTGAATGACAAGGAATTAATTTCCAAAATATACAGACAACTCATATAGCTCAGTATCAAAATAACCCAATCCAAAAATGGGCAGAAAACCTAAATAGTTCTCCAAAGAAGACATGTAGATGGGCCAATAGGCACATGAAAAAATGTTCAGCATCACTAACTAGTCAAGAAATACAGATCAAAACTACAGTTAAGCATCACTTCACACCAGTCAGAATGACCAACATCAAAAAGTCTACAAATAATAAATGCTGGAAAGGGTGTGAAATGCTGGAAAAAGGGAACCCTTCTGCACTGCTGGTAGGAATGTAAATTGGTGCAGCCACTACGGAAGACAGTCTGGAAGTTCCTTAAAAAACTAAAAACAGAGTTGTCATATGATCATATTCCACTCCTGAGCATGTACCTGGAGAAGACAAGAACTCTTAATTTGAAAGACACAGGCACCCTAGTGTTCACTGCAGCACTGTTTACTGTAGCTGAGAAATGGAAGCAACCTAAATATCCATCAACAGATAAATGGATAAAGATTTGGTGTGTGTATATATGTGTGTGTGGTATACACAATGGAATACTACTTAGCCATAAAAAGAATGAAACGCCATCTCCAGCAACATGAATGGACCTAGAGATTATACTGAGACAGAAAAAGACAAATATCATATGATAACACTTCTCTATGGAATCTAAAAAAATGATACAAATGAATTTATTTAAAAAACAGAGACTCACACACTTCAAAAACAAATTTATGGTTTCCAAAAAGGAAAGGTCGGGAGAGGGGTAAATTAGGAGTTTGGGATTAATGTGTACACAANCCCTGGTCTGGGAAGATCCCACGTACTGTGGAGCAACCAAGCCCATGTACCACAACGACTGAGCCTGTGCTCCACATCGGGAGAAGCTACTGTAATGAGAAGTCCATGCTCTCCACAACTAGAAGCAATGAAGATTCAGCACAAAAATAACAAATAAAATTATTTTTAAAAAGACTAGATACTATAAAAATCTGTGAAAGAAGACATAGAGCACTCTTTGACATATAATCACAGTGATTTTTTCTGGATCTGTTGCCTAAAGTGATGGAAATTAAAAGCAAAAATAAACAAATGGGACCTAACTAAACTTAAAAGCTTTTGCACAGCAAAGTACAGTATAAACAAAATGAAAGGAAAACCTACAGAATGGGAGAAAATATTTGCAAATGATGTGAATGACAAGGAATTAATTTCCAAAATATACAGACAACTCATATAGCTCAGTATCAAAATAACCCAATCCAAAAATGGGCAGAAAACCTAAATAGTTCTCCAAAGAAGACATGTAGATGGGCCAATAGGCACATGAAAAAATGTTCAGCATCACTAACTAGTCAAGAAATACAGATCAAAACTACAGTTAAGCATCACTTCACACCAGTCAGAATGACCATCATCAAAAAGTCTACAAATAATAAATGCTGGAAAGGGTGTGAAATGCTGGAAAAAGGGAACCCTTCTGCACTGCTGGTAGGAATGTAAATTGGTGCAGCCACTACAGAAGACAGTCTGGAAGTTCCTTAAAAAACTAAAAACAGAGTTGTCATATGATCATATTCCACTCCTGAGCATGTACCTGGAGAAGACAAGAACTCTTAATTTGAAAGACACAGGCACCCTAGTGTTCACTGCAGCACTGTTTACTGTAGCTGAGAAATGGAAGCAACCTAAATATCCATCAACAGATAAATGGATAAAGATTTGGTGTGTGTATATATGTGTGTGTGGTATACACAATGGAATACTACTTAGCCATAAAAAGAATGAAACGCCATCTCCAGCAACATGAATGGACCTAGAGATTATATTGAGACAGAAAAAGACAAATATCATATGATAACACTTCTCTATGGAATCTAAAAAATGATACAAATGAATTTATTTAAAAAACAGAGACTCACACACTTCAAAAACAAATTTATGGTTTCCAAAAAGGAAAGGTCGGGAGAGGGGTAAATTAGGAGTTTGGGATTAATGTGTACACAAAATATATACAAATAAAGTAAAAACAATGACTTATTTCATACCACAGGGAACTATGTTCAACATCTCATAATAACCTGTAATGGAAAAGAATCTGAAAAAAGAACACATATATATAACTAAACCACTTTGCTCTAAACCTGAAACTAGTACATTGTAAATCAACTTAAATTAAAAAAATAATGTACTTTAAAAAATAATTTATGTGAACTTAAAAAAAAAAACGATAAATTGAGAATAATGCCCATACTTCACAAGGGTTCAAAAGATTAAGATGTAACTAGGAGAAGGCAATGGCACCCCACTCCAGTACTCTTGCCTGGAAAATCCCATAGATGGAGGAGCTTGGTAGGCTGGAGTCCATGGGGTCGTTAAGTTGGACACGACTGAGCGACTTCACTTTCATTTTCACTTTCATGCATTGGAGAAGGAAATGGCAACCCACTCCAGTGTTCTTGCCTGGAGAATCCCAGGGATGGGGGAGCCTGGTGGACTGCCGTCTATGGGGTCGCACAGAGTCGGACACGACTGAAGAGACTTAGCAGTAGCAGCAGCAGAGTATCTAATATAAAGTTAAGTGAATGTTTCTTACTCTCCATCCATCAAGCCTGGTCATCATCCTCTTGCCAGGTATCAGTACCAAAATGACCTCTGCCCAGGGTCCCCTATATTGTCCAGGAGGTAGTGTAATACAAGAGGAAAAAAACGCTAGGTTTAAATTCTGACACCACTTCTTCTGAGCTGTATGAATTTGGACCTAATGCCTGCCTGTTAAATGACAACATCACCTACCTCATAGGGTTGTCATGAGGATTAAATAGTTGTGTGTAAAGTGAATTAGCTGCTCAACTTTGATGACTATTATGACTTAAATCTGGTGAACAAAATTGGCTGTGTCCCTGAAAAACACACATTTGACCATGCTGCCCCCCTGTGGACAGAGTGCAAACAGCCCAGCAGAGAGACCTTGGTAGGCCCCTCCCTCCCCCAGAAGGGCTTGGTGGAAGCACACAGAACACAGGGCCTTTTCTTCTCTGCCAGGGAGCTCATGCTTTACTCAGATATAGTGAACATCCAAACCAGAATTTCTCAGAATAATGTGCTTGTTGGAATGTAGATCAGTACTGACTCAGTAGGTCCGGGGTTAAGGACAAAATCTTGAACAAGCTTCCAGATGATACTCAATGCTGCTGACCACAGGCCACTCTGAGTAAAGAAGGTCTTAACTATAATATGGGAGTGACATGATAGGAACTATTTATTAGGTGCTTATCCTACGTCAGTTACTGAAAGAGTTAACCTATATTAACTTGTGTAGTCCTCAAGACCCTATGGGGTAAATACTGTTGACCTCTATTTTTCAGATGAGGAAACCAAAGCACGAAGAGAGAAAAGTACTTAGCTATCTGATACACCCAGCAAGGGATGGGCTCAGGTTCTAATTTAGGCAGCCTAGCTCCAACACCTGCTAAGAAGACTCCAGCAATGTGGAGAGCAGCCAGGGGAGGGGCTGTGGCAAGGAGAGGAGGAGACATAGAAGAGAATGGACGGCAGTTGTGAATATGAGAGGAAGCCATCAAGGACACTGGCTGCCTTGTTTAGACCAGTGGAGAGATGGTGGAACCTATCACTACTGAGCTAGGAATATGGGAGAACAAGTTTTAGGGGGAAGGTAAGTTCAGCTTTAGGAATGGTCAGTGTGAGTGGATTTTGGTCATCTGGACAAGTAGNGAGGACAGAGCAAAGGTGCGCAGGCCAGCAACCGCACCGCGGGCAGCCCCGCCTGGCTGGGCGGCTGCTGGGACCCAGGGCAGTTGTCACGGCTCAGCCTCTCAGCTCTTGCGTCAGCTGCCCTAGATTATTGTGTGCCGTAGTCACCCTACGTAAATATAGTCCTTGTTCTGGGCTCTATTTATACTCTGAAGCTCTTTCCCAGCCACCCGGGCCTGGGAACAGCTCACCGGCCTCAGTGAGGAGGGGGTCCTGGGCTCCCTCCCACCGGTGGGTTTGGGACCCTCATGCACAGGGGCCTTCGCTCAGGGGCTGCTCCTCCGGGACGCATGTGTCCCAGCGTCAGGGCAGAGCCCGGCTGCCCCGAGAGCAGGAGTGTCTGTGCACAGAGCGTGAGCACGCGTGCGTGCATGCACGCCCTGGGGGCCGTGTGCCTCTGTTGGAAGCTGCTGTGTCTCAGGTGGTTTGGTGAACGGCTCCCGCTCAGGCGACGTGTCCCCTGGCCCCCATGTTCCAGGTGTTAGGAGATACTGTGATGGACACTTGCTTTAAACAGAGAGAGAAGCCCTTGTGGTGCTCACTGGCACCGTGCTCTGGGCACTGTTCCCTTGCTTGTGTGGGTGAAAATATTGTAAGTGATTTTTATGATAGTTTAAATAACCAAAAGAAATGCCTGAAAATGTATTTTGGCGCAGGGGTGGGACAATAATTAGAAAATCTGTTTAAATCTTCTCGCTTCTGACTGAGTGCTCAGGTAAAACGTCCTGCCTGCCCCTGCCTTTCTGTGGTGCCTTCCCGTGTCTGGTCCGAGCTGTGTCCAGTTGGGGAGGAGAATAAATAAAATTCTGCTTAACTCACTTCTAGTTTCCACGCCGACAAGTGTCCTCACAAGAAGGAAATAAGCTGAACCACCTGAAAGCCCGTAGCTGTTCTTAGCTCCATCAGGACGCTGAGGTCACAGGACAAAATGGTGCCCCCACGCTGGGGAGAGGCCTGAACACAGAGCTGACCAGGATGGACCCCTCCACGGGCCAGCCTCACACGTGCAAAGGGTGACTGGCTGGGTGCTGGAGGCCGAGTGAGAGGTGGGAACTCTTAGGTCCAGCATTTGGGGCCCAGATGCCCGTGAGGGCCCTACTGTGCTCAGGATGGAAGAGGAGGGGCTGGCCTCATGCCTCTAGGGGGGATCCGGGGACAGAGGGGGAGAGCCACCCGTTTCCAAGGTGCCCAGAGCCCTCAGGCCCCTTCCCTCCAGGGAAGCTGACTGATGGGGGGCAAGGAAGCGCCCGCCTCAGCCCCGAGAGCCCTCGGTCTCCTGCAGCTGGAGAGGAAAGCGAGGGCTGCTGGTGAAGGGCACAGCAAGGGACACACGGAGTGGGCGCCAAGCCTCGGACTGCACCGGCTCTTCCTGCACCACGCCAGCGGGCCCTGAGTGATGCCACGGGGCCGTAGCTGGAGAGACCGCGAGGCTCAGACCCTGCTTACAGAGGAGTCGCCAGGGAAACCCAAGGCAACGTCCTGGACGCCGGGGCGGCCGCGGCCTCGGATGCCGGCAGCTGCGCCAGACAAGAAGCGCAGCCTGACCGCAAGGCAGGCCCACCGGGCCTCACGCTGAAGGCCCACGCACCTTAGTCCCTTCTGTCCAACACGTCATGTCCACATTTCAGCTGCAGGGTATGCTGGCGTGTGAGAAGCACAGGCTGAGGAGGGAAAGCGAGCGTCAGAGCCACTCTCAGGCCTGAGGGCGGCTCAGGGCCCAGACTCGAGGCTGAAAGAGCTGCGACCGGCACATGAGGCCTGTAGTGGACAGAGTGGGCCCCACACGGGCACAGGTGAGCAACGCAAGGAGGCAGGTGGGCATCTAAGGAGCAGCCGAAGGAGACCCAGTGATCAGGCCCAGCGACAGAGTGAGGCGCACCTCTGACGGGCTCATGGGCAGACCCTCAGGGCCAAGGCAGGAACTGGCAAGCCTGAAGACATGCCAGCAGAAAGTTCTGCAGCTGAAAAGGCCAAGAAGGAAGAAAGGAGAAACGAGCCGAGTGTCTAAGGCTGTGGGTCAGTCACAGAAGGCACGGCGCACATGTCATGGGAATACCAGGTTGAGAAGGAAGAGAGAGAAGATTAGAAGAAATATTTGAAGTAAGAATGGCTGAGAAGTTCCCACAGTTAATGACAGACACCAAACCACAGGTCCAGGAAGGCGAGAGAACACCAAGCAAAATAAACACCGAAATGTCTGTGGCTGCGTGTGTCATATTCAAAATGCAGAAAATAAAAGACAAAGAAAAATCTTGAAAGATGTCAGAGAGTAAAAAGCACCTTATCTATTGAGGAACAAGGGCAAGAATTATGTCAGATTTCTCCTCAGAAACCATGCATACGATGACTGAAGTGAAATATTTAAAGAGTTGGAAAAAAAAAAAAAAGCCTAGAATTCTGTATGTAGTGAAATTATCATTCAAAAGCAAATGAGAAATAAAGACCTTTTTCAAATAAATAGAAATTAGTGGAATTTGTCACCAGTAGGCATACCTTGCAAAAAATGGAATTAAACCAACTTCTTCATAAAGAAGAAAAGTGATATAAGATGTGCTTATGGGTATTGACAGAGTAGCTCTAAAGATTATGCAGAAAGGCTAAACCCTCAGAAACGCCACCACAGCACTGAAGAAGAGCTAAGTCAGAGAGCGGGCGCTGCTCCAGCGGCCTCAGCGTGATGCCGGCCCACGGGCACAGACCTGCACGCGTGAGACCCGCACGCACGCGGCCAGCTCGCCTCTGACGGGCTGAGGCGTCCCCGTGGAGAAAGGACGGTCTTCTCGGCAGACGGACGGCCACAGAGCAAGACAGCGGGTCTCACAGCCCTTCCGCTCGCCGCAGAAGGCAGCCCGAGACGCGCCGCAGACCTCGATGCAAAAGGCAAAACCAGGGGACTTCCGGGCGACAATACAGGAGAAAATGCAGACGATAAACCCATCTCTGATGATAATAGAAAAACTGATGTCCAAAATATACAAAGAACTCTCAAAATTCAACAATAAGGAGATGAATAACCCAATTTAAAAATAAGCAAAATGTGCAAGCAGACACCTTACCAAAGGAGATAGACAGATAGCAAATAAGCACGTGAAAAGATGCCCAGCATCCGACGCCATTAGGACATGAGATCAAAACCAGCGAGCCGCGCCTCCGCACACCTGTGAGAGCACTGAGCCTCCAGCCTGCTGACGAGGGTGGAGCGGCAGGGCCCTCAGTCCCTGCTGGAGGGAAAGCAGAGTGCTGCGGCCACGCTGGGGGAGGCGTGCACTGCGTTAAAGGCAGTCGCCCCTCTGAGTTGGAACTTACGTCCCCATAAATGCTGCACATCATTGTTCATAGCAGATCCCCACAGACGGAAGCAGGACGTCCTCCAGCAGGTGGATGGATGGATCACGGCCCATCCAGACAGCAGAGTGTCAACCAGCACCGGAAGGAAACCCTTGGGGAGGAAACGGC
>SJYW01051052.1:24254-49747 GCA_006410735.1 Raphicerus campestris | reverse complement strand
GGGTGGCAGGAGGGGGCAGGGGCGGCGGGGGCTCCAGTGCGTCCAGGGGCGCAGCCCTGACGCCTGGGACAGCCGAGGGGACGCTGTGGATGTCAGGATGCTAGCAGTGGCCCTAAGCCAGAGAGGCCCTCTCAAAGCCCGAACCTCATCTGTTTTTGCCAAAGTTCAAAACCAGGGTGGGCCCGCCTGATCCTCGGTCAGCTGCTGCGGGCTGATGGGCAGTGCGTTGCGTGTGTAAGAACACGGGGTTGGGGACGGGCGGGTGCCTTCGAATCCCGCCAAACTGTCTGCCAGACGTGGGGCCGCAGAGCCAACGCTGACCCGTCCTGTCGACTTGCGGGGTGAGGGGTGCTGAGGGAGCCGCCCTGTGCGGCCCCAGATGCCCAAGGTGGGGAGAGAAGAGCCCTCGAGGGACGGGGCAGACCCGGGCCCGCTGAGGCGCCTGCTCCTCCCGGCCACCACACATGCAGCCTTCGCATCTGCGGTCTCCAGGGACCCTCGGGACCATCTCTGAGTTCTCTCTCCACGACTGATCACGGGGACCAGACACTGGGAAACGCCTCTCGGTTCAGTTCCGTCGCTCAGTCGTGTCTGACTGTGTGACCCCAGGGACTGCAGCACGCCAGGCCTCCCTGTCTGTCACCAGCTCCGGGAACTTACTCAGAATCATGTCCATTATGTCGGTGATGTCATCCAACCATCTCACCCTCTGTCGTCCCCCTCTCCTCCTGCCCTCAATCTCTCCCAGCATCAGGGTCTTTTCCAGTCAGTCAGTTCTTCGCACCAGGTGGCCAAAGTATTGGAGTTTCAACTTCAGCATCAGTCCTTCCAATGAATATTCAGCACTGATTTCCTTTAGGATGGACTGGTTGGATCTCCTTGCAGTCCAAGGGACTCTCAAGAGTCTTCTCCAACATCACAGTTCAAAAGTACCAATTGTTTGGCGCTCAGCTTTCTTCACAGTCCAACTCTCACATCCAGACATGACCACTGTAAAAACCATAGCTTTGACTAGACGGATCTTTGTTGGCAAAGTAATGTCTCTGCTTTCTAATATGCTGCTTAGATTGGTCATAGCTTTTCTTCTAAGGAGCAAGTGTCTTTTAATTTCACGGCTGCGGTCACCATCTGCAATGATTTTGTAGCCCCAAAAATAAAGTCTCTCAATGTTTCCCCATCTATTTGACATGAAGTGATGGGACTGGATGTCATGATCTTAGTTTTCTGAATGTTGAGTTTTAAACCAGCTTTTTCACTCTCCCCTTTCACTTTCATCAAGAGGCTGTTTAACTCTTCACTTTCTGCCATAAGCGTGATGTCGTCAGCATATCTGAGGTTATTGATGCTTTTCCCGGCAATCTTGATCCCAGCTTGTGCTTCATGCAGCCCAGCATTTCTCATGATGTAGTCTGCATATAAGTTAAATAAGCAGGGTGACAGTATACAGACTTGGCGTACTCCTTTCCCAATTTGGAACATAACCTTAAAGGCTTAACAAGTGGCAGAGACTGTTGGGCCGGAAACTGGGAAGGTGGGTTTGGTTCTCGGGAGTGGCCTCCCTGCAGCTCGATTCTAACAGAACTCTAGGTCTCTTCTGTCTGTGCGTGTGCATGGGCGTGGACGCACAAACGCACACACAGCCAGGCCCCGTCGCTGCTCTGCGAGCACCTCCCATCACGGCACCCCCCTCAGCCTGCCCCCCATCTGCTGTTGCTGTCCGGCGTGACGTGGGCGCCGTGCCATCTTCATCACCTCGGGAAACAGCACAGTGGTGGGTTCAGAGGCCGGCTCCTCCCTGAGCCTGACTCTGGGGTGGTGGATAAGTCATGTCCACCCCTCCATCACCGCGTGGACAGCAGTCCCCGCCCCTCACTGTCTCCGGAGCCTGCTCAGACTCATGTCCATCACGTCGGCGATGCCATCCAGCCATCTTGACCTCCGTCGCCCACTCCTCCTGCCCTCAGCATCAGGGTCTTCTGATGGGCGCTGCACGGCGTCGTCAGATCCAGGGCGGAACACACCTCTGGGGAAGCAGCACAGCAGTGTGTGCCGGCGTGGGGCTATGCTTCTCCTGTCTGTAACCTGTGCTCAGAACCGGGGCGCGCTTCCCCCGTCACCAGAGCAGCAGAGTTGACGCCGCTTATCCCGGACTCCTTCCCCTGACTGAGCCCCGGACCCAGGACCACCTGCCAGGGTCCAGGGAGTCGGGGGGCCCTCGGCCCGATCCCTCCTGGTCGCCCTGGCTTCTCAGGAGAGCCGCTGGGCGTGAACTCGGCCTGGGGTTGTGGCTTCCTCTGAACGGGGCGTGGAGGGCTAGGCAGCCCGTAGGCGCCTCCTGGGGGTGGGCAGGGGGCAGGGGGCACCCCAGGCCCGGCGCCTCCGCAGGCCTGGGGAGCAGTGGATTCAGGTCGCTGGTGCAGTAGGCCCTCCGCCTGCTGGCCTGGGGCGGGCAGTAGGCGGCCCTCAGACCTTTGTCCGACTGTGCAAACCTCCTGGAGGCCCGCGTGGGTGGGGTGAGCCGCTGGCAGAGGCACTCATTGTCTCGAGCTTGGAGAAGCCTTCCAGCCAGGCCCTGCCAGCCGAAACCCCGCCCGGGAGGGCAGAGCTGGGGGCGGGGCTCCCGGCAGCCCGTCTCCGAGCAAGAGTTTTCACGTTGCAGAGCAAAGACGTGTGAGGTACGCACCCCGGGCCATGGGCTGACCCGCCGGTGACTTCGGCTTTTGGAACCGTGGAATGCAGAGCAAAGACTAAAATCACAGCTGAAGACAGGAAGCGCGCGGAGATGAGTATCTGCGGTTTCACTGAGCCGCGCTTACCTCCGGAGGCCCCTGCGTCCAGCATCTCTGTCCATGTAGCTTCCCTCGTTGTAAATGCCCTTGCAGTTATGAAGCCAGCCTGCAGAATGGTCCTTCTCATATGGATATGCGTTTTCTGTCCCATCCAGTCTGGACAAACCAGTTCCGTTTAGATATCCGATCTACTCATTCATGAAGAGAAACCGAGCGTCAGCTACCCGCCGTGATGCCTCAGGAGGGACAGACCCCGTTGCGGCGTGTGTTCCACTGGAAGGGGTCCTCCGACCCCCCGAGGGTCTCCCAAAGCGCCCGATCACGTGGGAGGAGCCCCGGAAGCCCTTGGTCTGTAAGAGCAAGAGGAGTGGCACACGTCTGCCCCTGGTCCCCGGTCAGGGCGGCTCTGAACACCCTCCCGCCCCCCACCCCGAAGCAGCTCCTCTTGGTGACACGAGAGAGGGCCTGTGATCCTCCCAGGCTCGGGTGGGTCTGCGGGACATTGTAGCGCTGGGGGCGCCCCTGAGGAGCCCTCCGGCTCTCGGGGCGAGGGTCCCAGCGGCCCCCTGACATTGCCGGACAGGCTGGGACAGCCCCGGCCACCAACCTCCTTTCTTCCAGAGGCTTCCTCACCTCCCTGGGGTCGTTGCAAACCCACCCCCGACACACATTCCATTTAGGCAGCAAAGCACACACCGCACACTGCTGCTGCTTATTTCAGTGGCAGAGGCCAGGTCTATAACAGAGCCATCTTCCTCTCCAACAAGCGTTGATCCGAAAGCTGGGAAGAGGCTCAGAGGCCGCAGACCCTGACGCGGCTTCAGGGACGGCTCATGTCCAGACGTGTCCCCTGGGGCCTGGACGTGTCCCCCGGACGTGTCCCCCGGGGCCTGGACGTGTCCCCCGGACATGTCCCCCAGGGCCTGGACGTGTCCCCGGAACGTCGAGCTGAGCGGGCGCTCCCTCCACGCTAGCCTCCTAGACTGCACGTCCAGTCAGTCCACTCCTTCTGAGAGAAGAAAAATATAATTCTTTTAATGGGGCTCACAAAGCTTCTGTGCTTCCGTGGGCCTCAGTGACCCCACCGACGTTGGGGTCAGCATGAGGACCCCGTGGCCTCTCTGGATCTGTCCTCCTGGGCCGATTCCTGGTGCTTGGGCCTTGGCAGAACTCAGCGGCATGTTGCTCAGGGCAGCACATGTTCCCACTTATTTGTGAGTTAGTAGCGCTTGTTTTACTGAAAATGCTCTATTTCAATGTTTGGGTTCCCGTTTCTTCCCCCCATGTCTCTGAAAATATTCACATTTTCTACCTGTTTTTTTTAGGATTTAAAATGCAAAGATGTTTGTAGACATCTTGATGGCATATTTTTCAAAGTACTCTGTCAGGGTTTATAAACCTCACACGCTTATCTGCTCACCTGTGTGCTGCTTTAGTATTTTAGCAAAAAGCAGCAGCATCCTCCTTATTTGGAAGCTGAGCCACCAAGTAACTAAACGCTATTTTCATTCCAAGTTAAAAAAAAGAGTAAACACATATTCCCAAGGTTGGTGTTCTCTTTTGAAATAACATTACACGGAAGCGTATTCATAAATACAGTCACAGCATAACCATACCCTCGCATCTTACAGGAACCTAAGTCTTGTCCGTTTGTGATGTTGGGGACAGGTGACAGGTGGCAGCCTCTCTTGTTCATCCTGGCCACGTGTGGGCCTGGCTCCCTGGAGCTTCGGCCTCGAGCAGAGATGCGGACCCGGGGTACGTTTACTTAGGGTCTGCACACAGTCAGGGGAGCCTACCCAGGGTGATGTGTGTCCCGTCCTTTTGAAATGTCCAAGCCACTGATGAGTGGGACACATTTTTTTTTTGAATGGCCACCTTTAAGCACCCAAGGGTCTCCCCAGGTGGCGCAGAGGTAAAGAGCCCTCTTGCCAAGGCCGGAGACGCCAGAGACAGAGGGTCAATCCCGGGTCAGGAAGATCCCCTGGAGGAGGGCATGGCAACCCACCCCAGTGTTCTTGCCTGGAGTGTGCCCGTGGGCAGAGGAGCCTGAGGGGCTGCAGTCCACGGGGTCACAGAGAGCTGGACCTGGAGGAGAGCGACAGAAGGGTGTCACCGGGGAACGCAGGGACGCGCCGCCCAGCTCGCCCACCCTGTGCTGCCGCCACAGCCCCTGGGTTTCAGAAGGGACTGTCACTGTCCGTGTTTCATCTTTAAAGGCTTTTAATTCTTTCAGCATGTTCATATGGTTTTATAAAGCCCCAGATACCGGGCAAATCCCCTTGGTGTTGTAGGACAAGATTGCTGTTAAAAACGTTTAGGCTGTCAGCCACTCCTCAGCGCTGTCGTGGTGAGGGGCCCTGGGAGCGCTGTTTACGCTGACGCAGGGTTGATGGGGCCGGGGAAATGCGGTCGGGTCAGAGGTGCAGCTGCTCAGCCGCGCTCATCAAGCTCTCGAGTTTCACCGCGGTTTACGAGGAGAGTCTGCAGCGATGGCATCTGGCTGCCCAGCCTGACTGCACTCGCCTCTGTGATTGAGCGGGATTTAATGGTGGGCGGAGAGGCCCAGGGCAACCCTTGGTCCTGAACGGTGGTCCAGGCAGATCAGGAGGGGCGGCCGCCTGCAGGCAGTGGACGGAGCAGCCCTGCTTCCTCCTGCTCTGCCCACCACATGGCGGCCCCCAGAGCAGCCTCCGGGTGGGCTGAGGGCAGCCCTGCGTGGGCACGGCGCACGGCGTGGTGCTTGTCCAGCTGTGCCCTGACCTGCTGGGGCCCTGCCGTGGGGGTGCCCCCAGGATGACCGTGGCCCAGCCAGGGCACCCCTGACCAGGGCCCAAGGTCCATGCTGTCGAGGAGAGAAGAGGTTTGTTCTCCACTCTGCCGTCCTCCAGGGCCAGGTTCCAGGGATGCTTGACCCCAGGAGCAGGGGGCGTTGTGAGCTGATTCCCCGCCACTCCCCCAGTGGGGGTCCAGCCCAGAGGAGGCCCCAGCCCCAGGGTCCGGCGTCCTGAGACTGCTCGGCAGCTGCTCCTGCGATCACAGTGGCACGACGCGGAAAGCTGTCCGCATGTCATCTCCGCTGCCAGGGCCTCTCGAGGGCTCGTCATTCAGCCGCGCGTCGCTGCCTGTCCCTGCCCCTCCCCCCTCCTCCAGGAACTTCTGCTCAACCGGCGGGGCTCCCACATGCAGGCCCACTGTGGCAGAGGGTTCCTCGCGCGTCAGGCTGACCAGCTAGAGGAGGAGCGGGCACGGACAGTCAGCTGTCGCCCTGCTTCTTGATTCCCGGCCCCCCAGCCAGGCGGGAAGGCCCCGGAGAGGTGAGCCAGCGGACGGCGCCCAGCACCCTGAGCGATCAGGGTCAGGCGCCCGGAGTTCACGTCCCCGCCTGCTCCTGGCACGGCGTGTGGCCTCGGGCAGTCCGCTCAGCCGGCCTGTTTCCTCCTGTGTCCAGTGGAGGTGGCCTTAGCCACGCCGCAGGGCGTCGTGAGGCTCAGTAATGACCACACGTGCGGCGCCCTGAGGACGCGGAGCTGGCTGCGTGTTCAGATGCCTGACGCCCATCCCCGAGGACTGCTGGGCGCTCCCGGGCGCTGGCCGGTCGGTCACTGCTGACCCCCGGCTCTCACAGCCCCGGCCTGCGGTGAGGTCCACTGCGGCGGGCTCGCGGCTGGCCGAGGGTCCCGGTGCTGCGTGTGAGCGCACGCCCGTGTGTCCTTTGTACCGTGTCTGTTGCACAAGGACTTCCCGGCGGGTCTGGGCTTTCACCTTGCTGTCCTGTTCTGTGACGTCGTGCCGCCTGCCTCTCACAGGCCAGGGTGGACGCGGGGAGCAGGCAGCTGCGGATCAGACAGGCAGAGTCCAGCCTCTGCCCAGCTTCCCTCCCAGCCTCTCAGCACAGACACACTGTCGTCCCCTGTGTCCCCTGCTTGTCTGGAGAAGCACCCGCAGCGTCCATGGGGTGTCCAGGGTCCCACCGGCCCTGCCTCTTCTGAGTGGTGGGCACTGTGAGCCTCCGGATCCACGAGCCCTGCTCCTTCCGGTTCCATGTGAAGACCTTCAGACTGCCCCCAGGCCCTGGAGTCAGCGACAGGCGGGCTGGGGCTCGGCCATGGGCCTCACCGCCGGGACGCTGAGCGGAGCCGCCACTCGTGAGGCGGGAAGCGTGGGTGTGCATCGCAGACACGCGAGCTTGAGGTGCTAATTAAGACCTGCATCAGGAACACGACAGGGCGGGGCGGGGACCGCACCACCTGCCCACTGGGGCCTGGCCGGGAGCTGGACGGCACCTCGGCTTCAGGGGATGCCCACTGGCAGAGCCGTGCTCACCCGCGGCACCCCGTGCCTGTGGCCCCCAGGAGACTCAGCACAGCGTGCAGGCTGCACGGGCCACTCCCTCCCCGGGTCCCCGGGCAGACACAGACGCGCAACCCTGACTGTGCCCACGGGCCCCCGGGCCCTGATACACGCGGGCAGACAGAACACCCTCGGGCCTCACGAGCGGACCCCGCCACACCCTTCACTCTGGCTTTGCGTTTGATGTTACGGGCTTTCAACCTTAAAAGAGAGCTGATATAAATATTTTACTTAAATAGGGAACTCCTTCACTTAAGAGGGTGCACACACATCTGTCAGTTGAACATGAAATAGCGCAGTGAGCAGCCTCAGAACCGGGAAAAGAGGACCAGGCTGTGTGTGCCGGCCCTGCTCCTTGTTCAGCTCAGTGGCCAGGCTCGCGGTGCCCCCAGCCCTGTGCTGGACTCCGGGGACACAGGCTTGAGGCTCAGGCGCCACTGGGGCCCTGGCTCAGGTGTGCCAGCTTCCGAAGGACAAAGGCAGCTCAGTGGTTCTGGATGGAAGTAGCTGCTCGTTTCTGAACTGGGCACCGATGGGGTCCTTATGGTTAAGCTGACTTTGTCGTATTAGCCTTTTGCGAGTGTGGGGTCCTGTGGCCTGAGCTGCCTTCCCAGCCACCACCTCTGTGCTTCCAGAACCCCTTCCTCGCCCAGGACTGACACCCGGTCCCTACTGGGCGGCCACCCGCCACTGCCCCGCCCCGCCCCTGAAGCCCGCGCTCCTGGCTCCTGTCCCCGTGAATGTGACTCCTCGAGGGACCGCACGTGCATGGAGTCGGGTGGTATTTGATCTTCTGTATCTGGTTCATTCCTCTGAGCACGTGTCCCCAGAGTCCGCCCACGTTGTGTCCTGGGTCAGGATTCCCGCCCTCTCTAAGACTCAGTGATGTTCCGCGCTGTGTGTGGACCGACATTTGGGTTGCTTCCACCTTCTGCCTATTCTGAGTGAGCTTCTGCGAACACGGGTGCGCAAATGTCTGTTCAAGACGCTGCTTCCNCCTGGAGGAGGGCATGGCAACCCACCCCAGTGTTCTTGCCTGGAGTGTGCCCGTGGGCAGAGGAGCCTGAGGGGCTGCAGTCCACGGGGTCACAGAGAGCTGGACCTGGAGGAGAGCGACAGAAGGGTGTCACCGGGGAACGCAGGGACGCGCCGCCCAGCTCGCCCACCCTGTGCTGCCGCCACAGCCCCTGGGTTTCAGAAGGGACTGTCACTGTCCGTGTTTCATCTTTAAAGGCTTTTAATTCTTTCAGCATGTTCATATGGTTTTATAAAGCCCCAGATACCGGGCAAATCCCCTTGGTGTTGTAGGACAAGATTGCTGTTAAAAACGTTTAGGCTGTCAGCCACTCCTCAGCGCTGTCGTGGTGAGGGGCCCTGGGAGCGCTGTTTACGCTGACGCAGGGTTGATGGGGCCGGGGAAATGCGGTCGGGTCAGAGGTGCAGCTGCTCAGCCGCGCTCATCAAGCTCTCGAGTTTCACCGCGGTTTACGAGGAGAGTCTGCAGCGATGGCATCTGGCTGCCCAGCCTGACTGCACTCGCCTCTGTGATTGAGCGGGATTTAATGGTGGGCGGAGAGGCCCAGGGCAACCCTTGGTCCTGAACGGTGGTCCAGGCAGATCAGGAGGGGCGGCCGCCTGCAGGCAGTGGACGGAGCAGCCCTGCTTCCTCCTGCTCTGCCCACCACATGGCGGCCCCCAGAGCAGCCTCCGGGTGGGCTGAGGGCAGCCCTGCGTGGGCACGGCGCACGGCGTGGTGCTTGTCCAGCTGTGCCCTGACCTGCTGGGGCCCTGCCGTGGGGGTGCCCCCAGGATGACCGTGGCCCAGCCAGGGCACCCCTGACCAGGGCCCAAGGTCCATGCTGTCGAGGAGAGAAGAGGTTTGTTCTCCACTCTGCCGTCCTCCAGGGCCAGGTTCCAGGGATGCTTGACCCCAGGAGCAGGGGGCGTTGTGAGCTGATTCCCCGCCACTCCCCCAGTGGGGGTCCAGCCCAGAGGAGGCCCCAGCCCCAGGGTCCGGCGTCCTGAGACTGCTCGGCAGCTGCTCCTGCGATCACAGTGGCACGACGCGGAAAGCTGTCCGCATGTCATCTCCGCTGCCAGGGCCTCTCGAGGGCTCGTCATTCAGCCGCGCGTCCTGCCTGTCCCTGCCCCTCCCCCCTCCTCCAGGAACTTCTGCTCAATCGGCGGGGCTCCCACATGCAGGCCCACTGTGGCAGAGGGTTCCTCGCACGTCAGGCTGACCAGCTAGAGGAGGAGCGGGCACGGACAGTCAGCTGTCGCCCTGCTTCTTGATTCCCGGCCCCCCAGCCAGGCGGGAAGGCCCCGGAGAGGTGAGCCAGCGGACGGCGCCCAGCACCCTGAGCGATCAGGGTCAGGCGCCCGGAGTTCACGTCCCCGCCTGCTCCTGGCACGGCGTGTGGCCTCGGGCAGTCCGCTCAGCCGGCCTGTTTCCTCCTGTGTCCAGTGGAGGTGGCCTTAGCCACGCCGCAGGGCGTCGTGAGGCTCAGTAATGACCACACGTGCGGCGCCCTGAGGACGCGGAGCTGGCTGCGTGTTCAGATGCCTGACGCCCATCCCCGAGGACTGCTGGGCGCTCCCGGGCGCTGGCCGGTCGGTCACTGCTGACCCCCGGCTCTCACAGCCCCGGCCTGCGGTGAGGTCCACTGCGGCGGGCTCGCGGCTGGCCGAGGGTCCCGGTGCTGCGTGTGAGCGCACGCCCGTGTGTCCTTTGTACCGTGTCTGTTGCACAAGGACTTCCCGGCGGGTCTGGGCTTTCACCTTGCTGTCCTGTTCTGTGACGTCGTGCCGCCTGCCTCTCACAGGCCAGGGTGGACGCGGGGAGCAGGCAGCTGCGGATCAGACAGGCAGAGTCCAGCCTCTGCCCAGCTTCCCTCCCAGCCTCTCAGCACAGACACACTGTCGTCCCCTGTGTCCCCTGCTTGTCTGGAGAAGCACCCGCAGCGTCCATGGGGTGTCCAGGGTCCCACCGGCCCTGCCTCTTCTGAGTGGTGGGCACTGTGAGCCTCCGGATCCACGAGCCCTGCTCCTTCCGGTTCCATGTGAAGACCTTCAGACTGCCCCCAGGCCCTGGAGTCAGCGACAGGCGGGCTGGGGCTCGGCCATGGGCCTCACCGCCGGGACGCTGAGCGGAGCCGCCACTCGTGAGGCGGGAAGCGTGGGTGTGCATCGCAGACACGCGAGCTTGAGGTGCTAATTAAGACCTGCATCAGGAACACGACAGGGCGGGGCGGGGACCGCACCACCTGCCCACTGGGGCCTGGCCGGGAGCTGGACGGCACCTCGGCTTCAGGGGATGCCCACTGGCAGAGCCGTGCTCACCCGCGGCACCCCGTGCCTGTGGCCCCCAGGAGACTCAGCACAGCGTGCAGGCTGCACGGGCCACTCCCTCCCCGGGTCCCCGGGCGGACACAGACGCGCAACCCTGACTGTGCCCACGGGCCCCCGGGCCCTGATACACGCGGGCAGACAGAACACCCTCGGGCCTCACGAGCGGACCCCGCCACACCCTTCACTCTGGCTTTGCGTTTGATGTTACGGGCTTTCAACGTTAAAAGAGAGCTGATATAAATATTTTACTTAAATAGGGAACTCCTTCACTTAAGAGGGTGCACACACATCTGTCAGTTGAACATGAAATAGCGCAGTGAGCAGCCTCAGAACCGGGAAAAGAGGACCAGGCTGTGTGTGCCGGCCCTGCTCCTTGTTCAGCTCAGTGGCCAGGCTCGCGGTGCCCCCAGCCCTGTGCTGGACTCCGGGGACACAGGCTTGAGGCTCAGGCGCCACTGGGGCCCTGGCTCAGGTGTGCCAGCTTCCGAAGGACAAAGGCAGCTCAGTGGTTCTGGATGGAAGTGGCTGCTCGTTTCTGAACTGGGCACCGATGGGGTCCTTATGGTTAAGCTGACTTTGTCGTATTAGCCTTTTGCGAGTGTGGGGTCCTGTGGCCTGAGCTGCCTTCCCAGCCACCACCTCTGTGCTTCCAGAACCCCTTCCTCGCCCAGGACTGACACCCGGTCCCTACTGGGCGGCCACCCGCCACTGCCCCGCCCCGCCCCTGAAGCCCGCGCTCCTGGCTCCTGTCCCCGTGAATGTGACTCCTCGAGGGACCGCACGTGCATGGAGTCGGGTGGTATTTGACCTTCTGTATCTGGTTCATTCCTCTGAGCACGTGTCCCCAGAGTCCGCCCACGTTGTGTCCTGGGTCAGGATTCCCGCCCTCTCTAAGACTCAGTGATGTTCCGCGCTGTGTGTGGACCGACATTTGGGTTGCTTCCACCTTCTGCCTATTCTGAGTGAGCTTCTGCGAACACGGGTGCGCAAATGTCTGTTCAAGACGCTGCTTCCAGTTCTTTTGGATGGGCACCCAGAGGTGGAAGTAGACTCGCTGGGTCATGATTAGAGTCTGTTATTTTCTAAGGCGTCCTCCTCCGTTCTCCACAGCGCCTGCACCGTCTCACACTCCCGCCAGCAGGGAGCCGGGGTCCGGTCTCCACACACACTCGCCGGCCCTTGTCATTCTGCGGCTGTGTTTGTTTTCAACGTGACTGTCTGGATGGGAGTGAAGTAGTGTCCCGAGTGGTTTTGGCTTGTGTTTCCATGCCTTCGTGATGCTGAGCGTCTTTTCATTTGCTCATTGCCCGTCTGTGTGTCGTCTTTGAAGAAACGTCCGTGCAAGCCCTCTGCCTGCGTTTCAGTCGGGGAGTTTGCTCCGCTGCTGCTGCGTGTGGGGCTCTGAGTTCATTCCGGGCATGAGCCCTTTCCCAGAGGCACCGTTTGCAAATGTCTTCTCCATTGCAGGAGCTTGAGTCTTCACCCTGTGCATTGTGTCCTGTGAGATCCGCAAGGTTTACATTTGGACGTCGTCCAGTTTATCTGGTCTTGCCCTTATTGCTCCTGCTTTTGGCGTCATATCCAAGGAGCTGTTGCCATATCCAGCGTCGCAAATCCTCCCGCTTATGGTTTCTCCCGGCCGCTGCGGCCACGTGTGTGGTGGGCTTTTTCTGAGGTCTGTGTCCTGTTGCATTGGTTTATTCATCCATCTTTATTCCAGAACCACACAGCGCAGACTGCCGTAGCCTCGGTAATAAGCTTTGAAATCAGGACGTGTGACCCTTCCAACTCTGTTCTTCTCTTTAAAGAGCTCTTTGTCTATTACCAGACCCTTGCGATTTCATATGAATCAGGACAGATTATTTCCGGGGAAACACGCTCCCTTGGGGTTCTAACAGGGCTGCATTTAGCTGTGCAGACGTCTTTGGTGGTACTTTCCCGTAAACACATTAAATCTTCCAATCCATGAACATGGGATGTCTTTCCATATGTTTGTAGCTTTTGCACTTGTTTCTGAAGTCCCGTTATAAACACAGCACCATCTTTGATCATAGAGCAAAGGAAAAATTCACCTTTTTTCCTAGAGTGGGCTAGAGCCAAGTTTGGATGATAAGCAAATTTTATGAATAAGTCAGAACTGAGATGGGAAGCGACACCAGCTGAGGGCGTCAGTCAAGGTGATACTTCGAGGGTTAGAGGCGGGAACCAAGTCTGAGCNTTGGATGGGCACCCAGAGGTGGAAGTAGACTCGCTGGGTCATGATTAGAGTCTGTTATTTTCTAAGGCGTCCTCCTCCGTTCTCCACAGCGCCTGCACCGTCTCACACTCCCGCCAGCAGGGAGCCGGGGTCCGGTCTCCACACACACTCGCCGGCCCTTGTCATTCTGCGGCTGTGTTTGTTTTCAACGTGACTGTCTGGATGGGAGTGAAGTAGTGTCCCGAGTGGTTTTGGCTTGTGTTTCCATGCCTTCGTGATGCTGAGCGTCTTTTCATTTGCTCATTGCCCGTCTGTGTGTCGTCTTTGAAGAAACGTCCGTGCAAGCCCTCTGCCTGCGTTTCAGTCGGGGAGTTTGCTCCGCTGCTGCTGCGTGTGGGGCTCTGAGTTCATTCCGGGCATGAGCCCTTTCCCAGAGGCACCGTTTGCAAATGTCTTCTCCATTGCAGGAGCTTGAGTCTTCACCCTGTGCATTGTGTCCTGTGAGATCCGCAAGGTTTACATTTGGACGTCGTCCAGTTTATCTGGTCTTGCCCTTATTGCTCCTGCTTTTGGCGTCATATCCAAGGAGCTGTTGCCATATCCAGCGTCGCAAATCCTCCCGCTTATGGTTTCTCCCGGCCGCTGCGGCCACGTGTGTGGTGGGCTTTTTCTGAGGTCTGTGTCCTGTTGCATTGGTTTATTCATCCATCTTTATTCCAGAACCACACAGCGCAGACTGCCGTAGCCTCGGTAATAAGCTTTGAAATCAGGACGTGTGACCCTTCCAACTCTGTTCTTCTCTTTAAAGAGCTCTTTGTCTATTACCAGACCCTTGCGATTTCATATGAATCAGGACAGATTATTTCCGGGGAAACACGCTCCCTTGGGGTTCTAACAGGGCTGCATTTAGCTGTGCAGACGTCTTTGGTGGTACTTTCCCGTAAACACATTAAATCTTCCAATCCATGAACATGGGATGTCTTTCCATATGTTTGTAGCTTTTGCACTTGTTTCTGAAGTCCCGTTATAAACACAGCACCATCTTTGATCATAGAGCAAAGGAAAAATTCACCTTTTTTCCTAGAGTGGGCTAGAGCCAAGTTTGGATGATAAGCAAATTTTATGAATAAGTCAGAACTGAGATGGGAAGCGACACCAGCTGAGGGCGTCAGTCAAGGTGATACTTCGAGGGTTAGAGGCGGGAACCAAGTCTGAGCAACACTCGGACCCCCGGAGACTGACCTGAGTGCACAGGAGAGTGGGGGCAGCTGAAACCCGGTGGGTCTGTGTGCTGGAGGGGGACTGGATGGTTCCAGTGAGATGCACAAGCCTGTGAGAGCGAGGGATGTTTAGACCAGGCAGGTGGCCGGGCAACTGTGGGAGGCGGCGGGGCAGCGTGTGTGTGTGTGTGTGTCTGTGCACCGTCAACGCACAGGCAGGGACAGGTGGCGGGTGTGGACAGGAGGCCAGGCCGGCGATGGTACAGCCCAGGGTCTCTGCTGACGCGCGCTGGAGGAAGGGCGTGTGCAGCAACGTGTGCAGGACAGGGACAAGGGTGGACATGGGCTCACGGGGCAGCCGTTTTGCAGGCCTCCTGACGCCTGGTTGCATTCAGCCCCCCACCTCTCTGCGCTGAAGGCTAACCAGCAGGCCCCAGAGGCCCCCCGGAATCATGGGTGCTGAGTCCGGCCTGTGACCCTAACTGAAGGCCCACGTGTGCACCCGTGGTCAGTGTGGGCAGAGACGGAGGGCCCTGCACCCAGGGGAGCCCCAGGGACCCAGGGCCCAGGAGAAGAGCTCCTGGAGCCCCTCAGAGGCGCCTTCAGGAGACCGTCTCTCTGCCTGTCAGTCCCTCGCTTGCTCGGACTGGAAATGCCGGCGGGGTTAGGCAGGCGGCAGGGGTGGCCGTGCTCAGGAGCCCCCATCAGCCTGTCGTCCTGGGCCTATCACCAGACGTCCTCCCCTGCAGGACAGGTGCACGCAGATGCGGCGGGAACAGGCCAGGGTGATGTGGGAGATGTGTATAAGAGACAGATTGTGTCCTGTGAGATCCGCAAGGTTTACATTTGGACGTCGTCCAGTTTATCTGGTCTTGCCCTTATTGCTCCTGCTTTTGGCGTCATATCCAAGGAGCTGTTGCCATATCCAGCGTCGCAAATCCTCCCGCTTATGGTTTCTCCCGGCCGCTGCGGCCACGTGTGTGGTGGGCTTTTTCTGAGGTCTGTGTCCTGTTGCATTGGTTTATTCATCCATCTTTATTCCAGAACCACACAGCGCAGACTGCCGTAGCCTCGGTAATAAGCTTTGAAATCAGGACGTGTGACCCTTCCAACTCTGTTCTTCTCTTTAAAGAGCTCTTTGTCTATTACCAGACCCTTGCGATTTCATATGAATCAGGACAGATTATTTCCGGGGAAACACGCTCCCTTGGGGTTCTAACAGGGCTGCATTTAGCTGTGCAGACGTCTTTGGTGGTACTTTCCCGTAAACACATTAAATCTTCCAATCCATGAACATGGGATGTCTTTCCATATGTTTGTAGCTTTTGCACTTGTTTCTGAAGTCCCGTTATAAACACAGCACCATCTTTGATCATAGAGCAAAGGAAAAATTCACCTTTTTTCCTAGAGTGGGCTAGAGCCAAGTTTGGATGATAAGCAAATTTTATGAATAAGTCAGAACTGAGATGGGAAGCGACACCAGCTGAGGGCGTCAGTCAAGGTGATACTTCGAGGGTTAGAGGCGGGAACCAAGTCTGAGCAACACTCGGACCCCCGGAGACTGACCTGAGTGCACAGGAGAGTGGGGGCAGCTGAAACCCGGTGGGTCTGTGTGCTGGAGGGGGACTGGATGGTTCCAGTGAGATGCACAAGCCTGTGAGAGCGAGGGATGTTTAGACCAGGCAGGTGGCCGGGCAACTGTGGGAGGCGGCGGGGCAGCGTGTGTGTGTGTGTGTGTCTGTGCACCGTCAACGCACAGGCAGGGACAGGTGGCGGGTGTGGACAGGAGGCCAGGCCGGCGATGGTACAGCCCAGGGTCTCTGCTGACGCGCGCTGGAGGAAGGGCGTGTGCAGCAACGTGTGCAGGACAGGGACAAGGGTGGACATGGGCTCACGGGGCAGCCGTTTTGCAGGCCTCCTGACGCCTGGTTGCATTCAGCCCCCCACCTCTCTGCGCTGAAGGCTAACCAGCAGGCCCCAGAGGCCCCCCGGAATCATGGGTGCTGAGTCCGGCCTGTGACCCTAACTGAAGGCCCACGTGTGCACCCGTGGTCAGTGTGGGCAGAGACGGAGGGCCCTGCACCCAGGGGAGCCCCAGGGACCCAGGGCCCAGGAGAGGAGCTCCTGGAGCCCCTCAGAGGCGCCTTCAGGAGACCGTCTCTCTGCCTGTCAGTCCCTCGCTTGCTCGGACTGGAAATGCCGGCGGGGTTAGGCAGGCGGCAGGGGTGGCCGTGCTCAGGAGCCCCCATCAGCCTGTCGTCCTGGGCCTATCACCAGACGTCCTCCCCTGCAGGACAGGTGCACGCAGATGCGGCGGGAACAGGCCAGGGTGATGTGGGCCACCGGCGTGTGAGGACAGGCCCAGGGCAGCCACTCCCACTGGACAGAGGAGCCCAGCACAGCCAGCACCACTCAGACCCCCTCCCAGGGGAGCCCTGCGGGACTGGGCCTGGATTCCACCCACAGAGGCCAAGCCAGCAGCCTCGGGCCTACTCTCCTACCCACCCACCCACCCACCCCTGCCGACCTGGCCCTGCCCCGGAGGGCACGCTCCCTGGAGGGCACGTCCCCCACTGGGTGTTTTCCTGTTCCGTTCACGTGTCCTGTCTTCCATCTGACAAGACTGTGGCAGCTCTTTAAGGCATCTCTTTGAGAGACGGTGAGTCTTGTGGGCGTTTTCCCCCACCCGTGTATGATCTGACTTGGAAGGTGAGATGCCAGGCTGTGCTGGGGTCTCCAGTCCTGGGTCTGCCCTGGTCATGATGGCGGGGGCACAGCACCCATGTCCTGGGGGCACCGGGAAGGATCAGCACTTCCAAGGGCCTCTTCCGTTTACAGGAAGAGACAGGAGTGTGTCACTGGGCGTGTCCTCGGCTTGGGAGGTGTCCTTGGAGGGACGCTGGGGAGCAGCTCATCGTGTGGGTGACCCCGGAGTCTGCAGAGTGGGTCAGGGCGGATCCCTCAGCCTCAGTCCTCTCTGCACCCCCAAGGACCCTGGGGCCTGGGGGGCCACTACAGAGCCAGCGCCAGATGGGGACCCGTCCCTTAAGGTGGGGCAGGGTCCCAGGCCAGGAGACTGGCCAGAATGCCAGTTCCTGCTTTAAGGCTTTTGAGGGCTCTCTGAAAGATGAGCTGGGAAAACTCTTGGAAAACCCGCATAAAGAGACAAGACGGTTTAGAGCTATTTTCTTAAAAAGCCATCAGGACCGTGACATCTCAGGGCCATCTTGGAAGCAACATAAATGTCTTTATAGGAAGGATACGAGAAACCTGCTTTCACTCTAAAAGAGGCGGTTGGGAAAACTCCTGCGGGTCTGCGGCCCTGGCTGGGAGGGTCCCTGAGGTCTGCGGCCCTGGCTGAGACCGTCCCCCGGGTCTGCGGCCCTGGCTGAGACCATCCCTGGGTCTGGATCCCCGGCCTGACGGGGCAGGAGACACCCTCCGGCCACTCCAGGAGGTGTGGAGAGGGGCTGCTCTGGGGCAGCCTGGCGTCGGAGTGCAGGACAGGAGTCATGACTCCAGGATCGTAGTTGAAGGGCCATCTTATTAGGAAGGCCGAAACGCGGTGTAACTGTGCTCCCGGAATGTCTGATGCTGCTGGCCTAGCCTGTTACATTTAGAGGCTGAGACGTCATCAGATATTCTGATCCCTGAGCTGAGCTCTGAAACTGAGTTCTCCTGTCTGTTGGTAAGCGAATGGCGTGTCCTCGGGACCCAGGCTGAGCTGAGTCAGAGGACGAGGCTGCGAGCCCCACGGAGCGCGCTCTTCTCTCCTGCACTTGCTCCTGAGGGGCCATGGGGTCCGGGCTCTGAGGCTGAGGGTGCACGCCTCCCGCGCGGGGGGCCCAGCCCTGTAACCTGCGAGGAGAGGGGACCGGCCCCTGCACGGTTCATAGACAGGACTAGAAGTTGACACTTTAAGCAGGAATCGTAATTACATTTTGAGATTTTAAAAGGCTGCCCTAAAGTTAGGGCGCAGTCTCTCTGTTTCTGATTTTGTACAGTGCTGCCTTTATAGCCCTGAGCAGGGAATTAGGAGAACTCCGAGAAGACGGTCCATGTCTTAGGTCCTCTCTCAGCAGGGAAATTCAGCAGAGGCAGCAGCCAGCGTGTTCTGCAGTCTGTCTACACACAGGCTTGTAAAATGCCGCTGCTTCACGAAAACACTTCCATGTCAAATTGTTAACAGTTACGATGCTTTATCACCTGGGAGTGGTAGTTAGCTCAACGACCCATGAAGTAAAGTATCACCAAACTGTAAGTTCTGATGAGTCTCTGTGCAGCAGCTCTGCGTCTCCACTGGGGAGGCAACAGAGGATCACGGACACCCAGCTGCACTTTCTTACCAGGCGTCCAGAGCCTCACTGCGGCAGCAGGGCACCGGTCATCAGAGCCGATGCTTGCCGCGGATTTCTCCCGTGTAAAGTCAGTATCTGCAAGGTTAGGCTGTGCCTCATGGAGCAGGTCTGCAGAGAAACATAAGACCCCCCACAGCGCCCCCCACAGCGCTGAGCGCTGCTCCACGGGCAGCTGGAGCACGGGAGCCACCCAGAAGCCCCACGCTGCAGAGAGGCCTTCCCCGCTCGGTGGACGCCGTGATGCGCGGGAGGGCAGAGACGTGAGGTTCCCCTCGGAACAAGCACCGCTTAGGTCGTCCCTTCTAAAGAACGATCCCAGGAAAACCTAGCAGGAGAGGTGACCAGCCCCGAGCCATCGCCCGCATCTCAGCGCTCCGGGCCTGTTCCCATCAGGCGGGGGGCATGTGCGGCCCGTCTTGCGGGCAGCACTCATTCGAGGCTGTGGTCGGGGCTGGGATGGACAGACTGCCTTTCCCCGGGGAGGCCAAAGGCGCTGCAGCCCCTCACGCCCGGGGTTCTGTTGGGGCGCCTCCTGGGGCACAGGGTAGGCGGGCTGGGTCCGGGTGGAGAGCTGAGCCCTCTAAGGGGGAGGGCTTGTCCTGCCCTCCGCAGCCTGAAGTGGGACACCTGATCTTCAGGACTCAGCCCTGACACCCACCGACTGCAGAGCCCTGCCTGTCCCCTGGCCCCCCGACCCCTGATGGTACCCACTGGCAACCCCATGAGTGACCTCAGGTGCTGGCTTGGTGCCCGTGTCCCGACCGCTCCGTGTGCCCTGTGTCTACCGCTGAGTCTCAGCCGCAGGGGTGCTCTCCTCACCCCCCGGGACACCAGCTCTAACCTGCCTGTGTTCCCGCCCACACAGATGGAGGGACCCCAGTGCCGCTCCGACCCCCTGCAAGCAGCCCAAGCTGGGAGTTTCCTGCCCCAGCTCTGCAAGCGAGGCCGGCCCCGCGCCCGACTGGCCTTCCTCTGCCGGCCCTGGGGGAGTCGGGCAGCGCTTTTCTGTCGGGAACTCAAGAGGGGTTGGGGGGTGTGCTGGCAGTGGTGGGTGAGGGCAGCTCCACTTGCCTGGAGGCCCCTCTGCAGGCTGACAGCTCAGAGCCAGGCTGAGCACCTCTGACCTGTCCTATCCGGGGGCCTCACGGGGCCCCAGCCTCCCGGGAACCTTCTCGTGGTCCTGCTCAGTCACCCATGACCCTGAGAAGAGTCCGAGCTACACTTGGGGGGGAAGCAGCAAACCCAGCGAGAACAGAGCCCCCGTCTGTCNTTCCGTTCACGTGTCCTGTCTTCCATCTGACAAGACTGTGGCAGCTCTTTAAGGCATCTCTTTGAGAGACGGTGAGTCTTGTGGGCGTTTTCCCCCACCCGTGTATGATCTGACTTGGAAGGTGAGATGCCAGGCTGTGCTGGGGTCTCCAGTCCTGGGTCTGCCCTGGTCATGATGGCGGGGGCACAGCACCCATGTCCTGGGGGCACCGGGAAGGATCAGCACTTCCAAGGGCCTCTTCCGTTTACAGGAAGAGACAGGAGTGTGTCACTGGGCGTGTCCTCGGCTTGGGAGGTGTCCTTGGAGGGACGCTGGGGAGCAGCTCATCGTGTGGGTGACCCCGGAGTCTGCAGAGTGGGTCAGGGCGGATCCCTCAGCCTCAGTCCTCTCTGCACCCCCAAGGACCCTGGGGCCTGGGGGGCCACTACAGAGCCAGCGCCAGATGGGGACCCGTCCCTTAAGGTGGGGCAGGGTCCCAGGCCAGGAGACTGGCCAGAATGCCAGTTCCTGCTTTAAGGCTTTTGAGGGCTCTCTGAAAGATGAGCTGGGAAAACTCTTGGAAAACCCGCATAAAGAGACAAGACGGTTTAGAGCTATTTTCTTAAAAAGCCATCAGGACCGTGACATCTCAGGGCCATCTTGGAAGCAACATAAATGTCTTTATAGGAAGGATACGAGAAACCTGCTTTCACTCTAAAAGAGGCGGTTGGGAAAACTCCTGCGGGTCTGCGGCCCTGGCTGGGAGGGTCCCTGAGGTCTGCGGCCCTGGCTGAGACCGTCCCCCGGGTCTGCGGCCCTGGCTGAGACCATCCCTGGGTCTGGATCCCCGGCCTGACGGGGCAGGAGACACCCTCCGGCCACTCCAGGAGGTGTGGAGAGGGGCTGCTCTGGGGCAGCCTGGCGTCGGAGTGCAGGACAGGAGTCATGACTCCAGGATCGTAGTTGAAGGGCCATCTTATTAGGAAGGCCGAAACGCGGTGTAACTGTGCTCCCGGAATGTCTGATGCTGCTGGCCTAGCCTGTTACATTTAGAGGCTGAGACGTCATCAGATATTCTGATCCCTGAGCTGAGCTCTGAAACTGAGTTCTCCTGTCTGTTGGTAAGCGAATGGCGTGTCCTCGGGACCCAGGCTGAGCTGAGTCAGAGGACGAGGCTGCGAGCCCCACGGAGCGCGCTCTTCTCTCCTGCACTTGCTCCTGAGGGGCCATGGGGTCCGGGCTCTGAGGCTGAGGGTGCACGCCTCCCGCGCGGGGGGCCCAGCCCTGTAACCTGCGAGGAGAGGGGACCGGCCCCTGCACGGTTCATAGACAGGACTAGAAGTTGACACTTTAAGCAGGAATCGTAATTACATTTTGAGATTTTAAAAGGCTGCCCTAAAGTTAGGGCGCAGTCTCTCTGTTTCTGATTTTGTACAGTGCTGCCTTTATAGCCCTGAGCAGGGAATTAGGAGAACTCCGAGAAGACGGTCCATGTCTTAGGTCCTCTCTCAGCAGGGAAATTCAGCAGAGGCAGCAGCCAGCGTGTTCTGCAGTCTGTCTACACACAGGCTTGTAAAATGCCGCTGCTTCACGAAAACACTTCCATGTCAAATTGTTAACAGTTACGATGCTTTATCACCTGGGAGTGGTAGTTAGCTCAACGACCCATGAAGTAAAGTATCACCAAACTGTAAGTTCTGATGAGTCTCTGTGCAGCAGCTCTGCGTCTCCACTGGGGAGGCAACAGAGGATCACGGACACCCAGCTGCACTTTCTTACCAGGCGTCCAGAGCCTCACTGCGGCAGCAGGGCACCGGTCATCAGAGCCGATGCTTGCCGCGGATTTCTCCCGTGTAAAGTCAGTATCTGCAAGGTTAGGCTGTGCCTCATGGAGCAGGTCTGCAGAGAAACATAAGACCCCCCACAGCGCCCCCCACAGCGCTGAGCGCTGCTCCACGGGCAGCTGGAGCACGGGAGCCACCCAGAAGCCCCACGCTGCAGAGAGGCCTTCCCCGCTCGGTGGACGCCGTGATGCGCGGGAGGGCAGAGACGTGAGGTTCCCCTCGGAACAAGCACCGCTTAGGTCGTCCCTTCTAAAGAACGATCCCAGGAAAACCTAGCAGNGAGAGGCCTTCCCCGCTCGGTGGACGCCGTGATGCGCGGGAGGGCAGAGACGTGAGGTTCCCCTCGGAACAAGCACCGCTTAGGTCGTCCCTTCTAAAGAACGATCCCAGGAAAACCTAGCAGGAGAGGTGACCAGCCCCGAGCCATCGCCCGCATCTCAGCGCTCCGGGCCTGTTCCCATCAGGCGGGGGGCATGTGCGGCCCGTCTTGCGGGCAGCACTCATTCGAGGCTGTGGTCGGGGCTGGGATGGACAGACTGCCTTTCCCCGGGGAGGCCAAAGGCGCTGCAGCCCCTCACGCCCGGGGTTCTGTTGGGGCGCCTCCTGGGGCACAGGGTAGGCGGGCTGGGTCCGGNCTTATCAGCCCTGTCGTTAGAAGGGAGGCCGGGCTTCGGTTCCGTGGGTGCCGACGGCGGGGGTGCTGGGGGTGAGCGGTGGTGCCCCCTGCGCTGTGCTCCCTGCCCCTCTGGGACGGGTCACAGCTAGGGGCCTGAGAGCAGGGGCGCTGAGCCTGCCCGGGGAGGCAGGCTTTCCTGCGGGCTTTCTGAGTCAAGGTCCCGCTTGGCCCTTTCCTCCTTCTCGATGACTCTCTGCTGCGCGGCTCCCGCCCGGACTGCGCCAGCGTTTCCCATTGCTGTTGTTGTCCTGAGAAGTTCTGTCTTTCTAAAAAGGAGCATTTCCCCGAGAGGAAGGCATTAGCATCGAGTTACAGGAGTCAGATTCACTGGCATTCTCTTATTCCCTGGGAGCCGCAGCCTTTCCTCAGTTCTGCATTTTTAAGCAAAGTGGAAGGAAGCTGTTCAATGTGGAGCGGTCCCGCGCTCGGCTCTTAGGTCCTGGAAGGTGGCTCAGCCTCAGCGGTCCAGGTCATCTGTGCCCTTCTCAGGCGCAGGCTGGAGTCCAGCCCTTCCTGTGCGCGCTGCGGGCGTTTAACAGCCTCCTGCCGCCCTTAGCTGTTTCTCCACCGGAAGGGATGCCCTTTGGAAAGCCTGCAGACGGCCCTGCTAAGGAGACACACCACTTGAAAATAAAATGGATGTTAACTTTCACATGAAAAATCTCCCGATTGTAACTTCAGTGAAAAAGCAGGAGAAAAGAAATGAGTATGAACTTTAAAAGGAAATGTGATAGACTTTGCCCAACAGCTTCCCCAGGTGATTTTCAGGGAAGTGGGTGTGCAGCCAAGGGCTTACTGTGCTGAAGGATGACCAGAGCACAGGGGAGGGGAGGGGGGCCANCTGTGCCCTTCTCAGGCGCAGGCTGGAGTCCAGCCCTTCCTGTGCGCGCTGCGGGCGTTTAACAGCCTCCTGCCGCCCTTAGCTGTTTCTCCACCGGAAGGGATGCCCTTTGGAAAGCCTGCAGACGGCCCTGCTAAGGAGACACACCACTTGAAAATAAAATGGATGTTAACTTTCACATGAAAAATCTCCCGATTGTAACTTCAGTGAAAAAGCAGGAGAAAAGAAATGAGTATGAACTTTAAAAGGAAATGTGATAGACTTTGCCCAACAGCTTCCCCAGGTGATTTTCAGGGAAGTGGGTGTGCAGCCAAGGGCTTACTGTGCTGAAGGATGACCAGAGCACAGGGGAGGGGAGGGGGGCCACCCGTTGGAGGTGGGTCCTCATCCTGGCAGAGAAGAGACGCCCCGGGCGCACGGAGAGCGGCCTGGTGAGGTGGCGGCCAACAGCGCAGGCCTCCTCTCCTGGCTCTGTGCTGACTGCTGGGGGCTCAGGAACCAGCCTAATGACTTTTCCAGGATCTGGCCTGGCCCTTTATCACTTCACGGTAACAGGGACAGAAACCAGGAAAGCCAGAAAAATTACTGCGGCAAAACACGCTTCCTACCGGCGTCGGTTTGCCACTCCGCCCACGGGCACTCAGGCCGAAACCTCCAGGCTGGACCCGGCAGTCGGAGGACGAGCCCTGAAGGCGGGCCCGAGTCTGCAGACCCGGAAGAGCCGGGGCGTCTGCACACAGGCGTCTGTGCCGCCCCATCGCTAGGACCCGCTCAGCCAACACTAATTGAATCCGACAAGAATAAATCACAGGCTGAAACTGCAGTGCTCACCTAAGGAGCAGCCGTGGAAACGGAGGACACCCAGAGCCGGAGCTCAGGAAACGTGGTCTTCATGTAGAAATGCTTCACATTCTTCCCAGAGCGGCCCTGTCTCCCTTCTAAAGGAATGGCCAGACCACCCAGCGCACAGTGTGCATTTGGGAGACTGTGCATAAAATCATCACGTCCCTTCAACTCCAGCCGTTGCTGTCAGACTAAGGCTGCAAGCCCGTAAATAAAGGAGGAACTGAACTGTCAGAAGAGGCGCAGAGAGCAAGACACAGAGCTGGCTCCCGCCTGTCCTCAGAGCCGCCCCCACGCGAGTGGGGAGCGTTTGGGCTGGGAAGGACGCTGGGCCAGCCCCAGCCTCGTGTACCCCGGCCCGGGCCCCAAACCTTGGGGGCCCAGCTGTTTACCTTTTCTGTAACGGACTCACTGGGGACAAGCGGGAAAGCCCCTCACGAGGGGCTGAATGTAAAACAAGCCGGGTGTCCCTGTCTTCCCTGGAAGGGGCCGGTCTAGGTGTCGGCTCGGACACAGCAGCTGGCGTCCAGAGCCGACGTTTTGTTTTAATGGAACCTCATCCTTTTCCTTCACAAGATCTCCCGGCCTAATTAAATGTCAGGGAGACAGCGCCTTGGCAGCAGGCGAAAGCTCGCTGCTGGGCTGGAATGTGGGAGCTGGGCTCGGAACTGCATCGGGAAGCTCTACTGGTGCGCCTCTGGTTTCAAAGAAACCCTTGCACGGTAGCACGTCTGTTTCTGAGCCTTTGAAAGCCATTTTTCTTCTTCCTTAATTGTAGTTCCCTACTTGTTTTTAGATTAGGAGCTGCTTGTAGAAAAATACAGGAAATAGCTACAGTGCAGAGCGCCCTTCCCAGAGCCTCCTGCAGCCGGGCGAAGCGGCCGGGGCTGGGGCCCCGCACCCTCAGAGCCTCGGCATGGCAGGTGCGGGACCAGCGGCGGCCCACCCCCTCCTCCCGAAGCGGAGCGCGACCCCTGCGGGGTCTGGGGCTCTGCTTCCGGGGCCACCTTCGCAGCTCCCGCTGGGGACACATATAGAATGCACGTCTTTGTGTGACTCTCTTCTCCAACAGAAGTAGCCTCGAAGTCTAGACACGTTTACTCAGGGAGAGGAGAGAAAAATAAATTCACTTGTTTTTCCGCACGTATTTCCGGCTCCATGTAGCACTGTGTTAAACTGCTGCCCGGTAGTATCTGCACCTACTTTTCCTGAGGACTCTGCACGTGGACTTTCAGGGCCACCAGAAGTAACCTGTTTGACTGTTATTAATGCTGGAGGCCAAGGCAGCCCCTCAGTGAAGCCCTTTGGGAGCTCGCTTGAGCCCAGCCTGAATGTGGGGCTGGGCGGTGGAGAGGCGCTGGAAGGGCCATGCTGGGACAGCCCCGGCCGAAGGTGCAGACGTGGGGCCAGGAAGAGTGAGCCGCAGGGCTGGGGTGAGCACGGGGGCCCACCTGCCCCTGCACCTCCCTGTGTGGATCCACCTTCCAGAGCCTGAGTTGACTGACGTGGGGCAGAAGCATTCCAGCTGCAGCTTGAGCGTCCGTCGGGCTCCTCGCTGCGGAGGTTTGCGGCTGTCCTATAGTGCTCCGTGGCTGGGAGAATGTCTTTCCTGGGCGTGGGGTGCTCACACAGCCTGGTCTGTTTCAGAGCCCCTCTCTTTTTCTTCCCTCTTTCTCTTCTCCCTCCTCTGCCCTCTCTTTTTGGAAGCATCTTGAAATTCTCATTTCTCATCCTCCCATCCATCAGTCGTGGGCAGGGGGGCTCCTCTGGGCCGG
>SJYW01051042.1:7972-27564 GCA_006410735.1 Raphicerus campestris | reverse complement strand
GGAGATGTGCTGGGCGGGGGTCTGGTGGGTTTTGGGAGGTTAGGCTGGAGCCTCTGGGGATAGGTGGAGGGGCCATCTGGGGCTACATGGACCAGCAGAGTTACCTAGGACATCTAGAGGGGAATCGGGGGTGCCTGGGCCACAGGGAGCAGACCGTGTTCTGTTGGGACATCTGGGAGAATCGCGGTCCTTCTGGATATTGGGGAGAAGAGTTTGGAATCTGGAGTTGTTTTGGGGGGGGGGGCGTCAGAAACCTCCAGAGATATTCACAGGGTGTTAGGAGGTGTCCAAGAGTGCTGGAGTTAAATAGCTCGCCAGGGATATCGTGGGAGCTGGCGGGGGTCCACGGGCATTCCCGTGATAGTCGGGGGTCCGGGGAGGTGAAAGGCACAGTCGGTGACCTTCGGGACTATGAAAAGGAGTGGTCTCGGGGATCTTGCGGAGAATTCTAGGTCTTTGATCGTAGGGGCCCGTGAGGGTTCGCTGAGACTCAGGGTGGGCCCTGATCTGTTCTTTTCACTCGCACAGGCGGTGGCGGTCCCCAGCCCGAGGGCCCCCGCGCCAGACAGTTCCTGGAGCGGCTGGAAGCTCGCCCCCTGGCGGCCAGAGCTGCGGCCGACATGGCGGCGCTGGTACGCAGGGCCGGCGCCACCTTGCGCCTGCGCCCCAAGGAGGGTGCGTGATGGGGCGTGGCCTTCCGGGGGCGTGGTCGGAGTGGAGCGTGGTTCCGAGGGGGCGGGCCCAGGATTCTTAGTTACCCGCCTTGGTGGGACCAATGAGTGAGTAGGGAGGCCTGGGCTCGGCTGTGATTTGAGCGTGCTGGGGTTAGACTAGAATATTCCTCTAGGAGGTTACATCAGTCAGTTCAGTCGCTCAGTCATGTCAGACTCTTTGCGACCCCATGAATCACAGCACGCCAGGCCTCCCTTTCCATCACCAACTCCCGGAGTTACACAGAGAAGGTTATTTCAGAAGCTAAATGTTGCAAGATTTAGCTGTTGGTGCGGAGTTTGATCTTTACTTTCTTCAGAAGGGTGTCAAGTGGCATTTTTGAGGAGGCCAGGCCTGGAGAGGTTTGCGGGCGGGCATTTAGCTGAGGGGCGGGCCTGGAATGTCAGTCAAGGAGGTGGAGTCTATAAAAGCACCTGGGGAGCAGCTCGAATTGTCAGGAATAGGTTGAGGTTTTACTGGCTAATTAGAGAGCAAGGCCTGATATCTTCATAAGCTGGAATGCTGGAAAAGCACCGTGTAGGGTGGGCCTAAGGGTTTAATATGAGATGTAGGATCTGCATGTTATTAGTAGGAAAGTTTGGGGAATACTAGAATAGCTGTTGCCAGGGTTATTAGTTAAGAAGGTGCAATCGGGATAGTTACTCATATGGGCGGAGCCTAGTTTAATGAATGAGCAAGTCTGTGCATCCTAAAGAGACGGAAATGAGATGAAGCTAGAATATTAATTCAATAGACAGGTCCTCGTTTCTTTATAGTACCCTTCTGACTGCCTTTTTCATCCCCCAGCCATTAGCATGCTGTATTCTGCCGAGATAGAGGTCACAGACAATCGCCTTCCTAATGCCAATTTCGTGGAACAGCGTCCCCAGGTACCACCTTGTCCTGTTAATCAAGGCCACCTGCCTCAGGACTGGCAATGTATGTACACTTGTGTCCTTACTCCAGCATCGTCGGTCAGAGACCATGGGTATACGTACCACACCACCCCAAGTGACCCAGGGTAAAGCTCGTCCTCCTTTGAAGTCACCCCAGGCCTCTGGTCAGTTCTCTGTTGAACTCATTCGCAGTTCCGCCGGCTTTGGCTTCACATTAAGTGGAGGCCGAGATGCAAGTGGGGATGCTCCACTGGCAGTGCGCCGGCTGCTGAAGGATGGACCAGCTCAGCGCTGTGGTCGCTTGCAGGTGAACCATAAGGCACCCTCCATTCGATGGTGCCAGCCCTGTCCTCTCCCGTTGGTGTGCTCTCCATTTTGACCTTCCTACAACACCCTTTGCCTTGCACTCTTGCAGGCTGGCGACCTCGTGCTTCACATCAATGGAGAGTCAACTCAGGGCCTCACTCACATTGAGGTCGTGGATCGCATTCGTAGAGGTGGCCCCCGGCTTTGCCTCATGCTAAGCAGGCCTCCTGAAACCCACCCTGGCAAGCCTGAGGTGGTGGGAAGGCCCCAGAAAGAAGATGGTGGGTTTCCTAGGGGAGAAGGGTCAGGGATCTGTAACGGGAAGAAGAGGGTCACAGAGTGGAGAGGCTGGGGACCTCGTTAGAAGGGTTTGGTAGTCTCAACCGGGAGGATTGGGGCTCGGTGTCTGAGGGTCATGGTATTTTCAAAAGGGGAGGGAAGACCGGGGTCCCAGGGTAGGAGTAAAGGTGGATTTCAGAGGGAAGGGTTTTGAGGTACTGGGAGAGAAGAGAAAAGATGGTGTTTGGGGTAAAAATGGGTGTTCCGAAGGAAGAGTTGTGGCCCTCAGATGGGAAGACAGAGTAGGTCTAAGCGGAGAGGGGATGGGGTAGGGAATCAGAGGGTAGGGAGACTAGTCCCAAAAGATGAGAGATCCACTAGGGTAAGGGCTGGGAGTTGAGGATGATGGGATGAGCAAGGAGAGAGTCTGGGATCCTAGATGGGAGGGTTGACTGCATTTGGGGGTTGTGAGAATTGATTTCTGAGAGGAGTGTTCTGGATCCCGGAAAGGAGGGGAAAGGAAGCATCGGGTCTTGAGGTGTGGCCCCAGCTCCCGGAGTGCGTGTCCATGCCTTCGTCTAAGTATCAGGGTCTTTGTCTTTTGCATCCCTTAGAGTCTGCAGGCCACCCTCGGCCAAAAAGCTCCATCCCCATTGCCCACCCTTATCGCCCAATCTTATCCTCAGTCCTGCCATCCCCAGATCGCATTCCAGATCCTGGGGAACCAGAGATGACGAAGACTCGCAGCGCCAGCACTTCCTCCCCACTTCAGCACCCACGACCCCGTACGACCCCCCAAAACCGGGGCAGCCAGGAGCCTCGCCCAGAAGGGGCGGCCGATGGCCCCGCGGTTCCTGCTGCAGAGCGCCGCACGGAGGACCCCAACGACCAAACTCCGGATTCTCCCGGACCCTGGCTGACGCCCAGCGAGGAACGGCTTTCGCGGGCCCTAGGGGTCCCGGGGGCCGAGCAGCTCGCCCTGGAAATGGCAGCCGGAAGGCGGAGGCACTGAGCTTGCAGCGGAAGGCTCACTTGGCATTTCCCAACCTACATCTGGCGTGCTCCCCGCGCCGCTCACTTAGCATCACTGGGAGAACTTCCTTGGTCTTGTCCCCCCCCCATCCTGCTTCGCAGTCGACCCGCCCGCGCTCCCCTCGTGGCGTCAGTGGTATGGCCCTTCCCAACCGGCCAGCCCGGCGCTTCTTGTTTCGGGGCCGGGGAGGTAATAAAATGGTTCAATCCAGTCTTGACTTGCCAGGTGCTCCAGGCCAGGTGGGGATCCCGAGTCCCACATGTGAAGGAGGGGGAGGGTCGATCTGGTTTCGAGGAGGGCCTCTTCAAGCAACCTTTTTACTTCGCGCGCGCTGTTTCTTTGATGACTCTAAAGAGTTCTTCTCTTCTGCCGGCCCGCTTTGGACCCACTCCGTTCCCACTTTGCCAACTCCTGCTGCTTTCCCCATTCATTCATTTCACTTTTTTGGAGGTCTACAGGGCTGACAGCTAATTATTGCGCATGGCGTGGGGAATGCAGAGGTGGGCCTATTGTGGCGAGAGTGCAACAGTTTACCCACAACCCCGGCCGGCCGGGAATCGTCCAGACCCTCAAGTGAACTTGATAGCAAAGTTAGAACCTGGCAGCTTCCTTCGCCGAGAGCCTGCGGTCACTCACTTCCGGCCTAGTCGGCCAGCTTTCGCTGGCTGTAGACTGCCACCCTCAAGGCACTGGCTGGGGCCCCGGAGCCCCCCTTCGGGGCGGAGCCAGGAAGGTGTGAGTCAGCAGGCTGGGCTAAAAACGGCTGTTAGAACCTTTGGGCCGCGCCCCCCTCTTCCACAGATGGTGACGAACTGCAGCCGGGCTTGTGTGCACACGCTACAAGCTGGGCGTTTCCAGTCCTGGGAGAGGCCAGAGTTTCCCCTGTCCTGGGAACAGAGCCCCAAAGCCCGGTCTTATATGGCGAGCTGGGCTCCGGTGTAGCCCCAGTGCCGGCGGTGACTGAGGTCAGCAATGTCCAGTCACCTCCGTGGTCACCACACTCAACGACACTTGGCCCTATCCCCCCAACGAAGGAAGCTGTGGTCTGGAGGGAATGAGCAACTCTCACCTCTATGGGGAGGGGCTGGAGAGGTGGGAGAAAGTAAAGGACCCTCACGGGAGTGTCCAGGGCGGCACTGTAGAGGAGAGAGGGACTGTAAAACTAGGCTGGGAGGTGGGGTTTAAAGAGGTGAAGAGGTGAACCCTTGAATGATTAGCGCTGTAGCAATTGTGGGAGAGTGCACTGGGGCTTCTAGCTGACCCTTACTCAGCTTGATAGAAGGTGTGGCTCTAGGGAAGTCAGGGAAGGACTTCAGAGCCCTTAGTCACACCCAGGAGTCTAACAATAGTATCCCCAACCACCATTTACTTGGTCTTATCCTGGCTACCTACTGGCTTTGTTGACACTGTTTCCACCTAGTTACACATTGACTCAACAATCCTGATGTGTCCATTTCACAGAGCAGAGAAATGAAGCCCAGTGAGTACAAATAGCTTGACGAAATTAAGGATTGAAGCAAGATTTAATCTTGCCCGATTCCCAAGCCTGTCCTCTTAATCTCACCTGCATTTGACAAGTATTAACTGAACCGCAACTGTTTACCTTGCACTGTGATAGGCACTGATGAAATGTTGGAGGGATGAAACACAGATTTCTATCCTTGAGTAGCTGATGTGGAGGTGGGTAGACTGATGTCAGAAAAGACAAAAGAAGATGAATACAAGAATTTCAGAGAGAAGTGAGAGTTATGAAGATAGCAAAAAGTTATGGTGGGGGATGTAATGTTGGTGGGCTGCTGACCTCTTTGAAGACATAGTATTTGATCTGGGACCTGAGTGAAAGGAAGCTAGATGTTTGAAAGGGCAGGATGGGAGTGGGGGTGGGAAGAAGGGCATTGACAGCAGTGGGAGAAACAAATTCAAAGGCTCTGATGTGGAAGAGAGTTTTTTCTGTTCTAGAAACTCAGGCATGGCCTCACATAGTTGGAAAGCACACACTCAGCCCTGGGAAGGGTATGCTTCATGCCTTCCCCTATCCAATCTCTTTCAGCTACCTGGACTGAGGACAGCCCCTTACTTGGTTTTGTGGGACCCCAAGGTTCGGGGGGAAAGCAGGCAGGCCCTTGAATTGAACCATCCTGACCTTCCAGCCATGGCTCTCCTCACCTCAAATGAGAATGAAACCAACACCCACTCTGGAGAGAGTGTGCTCCAGAGGAGCACACCTTGGGGGAGATCCTGATTCCATTACCAGGTGCAGGTCTCAGATGCAGAAATTGAGGCTGAGTCAGGAGAAACTACTTGCTCAGGATAACTCACTCTTCAAATGTCATCAGCCTTTTCACCCAGTCTGGCACCCAGGAGCCTTCCCCTCATTGTGCCAAGCTCACAGCAATAAATAAAACTGTGCTCCTTCCGCATTCTTCATCTAAGACCGGGCTGACAGACCCTCTGCTTAGAACCAGGAAACAGAAGCCCAACACTTGGGGCCAGGACCTCCCTAGAATTGAAGAACAGAGAAACAGACCCTGTGCTCTGACACTGTTAATAACGTCCACTCTTCATTTAGAGAGCAGCGTGATGCTCAGCAGGCTTTGTTCTCTCTCAACCTGGCAAGGTCTCATCCCCATCTAAGAAGTTTATTCCACGATCCACCACCTTTTATCCACAATCCTGAAATCCAAAAAGCTTTGGAAACCAACAGATTTCCCACAAGTTGGGCACAATTTGGTTACAAAACTTGACTTAACCAGGAACAATTTTTTGGTCCTGTCTTATCCCACTTAACTGTGAAGGTCCACATAATTCCTTGAGGAAATATTAACATGTGTGTGTTGCTGTTTATTTTTTTTTTTAAATGAGGCAGTCTCAGATTCTTCTGAGAGTGTTCAATAATACCTTGTATGCATTGGGAAAATTTTCCAAAATCTGAATTATTCCGAATTCTGTAAACATACCTGAGTTTAACCTTGGCCTGGACAGTTTTTACAGCTAAGGAAACTGAGGCATTCCCTCCCAAAGCCAGATCTCCACGGTTCTGAGGCAGTCCCAGGCGCATTGGTATTCTAAAAGCTTGAAGGGTCTCTCCGTTGTAACACAGTTCTGGTTCTCAGAACTGCCAAACTGGCGCCCCCGAAGACTGGGCGCCTCCGGGGCTGAGAGCCCGGCGGGGAGAATCCTTGGCGGGCGGGGCGAGGGGGCTTCCGGGGCGGTGGCCACCTGGCCCGACCCGCTTAAGCCCCGCCCGCTTCTGCTCTGCGCGGTGATTCACTCCCTCCTTCGCCCCGGGGGCCCCCTTCCCGGCCAGACGGCTGGCAAGACGGCTGGGTGTGCAGCGTCCTCGTAAACACGAGCCAGCGAGCAGCGCCTCTTGGGACTCGGGTCCACACCATGGCGGATTCCGAGCGCCTCACCGCCCCCGGCTGCTGGGCCGCCTGCACCAGCTTCTCGCGCACCCGAAAGGGATTTCTTCTGTTTGCTGAGATTGTGAGCGTCCGGGACTGGCGGGTGGGCAAAGGCGGGGTGTGGTGGCAGCAGCACGCGGAGCGGGGCAGCTCGGAGGGAGGCAGGCGCGCAGCCGGGGGCTCTCGGCAATGGGGCGCCAAGTGGGTGGGTTGATGGCAGAGACCCGAAGCCAGGGGCGCACGGAGGGCCAAATCAGTGAGGTCTTGGAGAAAGTGGTCAGGAGTTGCTGGCCCACGCGGTCAGGCAAGAGGCCCACAGGGCGTATGGCAGGGTCGGTGGAGAGAGACCCAGTAGACTCATCGGTGGACTCCTCGAAGGTGTCCCCAGGTCCTGGGTGTTGGGGGGACATCCCGTGGCAGGGCGTGGGCGCGGCCTGGGCACAGGCGGGCGGGCTGGCAGAGCGCCCAGGGGCGGGACCTGTTGGGGTGGGGCCCCGCGCGCTCTAGTCCCGCAGGGTAGGGTGACTAGCTCTCCCTCAGTTCTTCCTAGCCCCTCTGTGGTGGGGCGGAAGGTCTTTAGCTATCTGGGCCGCTCAGGAGCCTCGGTTTCCCGTACTCCTCAAAGTGGTCGCCTCCTTTGAGTCCTTTGAAAAAGATGCAGCGCCTTTAATAGAGCCCTGACCCTCGGGTGTTACTCTCACCGATTCCCAGAGAGGTTGCTGGGGGAAGTGCATGTTGCACACTGTCAAAGCCCTGAAGCTGGTGCCCCGGCTGCTGGAGGCAATACTCCCCACAGGGCATCCTAGAAGGAAAAAGATGGGAAACCGAGGCACCCACCCAACTTTACCTATTAGCTGGGTGTTTGTGGATAAGTTGCTTCACATCTCTGTGCCTCACTTTCCTCATGTATAAAAAATAAAGGTACTAATAATAGTACCCAGTTCACTAGGTTATTGTGATGACTGAGTGAATTAATACTTGTGCAGCTCTTAGAACATTTGGAACACAGTGTGCACACACTAAGAGTTTAGCTATTGCTATTTGTCATTTTCCCAGTCCTGAGTTTGAGATGACCCCCCGCCCCAATTGAAACCATTCCCCTCAGCCCTGGGAGTTGACTGAGGCCCCCTTTCACATGTCCTTCCAGATACTATGCCTGGTGATTCTGATCTGCTTTAGCACCTCGACATCAGGGTACTCTTTCTTGTCGGTGATAGAGATGATCTTTGCCGCGGTCTTCTTTGTTGTCTACATGTGTGACCTGCACAACAAGATACAGATCATCAACTGGCCTTGGAGTGTGAGAAAGGGGCCACAATGGCAGGGCTAGGGAGGGATACCAGAAGTTGTGATTGTGGGGGGCAATTCTGAATGCTGACTTCCCTCTTCTCCCTACACCTCACAGGATTTCTTCCGAACCCTTGTAGCGGTCATTCTCTACCTGATCACCTCCATTGTGGTGCTTGTTGAGAGAGGAAACAACTCCAAAATCGCTGCGGGGGTAAAGGCTGTGGAGTCAGCTTCTAAGCACAGAGAGAAGGGTTTGAGGATCCTGGGGCTATTTCTGCCTCTGCTTCTGCCAGAAAGTGTGTGACTCACAGTAGGTCACACTTGTCCTCAGGGCCTGCAGGGAAGTCAAACTGAGGTCCTGGTTTTCCTCCCCAAATCATCATTTGCTGTAAAGAGCCATCCCTTGTCTGACACAAAGACTTTTGTGCGAAGCACATAGAGGTGGAAGCACAAAACACTATCAATGTCAATACATTAGACTAAACCATCTGCTAGAGCTTTGTTTCAATGCACAGTATGAATGGCATTCCCTATATGTGGGGCCTGGCTTCCCTGGTGGCTTAGTAGTAAAGAATCTGCCTGCAATGCAGAAGACCTATGTTCAATTGCTGGGTCGAGAAGATCCCCTGGAGAAGGGAATGGCAACCCACTCCAGTATTCTTGCCTGGGAAATCCCATGGATAGAGTCGGACATGACTGAGGGACTAAACAACAACAACATATATGGGGCCACTGTGTTGCTGCACTGTGTTGAGATGTACTAGGAAGGAGGAGGGTGGGGTAGAATCCAGTCTCTGGTCTTTCCCCAGGGCTCTCTGGGATCCCCACCTGCAGCTTTAACCATCATCCCTGCATGGGCTAGTCACTGGAGGTGGTGGATACAAGGAGATAGGAAGCTGGGTAAGCTGACTAGTCTAATCTACCCACCCTCACTCCCATCCCCAGGTACTGGGCCTGTGTGCTGCAGGCCTCTTTGCCTATGATGCCTACATTACCTTCCCCTTGCGGCAGCAGAGACATACAACAGCCCCTACTGGTAAGTGTGTGGGTGTGTTGGGGGTGTTGCTAAGGGGGCTGAGAAGAAGATGGGTTTCCCAAGGGCATGAATGCCAACTCTGTCTCTTGTTGGTACTTAAGGCTTTAGTGCCAATAAGTACCATAAGCGTCAGTATTCTTATATGTAAAACAGGCATGTGGATCCAGCCAATGCTTTCTCTCTTTTCCTCTTGCAGACCCTGCAGATGGCCCGGTGTAGGTGAACTCTCTTCATTTCTCTCAGCAATCTGCAAATAACACCTCTATTGAAATAACTCCTCCCCACCCCTACAACACTCCCAGTCAACTCCCAGCTCCCTATTAAGGTAAAAGTGCCTTTGTCAAGGAATTTGTCTTCCAGCCTGCCAATCAACCCTCCTGGGTATGGCTGCCTTTATGGGTGTGCCTAGGGCCCCCTTCTGCAGTATCCAAACAGAGACATCAGTTCTGCCTGGACAATGCCCCACCTAAGTCACAAAATGACGAAAGAAGGTACCTCAGATTTCAGACTCCAGGCCCCATGTTGTAACCCACTCTAAATAACCTCCTCAGTGTTTGTAGGGGGTGGCGGTGTTCTGTGGAGCAATAAATAAATACTATGCAGATTATTAGAACATATGATAGTGAATAAATTAATCCTTTGATTAAATGTAGATAAATCTCAAACATCAGTAGGGGGAAAATTGGGGAGGGGGGATGCTGGAGCAAGGAGGTAAAGAAGACAAGCTTGTTTTACAACAAATATTAAATTACTTCAGTAATACAAACAGACAAAGGAGGGAGGAAGGAAGGGGATCAATGACTTAAGTTGGGGTGTAGGTCTTCATCTACACTGACTTGAGAATGAAGCCCGCCCCCCCCCCCCAAACTGTCATTCCTTCAAGCCACAATGCAGTTCTTATCTCTGGCCTGTCGAGACATTCCTGGGCGAGAGTTCCCAGGGAGCTGTGGAGATGGGGAGTTGGTGGTCTCAGCTGCAGTGTCTTGAGCAACCACTGGCCTGCACAGGTGCGGGGACAGTGGGATGCGTTCCCCTAGGAAGTAGCCGTCCTCCTCTGAGGACTCGGAACTGGAACTGGAGGGTGAGCTGGAGCAAGATCCTGAGTCCGACCCTGATCCCAAGTCACACTGATGGTGGCGACGTCTGCCAAAGTGGCAGCGGTGGTGGTGATGGTGGTGGTGATGATGGTGGTGGTGGCGGTGGCGGCGACGCGAGGGGCCCCTGGGCGGGGGGCTGCGTGGTCTGCGGCGCTGGGCTGGGGGCGCACTCAGGGTCCGCCGAGGGCCTCCCTCAGACACCAGAGGGTCACGGAAGCTGACACGAGGGGCGCTCTGGCGANCGGCGACGCGAGGGGCCCCTGGGCGGGGGGCTGCGTGGTCTGCGGCGCTGGGCTGGGGGCGCACTCAGGGTCCGCCGAGGGCCTCCCTCAGACACCAGAGGGTCACGGAAGCTGACACGAGGGGCGCTCTGGCGACCAAAGGCACCATCTTCTGGTCGTGGAGCCGGCTGGCTGGGAGGCCCCAGGGGTGGTTCAGGGACACTGCGGAGCCCCAGCTCAGGCATGGAGTGGCGGTGGGGAGCCCCTCTCAGAAAGTGGGTGGGCTCCTCAGGGCCTGCAGCTGGAAAAAGATGGAGAGTCGCCCTATACCTCCTGCCCCACTCCCACCCCACCCAGGAGAGGCCTCTGGGAAGGACCTTCTCTCTCTGATCAAGACTGGGAAAATGGGGGCAGGCATCAGGGTAAGGCAGAAAGGTGGGGAGTCCAGGAAATATGAGGCCTTAGGCAGGTTCTGGGTGGAGGTGAAAGCAGGAGTAACAGGACTGGATTGGCGTATGGGGTGTGGCCAGGGGTGGGAGTGTGGCCTCTGGTGGAAGGGCTGTGGTATAGGATGGAGCAGAATATGGCAGGGTCAGGGAGCAGAGGGTGAGGGGTCGAGGGTTTGGAGGAGGAATTTGGGCTCAAGCTGGGACAAGCTGAAGTAGGGGAAGGGCCCTGCACAAAAGTGGGGTGGAACCAGGATTCACCTGGGGTGTGGTTTGGGCTGGAGATTAGGTCTGGAATGGTTTGGGGATGGAGCCAGGACAGACATGGGGGCAGGGATGCCAGGGTGAAGGGCCCGGGCTGGTCAAGGGGACGGGACAGGGTTGGGGGAGGTGGGGTGGCTCACCAGGCGCTGCCTCAGTGTTGGTGCCTTTGGTGGTAGTCTCAGATGCCCCCTCCACAGCAGAAAAGGAAGCTGTAGAGGCTGTGAGAGGTGTGGAGACTGTGCTTGCACTCCAGCTTCGGCGGCTGTGCCCTGGAGTCATGGGCTCAGACCCCAGGCTGCAGGCTCGTGAGCAGAAGATTAGACCACGGCGTGGCAGGAAGGGGCGGCCCAGGAGAGCTCGCCCGCAGCGACTACAGCAGAAGCAGCGCTCTGAGGCGTGCCAGTGCTGGCCCTCATAAGCCATCTGGCCTTGGTCCAGGCCTGCAGGGATGGACAAGAGGGGGAAAACTGAAGCAGAGCCCTCAGGCATATCCCTATCCCTACTGGATGGGAGCCCTTCTTGGGAATCTGGGGCAGGGTTCCTGGAGATACCCTTTTCCCCAGCCTCTCCAGATTGGGGCCCTTCCTTACCCTCCTCTCCTGGAAACTGGTTGATAAATGTCTCCTCTGCCTCTCTTTCTTTCCCCAGGTGGCCCCTCCCAGAGTGGAGATGGGTATTAGACTCTAAGATGTGGGTCAGGCTTAGACATTAAGAGGTGGCTTCAGGTGGAAGGAGAATGGAAGGTAGACCTGAAGGGACTTGGGTGGTGGCAGCAGGACAGAGAAGGTAGGGCGTGGCTTTGGTGGGAAGGGAGTAGATCTTAGAAGGCTGGGTCTGGCTTAGAAGGTAGGGTTTACCTAGGCTGATGGAGGAGAGTGTGAGAGAACAGGGCATAGCTTAGAGTAGGGGCTAGGTTGAGAGGGTAGGAGAGTAACTTGGAGGGGGGTGCTAGAAATTAGAGGGCACTCTGGAGGTGGGCCTAGATATGTAGTGGTGCCTAGTGTAGCTGAGTTTAGAAAAGATGGCATGATGGGGGACATCAGTAATGGAATTGCAGTGAAGGGTATAGGGCTACAGTGCTGGGGCTAGAATTAAAGTATGGAGTATAATGGGAGATGGGGCCTGGAAAACAGAGGAATCCTGGGGGTGGGGCTATGACCCAGCTGTCCATCCATCGCCCAGCCAGTCCCATGTTCACCCACCAATGTGCTCCCCGCAGCCATCACAGTACTCCGCGTGGCGGGCCTCATAGCAGGCACAGCAGTGGGGGCGACTCTGACGCATGACATAGCGCTGCCCTCCGAGCGATGCTTCACACTCAAAGCAGCAGAAGTGACCCATGTGCCAGTGCCGGCCCTCGGCTTCCGTGCACTCAGGGGAGAAGATGATCTGGCAGGCAAAGGCCATCCATGGCCATCAGAAGGGTCTGCCCCTGGCCCTGCCCACCCTCCATTCCCACCGTTGGGCAGAAAGGCACAAACCTCATCACAGGCTTGGCAGCGTGGGCGCAGGCGTTCAGCATGGTGGCGACCACAGTAGACCTTGCCAGCATGGTAGAAGTAGATGAGGTCCACCAGTAGCTCCCGGCACGTGGAACACACAAAGCACTGTGGGTGCCAGCAGGCACCTAGGCCTGCACGGCTGGCAAACACGGCAATGTCCCCACCTCCAATCTGCTTCCCACACTGTGAAATGACAGGTGAACACTGTCACCATCACCAAGATGGTCAGATGGATGGGGGTTAGCCAAGGTGTGTCACACTTGGGCCTTCCCCATGGCCTATGTGACCAGCCTCATCCAGGGGGTAACTTCAAGATAGGCCCTGCCTACCTGGCTGGGGGTGAAGGTGGGAGCAGAAGCCTTTAGAGAACAACCCTGCTCCTGGGGGGAAACCACAGAGACAGGCCCTATCTCTTGTGGGTGGCCTCAAAGGCAAGTCTTGCCTTTAGCGGGTTGGGAAAACCATAGAGAAAGGTCAAGCCCAGTTGGGAGATGTTAGCAACAGACCTCACCTAACAGTAAGATCTAAGGTTAGGGTCCACCCACCAGGGGGCCCTCAGAGACAAATTCCACCCATTGCCCAGCTCTGTGGGTTGCCCTGCTACTGTGGGTTGGTTCTTAAGAACAAGTCTCAATCATAAAAGGGCCAAAGAGATAGCCCACATCCCATGTCCACAGCATGGAAGGGAGAAAATGAACAGAGAAGGTCTACTAGGCTCTCCTTAGAGGCAGACTGTACCTGACATGGGATCTGAGAAGCAGGCCCCAGTCCACCAGGGGGCCCTACAGACAGACCTGGCTGGTCAGGGAGGTCTTAGATATGGTCCCTGCCCAACAGCAGAACATGAGGAAAAGACCCCACCCACCAGAGGGGACACTAGACAGACCACTAGGGCTTAGGTGGCCAGCCTCATCTTCCCAGGGCCTGGGAGATGGGTCTGCACCCCAAGGCTTGGAGCAAAGGTGCTACTTACTCACTGAGACCCTCCATGGCTCACCTCTTCGCAGATGGCCCCAGTGATGGTCACGGGGAAGATGCGCACAGTGCCACGCCCCAGATTCTCCCGCTTCCGCTGCTGGCTGAAGGCTCTGAGCTCTTTCTTCTCCTCCTCTTCCAATGCCGTACAGTACTGTGCCTGGAGTAGCAGGGGTCTTCCAGGCTCTTCCCCTGATGCCTGCCCCACCCCGACCTTCTTCCAGATTTCATCCTTGCTCAGAAAGTTTACTTCTAGGCCTTTGTATAGGTACCTCAAACACCCACCCCTTACCTCTTCTCCCAAGGCCCAGCTGTGGTTTTTACCAAGGAATGTCCCCTGATCGCCCCTGCCTGTCTAGGCCTGTCCCCTCACATCAGTTCACCTTTCCTCCTCTGAGCCTGCCCACTGCTTTCCAGCTCCCAGCATTTGTCCAGGCTGTGCCCCCTACCCGGCATGCCCTTCCTGTCTTCTGCCTCCTCACCTCACTGTCATGTGGGGGCAGCTGGTGCAGCAGCTGCTTGATCCTGTATTTCTCCCCAGGACTGTTGACATAGGGGACCTTGTCTTCTGGGAGGCAGCTGAAAAATTGGTATACCTGGAGGGACATAGGGGATGGTTGAAAATAGTTGAGATTAGAGGCGATGCAGTGGGGTGGTGGTTGTTCAGTGGCTCAGTTGTGTCTGACTCTTTGTGATCCCATAGACTGCAGCACACCAGGCTCCCCTGTCCTTCACTATCTCCCAGACTTTGCTCAAACTCATGTCTGTTGAGTCAGTGTTGGTGGATCCCTACTTTTCTGAGAAAATTAAAATCATCAGGAGGGAACTTCTACTGATCTCCCTCCATCTCTCCTTCCTACAGGCCAGATCCTTCCTGCCACCTCTCAAACATACTGAGAGCTCCTTAATGTCTTGACCCTTCATCTGATGCTTCACTTTTCTTTCCCCATTTACAGCAAATTTCCTCAAAAATGTATGTGTTTGCTATCTCCATTTCGTCTCCTCCCATTCTCTCTAGACCCCACTCCAGTCGGGCTTCTCCACCTCCTCTGTCTCTGTCCCTCCTCCAAAGCTATTCCTGTCATAGTCATCGATGATATCCAGATTGCTAAACTAATTTCTCAGGTCTCAGTCTTCATCCAGTTTGACCCATCAGTAACACTGGACACAGCCAGTCACTCCCTGTTCCTGAAAACACTCTGTTCTGTTAGCTTCCACAAGACCACACAGCCCTGGCTTTGCTTCCCCCTACCTTATTGACTGCTCCTTCTCTGTCCCTCTTTTGATTCCTCCTCAGCTAGTTGATCCCTAAATGTGGAAGGGTCCTTAGTCTCAGTCTTTGGTCCTCTTCCCTCTGTCTACCTTCAGTTCTTTGGGAATCACATCCAACTTCATGGCTATAAATACCATCTCCTGGCTAATGCCTCACAAATGCATATCTCTAGCCCTGTGATTTCTTGTTGAGTTCCATTTTCATGTGACCACTCAGATGTCCAACGGGTATCTCAAACTCCAGACAGCCAAAACCAAATGTATGCTCTTAGCCTTCAAACTTGCTCCTGCCTTGGCCTGCCCCATATCAGTCAGTCTATCCATCCTTTGTGTCATCTTTGACTCCTCTCTCATACCCACAAGAAAATCCTCTAAGCTCTAGTTTCAAAATATAACTAGACTCTGACTACCTCTCACTACTTCCACTGCCAATGTCATGATCAGGATCAGTCACCTGGACCACTGCAGTTGCCTCCTCTTCACTAATCCCCTGCTTCCATTCTCACTCTCACGGTACATTCTACACTCAGCAGCCAGAGGGATCCTGTTAAATCCTAAGACAAATCACATCCCTTCTCTGCTCACAAGCCCCTGGTGTCCTCTTGCTCATTCAAAGTGGAAGTCAAAGTTGTGTCCATGGCCCCCACCATCTCTGACCTCATCTCCAACCACTGGCCCCACTGCTCACTGTGCTCCACATACACTGGCATCCTCACTGTTTCTCACACATGCCAAGCACACTCCTGCCTCAGGGCCTTTGCATTAGCTTTTCCCTTTGCCTGGATTGTTCTAACCTCTGATATCTGCATAGCTCACATCCTCACCTTCTTCAGGAAGCTCAAACATCATACTGTCACAGAGGCTGATCTGGGCACCTTATTTACAATTCCAACATCTCTGTCTCTCCCCCATTTCCTTGCTCTATTTATTCCATAGCTCTTCTATCATTTGACATATTTTTGTAGGTTTGCTTATTGTCTCTTGTTCCCTTTGGGAATACAACCTCCAGGTAGGCAGGTGTATTTTTGTGTGGGTTTTTTGTTCGTTGTTATGTTCTTAGAACAGTGTCTGACATGCAGTAAGTGCTCAGTGACTGTTGAATGAATGAATCAATGGAAATATGGTGAATGAAAAGTGCTGGGATAAGGCCTGAGGTAAGGTGAGAACAGGAGTGGGGTGATCAGGTCCTGAGGAACTGGCCCAGCCATCAATCAGCGTTCCTTGCTAGATCACAGAGGGGTCAGAAGGACATGCACAGTCTGACCACATACTCTAGGGTTTCTCTGGAAATAGGTTCCCACCTGAGTGTGTGTGTGAATATGTATGTGCGTGTGCCCACTGGTGAGCAAGAGTGGGTAGTGGCGTTTGGTCACCTGCTCAGGCTTGAGACCAGGGGGCACCCAGGCATACTCCTCTGAGGCACAGCCTGAGTCATCATCGGAGATGGAGTGGCGCTGAAAGTCTGAGATCAGCCGACACATGATGCGTTCCAGGTCCACAGGCACTGCATGCACGGCGTGCTCCTCCCGTGGGCATTTGCAGTGCTGGCAGATCTTTCTGAGGGGGCGGGGATGGGGGTGAGTTCCTAAGGGATAGCCCACTGGGAACCCCCTTGGCAGCCCAAGGAAGTCTAACCGGAGGGGCAGAGACACGTAGATTATCACCAGCAAAAGACTTAGAGCCTAAGAGGGCTCTGGGCTTGGAGGCGGTGCAGAGCAGACTTGAGGCTGTGAGCCAAACCACCGTGGGGGTGTGGGCGGGAGCTGTGAAGGGCGGAGCGGCCACCTGGGCTGGGAGCTGCCAGCGGGGCTGTGGGCCTGGCCAGAGGATGTGAAGCGAGTGGGGGAGGTCTCAAGGCCCTGACTTTCAGCACTGAGACTTGGGTCACACTCTCCTGGCAGCGGACCTGAGTAGGGGCGGGGCTGAATCTGAGATTGGAGTTATAAATCTAGGGGTTTCCCCTCAGGACTTTGGAAGTTGTTGGGGGAGCTTTTCCTAGAGGCGGGCTCTAGCTTGTGAACTCTGAACTCGTGAGTAGGTCGGGCTCTGAGCCTGTGAGTAGGGCTCTGTCTGTTGTATTCTATGGGAGGTTTTGGGTACAGGGCTTCACTAGGAGGATAGGACCTGGGTGTCGGAGAGGAGTTCTGAGCCCAAGAAGGGGGCTGGAGGTCAGTGGGCGGTGATCAGAACCCAGGACCCAGGCTCTCCCTAGAGACAAGGCTCAGAAACTAGGAGGATACTTTTGGAGGCGGGGACATGCAGTAGGCGGAGATCTCCTGGGAACGCCACAATTAGGACCGAGTCTGGCGAGGGAGGGGCTCTGGACCAGAGCTTTCTCGACAACCGTGCTCCAGGCTAGGGGAGTGGCCTAAGTCTCAGTGGGTTCCCCTAAGGGCAGGACCCTGACGAAGGCAAGCTCACCTACCTCCAGCCGTGTAGCAGGAAGCCAGGGCACTGCTCCCTGCAGGAGTTACAGGGCTGGCCGCGGTCTGGGTCTTCTGCCTCTGGAGGCTGTAGTGGGCGGGGACAGACGCGGGGACCGGGCGAGGTGCACGAGGGCGGGGAGGGAGAGAGAAATCAACGCCCGCCTCTCCATTCCAAGGACAGCAACCACAGGCCAGGGCCTGTCCCACCAGGGCAACGCCAGGCAGGCTGGGACAGAGCCCAGAGCAGAGGGGGACACAACCGAAGTAGAGGGGGGGCAGCTGAGGATACCTCCCTACATGCCCCCCTTTCGGGGAATTTCCTCTCCCTGGGCCAGCCTCGGACTCCCCTCACCCAGCCTGGACACCTCCCACCAGCCTCTGAATCCTTCAGGCCTCAAAACGCCTGAACTCAGAGTACTCTCCCCACCAGAGCAGAGACCCTAATCTGGGTGTCTCTTCCCAGGCCTCATCTCGCTAGGCCCCTTCTCCACTCAGGAACCAACAGCACTCCAGTTCCACAGGATGGGAGTCTGAGACCCCATCCTTACTTGGTATCCCCATGTGAACCCTGTTCCTATTTTCAGAAGCTCAAGAGCTCTTCTGGAGAAGGCAATGGCACCCCACTCCAGTACTCTTGCCTGGAAAATCCCATGGATGGAGCAGCCTGGTAGGCTGCAGTTCATGGGGTCGCAAGAGTTGGACACGACTGAGCGACTTCACTTTCACTTTTCACTTTCCTGCATTGGAGAAGGAAATGGCAGCCCATTCCAGTGTTCTTGCCTGGAGAATCCCAGGGATGGCAGAGTCTGGTGGGCTGCCGTCTATGGGGTCGCAGAGCCGGACAGGACTGAAGCGACTTAGCAGCAGCAGCAGCAAGAGCTCTTCCCCAAACCCTGGCTTCACCTTTTCAAACCCAAGAAACTGAGAGCCTTCTCTGGGATCTCAGGAGGCCCTTGAGCCATTCAGAAACTTACACCCCAAGAAGCCTTGGCCCTTATCCCTCATATCCTAGGGCTATTCACTCTTCTGGACCAGACCCCACCCAGACAGCCCCTCCAAAGGAAGACAGAGACCTTCCTATCTAGGAAGTCAAAAGCTCTGTGCCTCAAGTGGAAGCCTGGAAGCTCTCTTACCCCCATATCCCAACCACCTGATTCTCAATATTTGGGCACCCAGGAGTGTAAGGCCTCACCCCTCAGTTCACCTTCCACCCAGGTACAGGGGGAGGTCCCTTTCTTCAGAAGTTCAAGAGGTCTCTGCTCAGTCTAAGACTTCAGGACCCAATCTTTTGGCTCTCAGAATCCCCTCCAATAATTCACCCAAGAGGGGAGAGCACCAAGTCCCCTGCGTACTGATAAAGATGTGCAGAAAGGTGATTAGGGAGCAAGGGCCACCAGATTTCTACGTTCCTTCATCCACATGCTTCCAGCAGCCCTCCGGTCTGGGTATCCTGGGGATGGGGATTCCCAGATCCTCTGTGGAACACCTCCTCTCTATCCCTTGCTTCCTCTCCTGGGTCTCAGTTTACCCCGAACCCCATCGCTGCCCCGAGTCTTGCTCACCGCACGCCCGGAGCGGCGCCTCCGGGACCCACGCGCGAACATGGCGCGCCCAGGCAGGGTCCAGCCGGGTCAGGTCAGGCGAACGGAATCCTTGTGGCCGTCTGGCCACCGCGCGTCCGGCAGGGGAGCTCTCGGTTCCGTAAACCTGACACCGGCGTAGGAGGAGCGCGCCCAACGGGTTCCGCCCCTGGGCCTGTTGTCTCTCCCGGGCCAAGGCGCCCCCTGCCTAGAGGTGAGGGGCGCGCAGCCCAGGAGCGCCGTGCCCAACAGCTTCCCGGCACTCCTGCTTGGGCGGGAGCTGGGCCTCAGAAATCACAGCCTCCAGAACCCCAGGGTTCCATATGATCTCTCACTAGATGTTCTAGGGCTGGAGGGCTCTGTTGTGGAGGAGGGGAACTTGGAAGTGGTGACCTGACTGCAAAGAGTGTGCGTTACAGTACTTGTATTGGCACTTTGTGTCAATTTATCTTGGATGTTTATTTGGGGGATGGGTTAAAGCCACCTCTTGGTCCTCCCCTCACTGGTGATGATCTGAGGGTCTCTTTCCCTCCGAATAATGCTGCACCAACGGTCTCCAACCCTATTGCAGGCCCGTCTGAAAGCTAGACCTTGTACACCCCCGCTCCTCATGTCCTCACTCACAGCCTCTTTCAGAGAAAGCCAGGGTTATTTGGGATCTTGGGGAAAGGGCTTAAACTGACTGGCCAGGTTCCGCGGGCCTCTTCCCATCGTAGTTCCAACTGCGAGGCCCTGTAAGTCCTTAGAAATATATTTTAAAGGCTTCTCTCCCCTGCTCCCGCTTTTCTCTCTCCAGGTATTCTTCCCCTGAGCTAGAAAGGAGTCTCTCCTTCGCCCTCTCAGGCTTCGCTATG